>BTSX01000004.1:29125917-29220153 GCA_036245825.1 Pristionchus entomophagus
GTTGAAGACGTATTAAGAGAGCAGATCGGTTATTTTGGACCACCCCCGGAACCGGTGCGCTAGCAATGAGAACCACAGGCTCATACTCGAGTACTAGCAGGGTCTTGGTCCCTTATTTGACAAACGGCTACTTATTTGTTGTTACTGCCGTGCCGAGGGTAGAAAAGTGAATTACAAGGTAAAATGGTCAAAAAAATCATATTTTTTCAACCGATCGAGATCGATCCAATTTCTTTCTTGCATTACTCTAGAGGTGCCCAGGGACTCTGGAAAAACAGTTCTGATTGATTTATAGTCGTTTCCAGAATGGTTTTTTTTACTTCGAATTTCAGTTTTTCGGATAAAGTTCGCATTTTATTTGACAAAGCCAAAAAAAGTCACAATTTTCGAGGTTTTTCGATCCTAACTTTTTTAGTTCTTGTTTTCATCAGCTCTAATAGCAAAATTCGTATTCAGCGTTCAAAAATACGCCAGAAATTCCTATAGTCACATTTTTCCGAGACACAAAATTTTCAATTTTATTCATGACCCCCGGGTCATGGTCATTTTTCGGTCAAAAAGTCGAAATCTCAGAACAATCTGACTATAGGTGTTTCCGCAGTATTTTCACTAGTAGAGATCGAATTTTCATACTAGAGCTCACCAAAATGGGAAAGAAAAAAGTTACGCCTCATAACTCGAAAAGTTTAAGTTTTTCAAGCGTAACTTTTTTCTTTTTGAAAAAATATGATTTTTTTGACCATTTTACCTTGTAATTCACTTTTCTACCCTCGGCACGGCAGTAACAACAAATAAGTAGCCGTTTGTCAAATAAGGGACAAAGACCCTCCTAGTACTCGAGTATGAGCCTGTGGTTCTCATTGCTAGCGCACCGTTTCCGGGGGGCAGTCCAAAATGCTCCAAAATAACCGAGCCGGTCTCTTGAAAACCAGGGGTCCGATTTGCGGGGGGGGGGGGGGGGGGCGTACAAAAAAATCTACGGTAATATTCCTATACAGTACTGCAGAAGTATACGGAAAACCTTCTACTCCTGCATCGACGGTAATAGTAGAGTCGCCTCCCTCTACTTTTGTTTCGAATGTAAAAGTATATGTCTTGTCCTATTTTTCTGCAGTGGCAACAGAAGTATAAAGATTTCTTTATTCTTATACAGTCGATGTAAAAAAAAAAATAGAGATGGAACTATACTCCTGCACTCGATGTCAAAGTATAAGAAATTACTATACTCCTGCATCGAATGTAAAAGTAGGGGGGTGACCTCTATTTTTTTGCATTCGATGTCAAAGTATAGTGTTTTCTTATACTCCTGCATGGACTGCAAAAGTATAGGGGTTTTTAAGCCCCTTGACAAAAGTAAAACGAAGTGTAATTTTCTAACAAAATAAAAAAAATTTCACAGAAATGAAAGAAAACGATTATTTTCAATTCCTGTAGTCAGTATATTGCTATCACGGAGGAAACTAGCAGTTAAATACCAGTTTTGTGGTTTTTAGAGTTTAAAAACGTTAAACACAGTTATTTCACTTTCAGACAAGGCAATATATATTTGTAAAGAAAAGGGGGTCATTTACCAGGGTATCACCAGGACTACAGAACGAACAAACATGATAACACTACAAAGTGCTCTTCGGCATCTTCTGCTGGGGTGCTCGTGTGAGGGTTCCATGACCGTTCCTTTCGGTGGTGCTTCTTCTCTACGAGCGCAGCGCGACATCAGGGCTGAAATGAGAAATATTTAAATTTAAATTTAAATTCTCCCACAACGAAATCGAGATCTGGAACGTGCGCTATGCATTTTCGTAGCTGAGCTAAGAGTTAGATCTATGCTTTCCTATGCTGGACAGGGGACATATCTCGAGAAAAGTGACTCCCAAGTTGAGACTACGTCGGATTCTAACCCACCCTGCAATAGTTCGAACAGCTTGTCGGATCAGACTTCGATCTATGCCCACTGCACAATTCCCAAAAGTAGTGTCAAGCACTAGCGATGATAAATCGGAACCCGGAATCAAGACGGAAATACTCGAATTTTCCTTCGAAACCGGCTTGAGAGCAGTTTCAAGCCGGAATCGCCCCCTCTCCCTCGCTAGTTTCTCTTGCATATTTCAAGGAGGAATTCCGAGTAAATTACACTCGAAAGACCAGATATTACGTAGGGATGACGCAATGTTGCGTATTGATAAAATTAGTAATCCAAACTCAAGGTTAATAGATGCATGCTAGATCACCACCCCTTGTGTTTCCCAATGGCTAGGCTACCTTCTACCCCTTATCGGCTTCAGATTTCCGACTTGGTTCCGGATTCAAGCCGGAATTCCGGCTTCAAGCCACTCGACAGAGAGACAAGAGGGAGTGTGTGCAATGGAGAGAGAGCTCGGTATCACCAGTACCTATTTTCTGTATCTCTTTTCTATTGTATCCGTATCCTCTTCTCCATCCACCGTAACCAATACCGTACCGTATCCCCCTCCATTCCACCGTACCTGCGAGAGGGACGGCGACGTATTTGGATGAGGCCACTGCTCCATTGCACTCAGTGAGCAGACGAGTATTCACATTGCGGAGATTGGAGAAGAGAGTGCCCGCCTGGAGAGAAAGGATGAGGAATGAAGAATGAGAGGGGATAAGAAACGAGAATTGGTGTTTCATCGATTCCTTCTATACAACAGAAAATTGAGATTCCTCAAATTGAATTCCGAGACCTAGAGATTAGTGTAGCCGTTTCGAATAGCGCTCTCTCCATTCGGCACACTCCCTCGCTAAGTAGAGAAACGTGTATGTGCTGATTGGAGAGATCTACTATTCGGCAAAATTACTAGAGATCGTCTCAGCTATTAAAAAAAGCGAACATGTGAGAGGCCGAACTAAGCCTTGTGGCATTATTATATTTTGGACTATCGACCTCAGAATATTTGACCATCACGATTTATCCTAACTATGTGCACATCCTGAAGCATCGCTTCCACTGGTAATGAAACTTGACCCAATGAACTAGTCCAATATACGTAATCGTATGTTCGAACATGACAAAACCATCATATCAACCTCGAAAAAACAATCAAAATTATATAAAGGACCTGAAGCACAGCTTTCACTGGTTCCTCAATTCATCTAGCCCCGACTTCAAATCATTCCTGAATTTTTTCGCTACTATTTTTCTCACACACCAACTCACATTGGTGAATGCACTGGTAACGAATTTTTGTCCGGCGTGTATGCATCGTGCCTCCCACCCCATTCCAGAGTGCTGTTCCATCTCGTGGACAGGAGTGGGAGAGGCACGGACGTCCCAGAACAGACCCTGCAGTGTGCTGATTGGAGAGAGCTTCTGTTTGGCAACATAACTAGAGATCATGTTTATTTTCTTCATCAGCGATGATTTATTATCATCAAGAATTACATTAAATCGATCATTGATAGATACTCCCAATAAATACCGATAATCTGATTAACAACTAAATATTTTTTGACACTACCCAACCTGCACCCATTGAAAGTCTCAACGAATCTCGATTAATGTGATGGTTCAACCACCCGAAACCACCAGCAACACTGCCGAGAATATTCTTCTCACCTGTCTTCCCTTATCCGCACTCGCAGACAGCATTTTCCCGTCCTCAGACCACGACACGCAGAGCGCCTTCTCACGAACACCCCCACATTCTGCAATAGGGAAACATTTAATAATATTTATTTTATTTATTGAGAATATTTAAATATTTATTGTATAGAATAATATTCATCAATGAAAAGGCTAGGCATGCTTTCGATCCGCTCATGTCCAAAAAAGATTTTCGGGGCAACCCGGCCGGTCCAGGTTCCGAGAATTCTAGATCAACCCGATAGTCTTATTCCGCTCTGTCTAGAATCCCACAGGATTCAAACCTGCGCTTCTAGCCCAGAGTGTCTAAAAATTTCCCTCTATAAATTCAACTGATACATCATATAGTGGAAAAAAGACGCTTGATCGAATAGTGCTCTCTCCTTTCTGCACTGTCAGAAAAATTTACTAGTGTGAAAAATGGAGAGCGCACTATTCGACCCGACATTACTAGTGAAAAAATCATACATTTTATCTCCAGTAATTCGTTAATCGTCCTATTAACAATTTCTCTAATTTCGAAATGTGCACCCCTCACCATCTACACTTTAATAGAGAATTTTGTCTCTCCACTTTGCACATGCTATCGCTCGTCATAGAAACTAGGGAGTGTGCAAAATAGAGAGAGAACTGAAGCCCTATGTGAAATCCCTCTCTACTCACCTCCAACTGCTTCTCCTCTGGCGACGTCAACGACGAAGACGGAGCTGGTCGATGAGACGGCCACGATGTCAGAGGCAGTCGAGTGATGGGCGAGGGAGGAGCAGTCTCAATGATTAGCTATATGACTCTATATCAATAGCATAAATCGAGATATTCCCAAATGAATGGATGTGGATCCTCACTTCTCCTAGTAGAATCAACAGATGATTTTAAAACCGTTCATTTTGAACAACGTTAAAATGGACAAGATGGCACTCCAACAACTAAAACTGCATCTACCGTATCCCAGCCACTCACCTACCATGATCTGCTACAGCTCCATGTTGATCTTTGATATTGAGCGTGCTCAGCATCTTGTCCTGATATCCAATCAGTTGGTGAACAGCCAATCAGATACCGAAACCCAGTCATAAATTTAACTACCGTGGTCAGGTTAGTCCTCGATAGTATCGCCCTCCCCTACCGTACCTTCTCTGTGAGTCCTTTCCCCCTCTTTCAATCTGTATATGTTATTCACATGCTGTCACACCGTTGGTGTGTCAAATAAATAAATAAATCACATCAATTTGCCTCATTCCCCAATCGATATTTCTCGAAATAATCAGTCGAAATAAACAGACGAGATACACGTAAAGATACGATTTCGACATCACTTCATCTGAAGACAACGGGGCAACTAGGTGCAAAATTAGTCTACACATGGTCTTCAGCACCCTCGAAAACCCCAAAACAGTTTCAGATAAATGAATTTTTTTGCTTAGCCAAACCTCTCCAAATTTGTCCGACTAGTACGCAAACGGTTTCCTATACACGAAAAGTATTCACCAAGAGCAAGCTAACAAGCTACATTTCCATAATGATTAGTTAGATAAAGAAAATAATCGAGAAACCGTAAACATTTAGGAAAAATATCAAAGACAGATATGCGATGTTGATCTACCCTCCGTCTCCTAGAATCGATCGATAATCAGGCACCTACCGTATCCGCGCTGCTATTCTTGATGACAATGTCCTTCTTCTCGATGACCTTGTACGAGACGTCTCTCATCAGGTGTGAGGGAATTTTTGGGTTTAAGGGTTTGGTGGAAGGAGAAATCGGCGGTAAATACACTATCAAATCAAATTGCACTGCCCCTTTCTCAAGATAACATAGGAAATCGAGAGAGTACCAGTGAACTATCTTGGCATTTTAATTCATGAAGATTCATGAACCAGTTTAGGCCAATTTTTATTTTCAGTTTTTCATTCTAAATTATTGTTTAATTTAACAAATAAAACAAAAAATAGGCACCTGTTCGTCGCTCCGATAATAAATACGTTCTTCTTGCTGTTCATGCCGTCCATCTCCGTGAGGATCTGATTGATGACACGATCCGCTGCTCCTCCAGCATCTCCTATCGATCCACCACGAGCCTTCAATTATAAATATATTAATGATAAAAATAACAACTAATAATATCACCTTGGCGATCGAGTCCAACTCGTCGATAAAGAGGACGCAGGGAGCTGCCGAGCGGGCCTTATCGAACACATCCCTCACGTTCGCCTCCGATTCGCCGAACCACAACGTCAGGAGTTCGGGACCCTGCGAGGAGGGTTGATTGCGGACAGAACAGATTCGATTTCAGCTCTCTCCATTCTGCATACTCTCTCATATGACAAAATGGTATGACTAAAGAAGAGCGCCAAAATCGAAAGTACAACACTACTGAGCAGAGAAAGTGATGCCCCTCAACTGAAGCGATTCATAAATATTTCTTTACATTAAATTTCGGCAGCAGGGTTTTGGCATTATTTCATCGTTACCCTAACCATCCAAACGGCTACCGTAACCTTCGAATCCATCCCTGCCATACCTTGATCGAGATGAAGTTAGCCTGGCGTTCGTGGGCGATGGCCTTGGCGAGCAGCGTCTTACCGCAGCCGGGAGGTCCGTAGAAGAGCACTGCAATATTGTTCCAGCATTAAATGTCATCATCTTCAATAAATAAAGCATTTTTGTAAACTACTGGAATCTATTTCAGCGCATTCGATACCAAAAATGCAAAAAAAAGCATTAATAGTTTTACACTGCGCCAATATTTAAAATCTAGTCATTCAAATGGTTCATGCTAATTACCTCCGCGACTGGGCTGCATGCCGAACTTGAGATACTTCTCGAGGTGCTTTACGGGGTACTGAACGAGCTCCTGGAGCTCCCTCTTGACGTTCTGGAGACCTCCGATGTCGGTCCAGGTCTCTTCATTCTGCACACTATCTCAGACGGATGAGATAGTGTGCGAAATAGAGAGAGCTGAACAACGAAAATGGATCACTAATGGTTACACACATGAAATAAAGACCAGAGCAATACTGGAAAGGAAGAGATGATGAATGGAATGGCGGAAAACTTTATCATCCTGTTTATGCTTCTTTCATAATTAAATAAATAAAACGCAAATCAACTTAATATGTCTCACCCTGAAGTTCTCCATAGTGACCGAGAGCGAGTTGAGGACTTCGGCGTCGATGGGCGCCAGATCAATCAGTTCCATCTTCTCTCTGATCTGCTGAAGAGCCGCCTCGGAGCAGAGAGACGTCAGATCCGCGCCAACGTAGATGGCACTCATTGGTTACCTCAATTCACTCAGATTGAGATGGAAAGTCATGACATCCCTAGTCTATAGTGTATTTAGATCTAATAATTGTGCATAAACGCACTTGTTCTTTCGCTCAAACAATCTATGTCTGAAACACATCCAATTTACACAACAATTGTAAGATAAATTGGACGCATTTCCTACCTGCTTCGTAAGAGTGGATAAACAAGTGTATGCGGGCAAATATATTCGCGAGTAAAATTTATTCGATCTAACAACCCTACTCGTCTCTCTGAGCGAGTGTGCAAAATGGAGAGAGATGAGTATACTATCATCATCTTCTTCTTCCCACCTGCTCGAGGTTGACATCATCTCCCAGCTTCATGTTCTTCGTCTTAATGCGGAGAACTTCGAGTCGTCCAACAGCATCGGGGATTCCGATGTCTCACGATCGAAGCGACCTGAAAAGCATAATTATAACATGTCAAAATATAGGATATGTAAAGCACAATAGAGGGGGGTCACGAGCCTCTTACTCTCTCTATTCTGCACACTCTATCACCAGTCAGAAGGCTCTAGTGAGGGTGCTGAATGGAAAGATTCAGAACCGAGCTAGTATTGTTGTCATTTTGAATATGTCTTTCTCCTTTCAGCACAGTTTCTCGCAGAGCAGTGTGCTGAATATAGAGCGTCGTTCTTACCGAATCGTCGGAGAGCGGCATCGATGGATTTGGTGTTGATTGGTGGCTGCCATAACCACGACATCCGTTCGCTGCTTGAGACCATCCATCAGAGTGAGAAGTTGAGAGACGATGCGACGCTCCACCTCGCCGTGTGTCTGAAACAATATTAATTAAACCTAATTAATAAGAATAACTAATGTCTTCCTTACCCTCTCCGTGCGTCTAGGAATACAAACAAACAAAAAACATACAAACAAAAATGCAAAAAACAGCATTAATAGTTTTACACTGCGCCAATATTTAAAATCTAGTCATTCAAATGGTTCATGCTAATTACCTCCGCGACTGGGCTGCATGCCGAACTTGAGATACTTCTCGAGGTGCTTAATGGGGTACTGAACGAGCTCCTGGAGCTCCCTCTTGACGTTCTGGAGACCTCCGATGTCGGTCCAGGTGACGTTGGGAGTCTCGACGACCGTCTCACGGAGAGCCGAGGGAGCCGCCTTGCCCAGGGCGAACTGCAAACGAAGAGATGTCATTGCGGGGTTGGCTCTCTCCCTTCTGCACACTATCTCATACGGATGAGATAGTGTACAATATTGTGCTCACGCGGCTGTTTTAGTTGGCTGTTCTTAGTCGGCTGTTTTTAGTTGAAAAACTATGTTTGTGCGGTTCTCCCTTCAAAGTGGTCAAATCAGGCAATTTTAAAAAGCGATCGATAGCTCTCAGTAAGCCGGAAAAGAAAGTTTCTGATGAACAAATCAATACGAGTTACCGTTATGGAGATATTCGACAAAACAAATTTCGCGAAAAAAAACGACCAGTCCAACTCTACTAGTAAAGCGATAGTAGGACGCCAGAGATACAAAAGATTAACTATGTGAGAATCCTATCGGATGTTCGTGGAGTTCATCGCAGCCGTAAACCCTATTCTGTTTCTGAGAAACTTTTGAGAGCTTGGCACTTTCCGTATTCGATATTATCAAATTGTGGAGATTTTGTCGAATATCTCAATAACGATCACTCGTATCGATTTACTCACCATGAACATTCATTTCCGGCTTACTGAGAGCTATCGATCATTGTTTTTAATTGTCTGATTCTACCACTTTGAAGGGAGAACTGCACAAACCGTTTTTCGACAAAAATCGGCCAAGTGCAGAACCCCTACTAGTAAATCGATAATCAAAGGCCCGAGATACGAGAAATGAAGTTTTCCATGACTTGAAAGGTTGCACGGGGAGTCGATCGGTGCAATAAAAACGACTGCTCGCTGTACGTAGAATATTCAGCGAGTTATTACCATTTGAAGTGTAGATCACGAAAAATCGATATTGAGCGAATTTGACCAATTCATTAGGATGGTTCTTCTTTAAACTCCCATAGATGCACATAAACCAACTTTCATCAAAATCGGTGACCTAAAGTTTTTCCCAGTGGACGGTCTTCCTGCAAAATAACAGAAGCTCCGTGCTATAGTCAAATTATTCCCAGATCATAAAATATTTTAAACTTCCGTATCGAGGACATTTTCCATAAGGAGGATAACCGACCTACTGATTCTCAGTGGGATTAATTCCATGTTGCCCGTGAGCAGCTGAGCCTCCATCTTCGAGTGGCACGCCTGAATGCATTCGTTATTTATTATTATTTCTTTTCAAAAGAATGTATGCGTCTTGGTAATTGATTCTTTATATAAACTATGTATTTACCAAGAAATGACTCAAGAGATCCGTTTTCATAGATCCTCTCTTGTCAACCTTACGAGTAACTTTTGTTAGTGATCGAAATATAGTAAGGAAGCTGCTCGAAACTCAAACGACGAATCAATATCTCAATAGCCGTACCCTAATTTCCTCCTCAACAAAGCTTCATGATCATCCGCCGTCGGTCCTCGTCCGTTGAGTTGCATCTTCTCGATGAGCACAATACGCGTCTGCTCGTTGCACCGTCGATCTATAAATAGAAGAAAATGTTTCCAAAATAAAATTAGTGAGATTTCAAGGAAAATTATCACCGCCCTTCAGCCGGAAAGCCTTATTCGCTGTAGATAACTCCATCTCTTAGGGAGATATTGACAGGCGAGCACAATTCGGGTCGGCAAAGAACGAGTTACGAGTAAAACGGAGTAACCCACCTTGAACAGCTTCTGTGCGATGAACATCTTGAGCTCGGTGCGCTCGAATTTGACTTGAAATGGACGACCAGTCGTCAGAAAGACTATTTAAAAGTTGTACCAATTTACTCGAAAAGAGGTACGAAGATGACAACAGCGAGACTCGCTTTAGTTCTGCTTAACCCGAAAAGACCATGAGAACCATCCTAAGAATAGCGGCCAAACTCACGATTCTGACGAGAAGGGCGATCGTAGGCGGAGGAGATCCATCGCTTATAGAAGAGAGGGACGTCGAGGGCATCTTGAAAGGCCAGATGAGGCTTCAGACCCGTCGGTTACTGGAAAAGGAAGAGTTTCAAACACCAGCCGAATGTTTGTAGCTATCAAAACGCGTTCCCTTGGACGCCTCCCCTCCCCTCCCCAAGTCTGCTACTTCCGCAGTAGTCGTGACAAATACACTGGTCTAGAAGTGTGACCCGCAGGAAACTCAGGTCGGTCCCTACTTCTGCAGTCGCACAGTAATTATATTTAAAACCATTATTAAACTATTTCAAAATCATTTTTGTCGCCGTTTCAGCATATACCCGGAGAACCCAGCCCATTCCGCATCTAATGAACCCAATCGGGAGTGGTTTGTGAAAAAAAATGTTCCACTTCGAAAATATCGCTTTCAAAATGCTCACTTTGAATCGAGCTTGAATCAAAACGAGTTCCGACCATCGGCTGACAATGATCTCGAAACCTGGGACGGTAAAATGGGCAGGTCGTGGTGGTCAGAATTTCCACGCGTCAGATATCGTCGGATAATAGGTTCTGACACTAGACAACGCGGTCTGCATACTCCCCTTGACCCCCTCTATCAATGCTGAAAGCAAAAAGGAAAACAGAAATTACGACTTTTCCAGTCACCCGACCCCTTGACCCAGACTTGGTCAGAGGGAAGGGAGGGGCCTATACTTTTGCGCGGCTACTTTTACATTCGACTATTTAAGCACAATTTAGACTATTTCAAAATCATTTTCACCACCTTTTGAGCATACCCCCGTGAAGCCCCGTCGATTCGGCGCAGAATAAGACTAGTGCCAAGGGGTTCCCGGACAAAAGTGCCCATTCTCATGTCTGACCAAAACTTTTCCCGCCGGAGCCCATATTGCATCGAGCTGGACAAGTTATCTGGCATCATGGAGACCTGGAATTTCGTCAGCGCGTAGCCAGTGCTGCCGTCTGTGAGCCCACACAAGTACCGACCCATTAACTGCCCCCTATCTCGAAATCTGGGCCCGCCAAATTGGCACTCCAACATGCTCAAAATTTCAAAGACCCAAATTTCGGCGGAAAGTGGGTTCTGGAAATTTCTGAAGCGGTGAGGGTGCTCCCCTTGACCCCCTCTATTAGTGCTGAAAGCAAAAAGGAGAACTGAAATTTCGACTTTTCCAGTCACCCGACTCTTTGACCCTGACTTGGTCAGAGGCGCTGGCTAGCCTATACTTTTGCGCGGCTACTTTTACATTCGACTATTTAAGCACAATTTAGACTATTTCAAAATCATTTTCACCACCTTTTGAGCATACCCCCGTGAAGCCCCGTCGATTCGGCGCAGAATAAGACTAGTGCCAAGGGGTTCCCGGACAAAAGTGCCCATTCTCATGTCTGACCAAAACTTTTCCCGCCGGAGCCCATATTGCATCGTGCTGGACAAGTTATCTGGCATCATGGAGACCTGGAATTTTGTCAGCGCGTAGCCAGTGCTGCCGTCTGTGAGCCCACACAAGCACCGACCCATTAACTGCCCCCTATCTCGAAATCTGGGCCCGCCAAATTAGCACTCCAACATGCTCAAAATTTCAAAGTCCCAAATTTCGGCGGAAAGTGGGTTCTGGAAATTTCTGAAGCGGTGAGCGTGCTCCCCTTGACCCCCTCTATCAATGCTGAAAGCAAAAAGGAGAACTGAAATTTCGACTTTTCCAGTCACCCGACTCTTTGACCCTGACTTGGTCAGAGGCGCTGGCTAGCCTATACTTTTGCGCGGCTACTTTTACATTCGACTATTTAAGCACAATTTAGACTATTTCAAAATCATTTTCATCGCCATTTGAACATACGCCCGTGAAGCCCCGTCGATTCCGCGTCGAAAGGTAGTGAGAGATGGTCAGCAGAAAAAAGTTTATTTTCGAACACCCTACTTTGCACGAATTCATATTCCAAAATAGCTATATTGATCTACCAACACCCAAAAACCGATATCCTAAAATCGAACTCTGACTGCACGACCTATTCAATCGTTGCGCCAACTGATTCGAAAATAGGAACGATCTGACAATAGCGAGACGTCGCGTTGGTTGAGAAGAACAGAAGGGCCAACGAAAAATAGAGGCCAAAACTCACGATCCTGGAGAGAAGGACGCGATCGTGGGCGGAGGAGGTCCATCGCTCGTCCACGGGGGGGAAGTCGAGGGCCTATAAGCGAGGGTAGATCACGTTGATAGAGCTTCAATAAATATATAAGTGAGGGTAGATCAGCTTATTTGAGCAGTAACAAATATAGAAGCGAGGGTAGATCAGCTTATTTGAGCAGTAACAAATATAGAAGCGAGGGTAGATTAGCTTATTTGAGCAGTAACAAATATAGAAGCGAGGGTAGATTAGCTTATTTGAGCAGTAACAAATATAGAAGCGAGGGTAGATCAGCTTATTTAAGCAGTAACAAATATAGAAGCGAGGGTAGATCAGCTTATTTAAGCAGACTTTTCGAAAATAGCTATGCCGAAATGTGTGCTTTCAGTGGTGGCGGCGGCGGAGGAAGCCAGGCAGTCAACAAGGACCTCGACCAGTCAACAAAGACCTCGACCAGTCAACAAAGACCTCGACCAGTCAACATGGACCTCGACCAGTCAACATGGACCTCTACAAGGAGAACCCGGCCGTAACCGGAAAGGCCAGGCAAGTTCTATATCTTGGTGGTCCGGTCAACGTGTAGTTTTGCTTAGAACATGTCGTGTAATGTCATATAACAGTACATATAACAACACGTGACATGTTATAACACATTAGAGCATGACGAAATTATATAAGCTTAGGAGATCGATGACTTTGAACCCCCCCCCCCCCCCCCCCATTTTGTTACCAATTACTTTGGAACCGCTAAAATGTATTTCGTTTTGTAACCGCCGCGCCTTCCTTTTTTGCCTCGATAGAACGCTAGTGCCCAATTCCGTTAGCTCGAAGCACCTCTCCTCTGCCTCTCTTTCCTCTTAACAAATCGCAAGGAGAGAAAGGCGCGGCGGTTACAAATCGATCTTCTAAGCTTATAAAAGTTTCGATGACTAAATTGTATACGCTTTGAGGAGATTTAGACGTATGGGGGGGGGGGGGGGGGGAGGATAGAAGAGGGCGAGGGCAGTCTGCCAGTGGCTTCCCCCGTCGTTGGCGGGGGTAATCCCGCTTGTACTTAATATTTCGATTCCAAATTCGTTCTTATTCTGATATGTAATGCTTGCAGGTCGACGAGAACGGCAAGATCCGCCGTCTCCGTAAGGAGTGCACTTCTCCCAACAGACTGCGGGAAATGCCACGGAACCCTCGTCGTCGAGGAGGCCCCTGCCAAGGCTGGCAGAGCCAAGGGCAAGAAGAAGTAAATCTCGATGCCCGTTGCTTTGTTTGCACGATAAAATTTTTGCGTAATTCATTTCACTTGTTGAATACACATATATTGGTCGGACAACCCAGACATGTATATAATCTTGAACGATGAGGAGGGAGGATGAAAAACTTCTTCGCATCGAGATTTACTTCTTCGTATTGATCATAGGAAAGAATGCTAGAACCGGATTCACTCCCCCCCCCCCTCCCCATTCAAACAGATCGTTCACGCAGTCACGATATATCTAGTTCGAAAGCTAGCCAATGCTGCCTATTTGATCATGCCGCCCTGACCCCGGGGAAATTGCCACGGACAATGTTCTAACAAAGTGATATACCTCCGCTTATTTATTGCCGCTCGAACAACGTGATCTATCCTGCTTACTTAATTGTTACTGCTTAAATAAGCTGATCTACACTCGCTTCTATATTTGTTACTGCTTAAATAAGCTGATCTACCCTCGCTTCTATATTTGTTACTGCTCAAATAAGCTAATCTACCCTCGCTTCTATATTTGTTACTGCTCAAATAAGCTGATCTACCCTCGCTTCTATATTTGTTACTGCTCAAATAAGCTGATCTACCCTCACTTATATATTTATTGAAGCTCTATCAACGTGATCTACCCTCGCTTATAGGCCCTCGACTTCCCCCCCGTGGACGAGCGATGGACCTCCTCCGCCCACGATCGCGTCCTTCTCTCCAGGATCGTGAGTTTTGGCCTCTATTTTTCGTTGGCCCTTCTGTTCTTCTCAACCAACGCGACGTCTCGCTATTGTCAGATCGTTCCTATTTTCGAATCAGTTGGCGCAACGATTGAATAGGTCGTGCAGTCAGAGTTCGATTTTAGGATATCGGTTTTTGGGTGTTGGTAGATCAATATAGCTATTTTGGAATATGAATTCGTGCAAAGTAGGGTGTTCGAAAATAAACTTTTTTCTGCTGACCATCTCTCACTACCTTTCGACGCGGAATCGACGGGGCTTCACGGGCGTATGTTCAAATGGCGATGAAAATGATTTTGAAATAGTCTAAATTGTGCTTAAATAGTCGAATGTAAAAGTAGCCGCGCAAAAGTATAGGCTAGCCAGCGCCTCTGACCAAGTCAGGGTCAAAGAGTCGGGTGACTGGAAAAGTCGAAATTTCAGTTCTCCTTTTTGCTTTCAGCATTGATAGAGGGGGTCAAGGGGAGCACGCTCACCGCTTCAGAAATTTCCAGAACCCACTTTCCGCCGAAATTTGGGACTTTGAAATTTTGAGCATGTTGGAGTGCTAATTTGGCGGGCCCAGATTTCGAGATAGGGGGCAGTTAATGGGTCGGTGCTTGTGTGGGCTCACAGACGGCAGCACTGGCTACGCGCTGACAAAATTCCAGGTCTCCATGATGCCAGATAACTTGTCCAGCACGATGCAATATGGGCTCCGGCGGGAAAAGTTTTGGTCAGACATGAGAATGGGCACTTTTGTCCGGGAACCCCTTGGCACTAGTCTTATTCTGCGCCGAATCGACGGGGCTTCACGGGGGTATGCTCAAAAGGTGGTGAAAATGATTTTGAAATAGTCTAAATTGTGCTTAAATAGTCGAATGTAAAAGTAGCCGCGCAAAAGTATAGGCTAGCCAGCGCCTCTGACCAAGTCAGGGTCAAAGAGTCGGGTGACTGGAAAAGTCGAAATTTCAGTTCTCCTTTTTGCTTTCAGCACTAATAGAGGGGGTCAAGGGGAGCACCCTCACCGCTTCAGAAATTTCCAGAACCCACTTTCCGCCGAAATTTGGGTCTTTGAAATTTTGAGCATGTTGGAGTGCCAATTTGGCGGGCCCAGATTTCGAGATAGGGGGCAGTTAATGGGTCGGTACTTGTGTGGGCTCACAGACGGCAGCACTGGCTACGCGCTGACGAAATTCCAGGTCTCCATGATGCCAGATAACTTGTCCAGCTCGATGCAATATGGGCTCCGGCGGGAAAAGTTTTGGTCAGACATGAGAATGGGCACTTTTGTCCGGGAACCCCTTGGCACTAGTCTTATTCTGCGCCGAATCGACGGGGCTTCACGGGGGTATGCTCAAAAGGTGGTGAAAATGATTTTGAAATAGTCTAAATTGTGCTTAAATAGTCGAATGTAAAAGTAGCCGCGCAAAAGTATAGGCCCCTCCCTTCCCTCTGACCAAGTCTGGGTCAAGGGGTCGGGTGACTGGAAAAGTCGTAATTTCTGTTTTCCTTTTTGCTTTCAGCATTGATAGAGGGGGTCAAGGGGAGTATGCAGACCGCGTTGTCTAGTGTCAGAACCTATTATCCGACGATATCTGACGCGTGGAAATTCTGACCACCACGACCTGCCCATTTTACCGTCCCAGGTTTCGAGATCATTGTCAGCCGATGGTCGGAACTCGTTTTGATTCAAGCTCGATTCAAAGTGAGCATTTTGAAAGCGATATTTTCGAAGTGGAACATTTTTTTCACAAACCACTCCCGATTGGGTTCATTAGATGCGGAATGGGCTGGGTTCTCCGGGTATATGCTGAAACGGCGACAAAAATGATTTTGAAATAGTTTAATAATGGTTTTAAATATAATTACTGTGCGACTGCAGAAGTAGGGACCGACCTGAGTTTCCTGCGGGTCACACTTCTAGACCAGTGTATTTGTCACGACTACTGCGGAAGTAGCAGACTTGGGGAGGGGAGGGGAGGCGTCCAAGGGAACGCGTTTTGATAGCTACAAACATTCGGCTGGTGTTTGAAACTCTTCCTTTTCCAGTAACCGACGGGTCTGAAGCCTCATCTGGCCTTTCAAGATGCCCTCGACGTCCCTCTCTTCTATAAGCGATGGATCTCCTCCGCCTACGATCGCCCTTCTCGTCAGAATCGTGAGTTTGGCCGCTATTCTTAGGATGGTTCTCATGGTCTTTTCGGGTTAAGCAGAACTAAAGCGAGTCTCGCTGTTGTCATCTTCGTACCTCTTTTCGAGTAAATTGGTACAACTTTTAAATAGTCTTTCTGACGACTGGTCGTCCATTTCAAGTCAAATTCGAGCGCACCGAGCTCAAGATGTTCATCGCACAGAAGCTGTTCAAGGTGGGTTACTCCGTTTTACTCGTAACTCGTTCTTTGCCGACCCGAATTGTGCTCGCCTGTCAATATCTCCCTAAGAGATGGAGTTATCTACAGCGAATAAGGCTTTCCGGCTGAAGGGCGGTGATAATTTTCCTTGAAATCTCACTAATTTTATTTTGGAAACATTTTCTTCTATTTATAGATCGACGGTGCAACGAGCAGACGCGTATTGTGCTCATCGAGAAGATGCAACTCAACGGACGAGGACCGACGGCGGATGATCATGAAGCTTTGTTGAGGAGGAAATTAGGGTACGGCTATTGAGATATTGATTCGTCGTTTGAGTTTCGAGCAGCTTCCTTACTATATTTCGATCACTAACAAAAGTTACTCGTAAGGTTGACAAGAGAGGATCTATGAAAACGGATCTCTTGAGTCATTTCTTGGTAAATACATAGTTTATATAAAGAATCAATTACCAAGACGCATACATTCTTTTGAAAAGAAATAATAATAAATAACGAATGCATTCAGGCGTGCCACTCGAAGATGGAGGCTCAGCTGCTCACGGGCAACATGGAATTAATCCCACTGAGAATCAGTAGGTCGGTTATCCTCCTTATGGAAAATGTCCTCGATACGGAAGTTTAAAATATTTTATGATCTGGGAATAATTTGACTATAGCACGGAGCTTCTGTTATTTTGCAGGAAGACCGTCCACTGGGAAAAACTTTAGGTCACCGATTTTGATGAAAGTTGGTTTATGTGCATCTATGGGAGTTTAAAGAAGAACCATCCTAATGAATTGGTCAAATTCGCTCAATATCGATTTTTCGTGATCTACACTTCAAATGGTAATAACTCGCTGAATATTCTACGTACAGCGAGCAGTCGTTTTTATTGCACCGATCGACTCCCCGTGCAACCTTTCAAGTCATGGAAAACTTCATTTCTCGTATCTCGGGCCTTTGATTATCGATTTACTAGTAGGGGTTCTGCACTTGGCCGATTTTTGTCGAAAAACGGTTTGTGCAGTTCTCCCTTCAAAGTGGTAGAATCAGACAATTAAAAACAATGATCGATAGCTCTCAGTAAGCCGGAAATGAATGTTCATGGTGAGTAAATCGATACGAGTGATCGTTATTGAGATATTCGACAAAATCTCCACAATTTGATAATATCGAATACGGAAAGTGCCAAGCTCTCAAAAGTTTCTCAGAAACAGAATAGGGTTTACGGCTGCGATGAACTCCACGAACATCCGATAGGATTCTCACATAGTTAATCTTTTGTATCTCTGGCGTCCTACTATCGCTTTACTAGTAGAGTTGGACTGGTCGTTTTTTTTCGCGAAATTTGTTTTGTCGAATATCTCCATAACGGTAACTCGTATTGATTTGTTCATCAGAAACTTTCTTTTCCGGCTTACTGAGAGCTATCGATCGCTTTTTAAAATTGCCTGATTTGACCACTTTGAAGGGAGAACCGCACAAACATAGTTTTTCAACTAAAAACAGCCGACTAAGAACAGCCAACTAAAACAGCCGCGTGAGCACAATATTGTACACTATCTCATCCGTATGAGATAGTGTGCAGAAGGGAGAGAGCCAACCCCGCAATGACATCTCTTCGTTTGCAGTTCGCCCTGGGCAAGGCGGCTCCCTCGGCTCTCCGTGAGACGGTCGTCGAGACTCCCAACGTCACCTGGACCGACATCGGAGGTCTCCAGAACGTCAAGAGGGAGCTCCAGGAGCTCGTTCAGTACCCCATTAAGCACCTCGAGAAGTATCTCAAGTTCGGCATGCAGCCCAGTCGCGGAGGTAATTAGCATGAACCATTTGAATGACTAGATTTTAAATATTGGCGCAGTGTAAAACTATTAATGCTGTTTTTTGCATTTTTGTTTGTATGTTTTTTGTTTGTTTGTATTCCTAGACGCACGGAGAGGGTAAGGAAGACATTAGTTATTCTTATTAATTAGGTTTAATTAATATTGTTTCAGACACACGGCGAGGTGGAGCGTCGCATCGTCTCTCAACTTCTCACTCTGATGGATGGTCTCAAGCAGCGAACGGATGTCGTGGTTATGGCAGCCACCAATCAACACCAAATCCATCGATGCCGCTCTCCGACGATTCGGTAAGAACGACGCTCTATATTCAGCACACTGCTCTGCGAGAAACTGTGCTGAAAGGAGAAAGACATATTCAAAATGACAACAATACTAGCTCGGTTCTGAATCTTTCCATTCAGCACCCTCACTAGAGCCTTCTGACTGGTGATAGAGTGTGCAGAATAGAGAGAGTAAGAGGCTCGTGACCCCCCTCTATTGTGCTTTACATATCCTATATTTTGACATGTTATAATTATGCTTTTCAGGTCGCTTCGATCGTGAGACATCGGAATCCCCGATGCTGTTGGACGACTCGAAGTTCTCCGCATTAAGACGAAGAACATGAAGCTGGGAGATGATGTCAACCTCGAGCAGGTGGGAAGAAGAAGATGATGATAGTATACTCATCTCTCTCCATTTTGCACACTCGCTCAGAGAGACGAGTAGGGTTGTTAGATCGAATAAATTTTACTCGCGAATATATTTGCCCGCATACACTTGTTTATCCACTCTTACGAAGCAGGTAGGAAATGCGTCCAATTTATCTTACAATTGTTGTGTAAATTGGATGTGTTTCAGACATAGATTGTTTGAGCGAAAGAACAAGTGCGTTTATGCACAATTATTAGATCTAAATACACTATAGACTAGGGATGTCATGACTTTCCATCTCAATCTGAGTGAATTGAGGTAACCAATGAGTGCCATCTACGTTGGCGCGGATCTGACGTCTCTCTGCTCCGAGGCGGCTCTTCAGCAGATCAGAGAGAAGATGGAACTGATTGATCTGGCGCCCATCGACGCCGAAGTCCTCAACTCGCTCTCGGTCACTATGGAGAACTTCAGGGTGAGACATATTAAGTTGATTTGCGTTTTATTTATTTAATTATGAAAGAAGCATAAACAGGATGATAAAGTTTTCCGCCATTCCATTCATCATCTCTTCCTTTCCAGTATTGCTCTGGTCTTTATTTCATGTGTGTAACCATTAGTGATCCATTTTCGTTGTTCAGCTCTCTCTATTTCGCACACTATCTCATCCGTCTGAGATAGTGTGCAGAATGAAGAGACCTGGACCGACATCGGAGGTCTCCAGAACGTCAAGAGGGAGCTCCAGGAGCTCGTTCAGTACCCCGTAAAGCACCTCGAGAAGTATCTCAAGTTCGGCATGCAGCCCAGTCGCGGAGGTAATTAGCATGAACCATTTGAATGACTAGATTTTAAATATTGGCGCAGTGTAAAACTATTAATGCTTTTTTTTGCATTTTTGGTATCGAATGCGCTGAAATAGATTCCAGTAGTTTACAAAAATGCTTTATTTATTGAAGATGATGACATTTAATGCTGGAACAATATTGCAGTGCTCTTCTACGGACCTCCCGGCTGCGGTAAGACGCTGCTCGCCAAGGCCATCGCCCACGAACGCCAGGCTAACTTCATCTCGATCAAGGTATGGCAGGGATGGATTCGAAGGTTACGGTAGCCGTTTGGATGGTTAGGGTAACGATGAAATAATGCCAAAACCCTGCTGCCGAAATTTAATGTAAAGAAATATTTATGAATCGCTTCAGTTGAGGGGCATCACTTTCTCTGCTCAGTAGTGTTGTACTTTCGATTTTGGCGCTCTTCTTTAGTCATACCATTTTGTCATATGAGAGAGTATGCAGAATGGAGAGAGCTGAAATCGAATCTGTTCTGTCCGCAATCCTCCCTCCTCGCAGGGTCCCGAACTCCTGACGTTGTGGTTCGGCGAATCGGAGGCGAACGTGAGGGATGTGTTCGATAAGGCCCGCTCGGCAGCTCCCTGCGTCCTCTTTATCGACGAGTTGGACTCGATCGCCAAGGTGATATTATTAGTTGTTATTTTTATCATTAATATATTTATAATTGAAGGCTCGTGGTGGATCGATAGGAGATGCTGGAGGAGCAGCGGATCGTGTCATCAATCAGATCCTCACGGAGATGGACGGCATGAACAGCAAGAAGAACGTATTTATTATCGGAGCGACGAACAGGTGCCTATTTTTTGTTTTATTTGTTAAACAATAATTTAGAATGATAATTGTAACTTTTTGATGCATATTTGATCATTATTCCTTACCAATCCTTCAAATCAAGTCCAATCCATCCGCAACGGGATACCGTAACCCAGTCCAATCCATCCCCCCTGTCTCAGACTGGACATCATCGACTCGGCCGGTAGACTGGATCAACTGATCTATATTCCTCTACCCGATGAGGCTTCCCGTCTCCAGATCTTCAAGGCCAATCTCAGGTTAGTCATGGAATATCAGCACTCGACTCTCCTCAATTCATGCACCGAAAGATCATTTAAGGATAGTCGGTTTCGATTTTTCATCGCTAGATCGGATGTTTTGAAACTCCTCTTTTCTAAAGAAAACAAAGTTTAAGACAATTATTCTGAATCGGAGTATTTGTGAGACATTATGGTCATTATACTCACGAAATTGGTTGAAAGGTTCCTAAATGTCACCCAATCTCAGAAAGACGCCCATCGCCGCTGACGTCGATCTCTTCCTCGCCAAGAGCACCGTCGGATTCTCTGGAGCTGGTCTCACCGAAATCTGTCAGAGGTGAGCATTAGGGATGTCAGCATTCCCATTTCGGTACTCTCTATTTTGCACACTCAACAAGTGAGTGTGCAGAATGGAGAAAGCTGAAACCCGAAACCAAAGATGTTGCGCACATTTTAAGACGAGACCATGATCAGTTAGCGGTTTTCGTTTTGAAGATCATTTGTTGTGATTGGTTCTCGAATGTTCTCTGTGTGTCATAAATGCGCAAGAGAAACTGGGAGGCTTTTAGCTCAGCGTTTGTTTTGATTACGGCCCAGAAGTCTGATCAGAATTGAGACGAATACGAGTTTCCCCACAGAAAATAGTCATACCTATCGCCAGATTATATGTTTAATAGAATTTAAAATAATAATTTAATTGCAGAGCCTGCAAGCTTGCGATCCGTGAGTCGATCGAGAAGGAGATTCGCCAGGAGAAGGAGCGTCAGGTAGGGATTCTGTCTCGGTTGCGGTTGCCCCTCGGCTCTCCGTGAGACGGTCGTCGAGACTCCCAACGTCACCTGGACCGACATCGGAGGTCTCCAGAACGTCAAGAGGGAGCTCCAGGAGCTCGTTCAGTACCCCATTAAGCACCTCGAGAAGTATCTCAAGTTCGGCATGCAGCCCAGTCGCGGAGGTAATTAGCATGAATGACTAGATTTTAAATATTGGCGCAGTGTAAAACTATTAATGCTGTTTTTTGCATTTTTGTTTGTTTGTATTCCTAGACGCACGGAGAGGGTAAGGAAGACGCACATTTCGACGTCATTGTAATGTTGTATAAAACCCCTTCAAAAGTATAGTATGGACCCCCAAAAAAATCCCAGCATACTTTTGTTTTTCGACCTCAAAAAACGACCCAAATCCCTTCTTTTTTTCTCGAAAAAAAAAGTATAAGCACCACCCCCCTACTTTTACATTCGATGTCAAAGTATAAGAAATTACTATACTTTGACATCGAATGTAAAAGTAGGGGGTGACCTCTATTTTTTTGCATTCGATGTCAAAGTATAGCGTTGTCTCTATTTTTTTGCATTCGATGTTAAAGTATAGTGTTTTCTTATACTAATAAATCGACTGTTAAAGTATAGCAATGTCTTTATTCTTTTACATTCGAAACAAAAGTAGAAGGCGAAGACTATACTCCTGCATCGACGGTAGAAGTAGACGTTTCGGTATACTTCTGCAGTACTGTAAAGGAATATTACCGTAGTTTTGGCGTACAGGGGGGGGGGTCCAAATCCGGGTAACCCCCGCAAATCGGACCCCTGGTTTTTAATACGTCTTCTTGATTCTGTTTTAAAAACATTTAAACAATATTTTTATTCGGTATGTCAGTTTGAGAACTATCGAATCTGCGTAGAACACGGTCAAATTTGAGAGTAAACGGTAGTGCTGGAATGCGAATTCGTGGGTATTCGATGGGCTAATAAGAACGGCATCGAAAGATAACGACGCTGCATACCTGAGAATGCGAAAAATAGCAATTTTAGTGCTTCGGAGCAAGAAAACTATGTTTCCGAGTGGCATTTGAGGCACGAATGTATGACCGTTGCACGGCATCCGGAACTCCGACATAGCGCCCCCGTGTGTGATTCA
The DNA here is from genome assembly GCA_036245825.1 of Pristionchus entomophagus. Lineage (NCBI taxonomy): Eukaryota > Metazoa > Nematoda > Chromadorea > Rhabditida > Neodiplogasteridae > Pristionchus > Pristionchus entomophagus. The sequence continues at coordinate 29,148,540 of BTSX01000004.1, forward strand.
GGCAACGACGTTCATAGTTGTTTTGTAGTTTATAGTTGCACGTTTTCTTTCTCCCTATGTCGGCGTTCCAGGTGCCGTGCAAAAGCTCAAAATAACTAGCTGTAAGCCGGGCCGAGTACAGAGGATAACCAGGAAACGCTTCATTGTAAGTGGGGCGTATACCGTTGCAAAAAGCTCTTGAGGCTTCGAGCGAGCTTTTCACAACGATATGGCCAGCGCACAGGCAAATTTCATGAACACATATCCCTTTTTGCCACGTTTGGCTGCCTTACACATTAGCCATACACCGCTTGCTTGCGAGTGGGGCGTATACCGTTGCAAAAAGCTCGTGAGGCTTCGAGCGCTCTGCAAAAGTTGCGATGTAGCCACTCTGCTTCGCTCCGTGGCTACATCTGCAACTTTTCCTACGCGCTCTCAGCCTCACGAGCTTTTCACAACGGTATGGCCAGCGCACAGGCAAAATTCATGAACACATATCCCTTTTTGCCACGTTTGGCTACCTTACACATTAGCCATACACCGCTTGCTTGCGAGTGGGGCGTATACCGTTACAAAAAATCTCGTGAGGCTTCGAGTGCTCCGCAAAAATTGCGATGTAGCCACTCTGCTTCGCTCCGTGGCTACATCTGCAACTTTTCCTACGCGCTCTCAGCCGCACGAGCTTTTCACAACGGTATGGCCAGCGCACAGGCAAATTTCATGAACACATATCCCTTTTTGCCACGTTTGGCTGCCTTACACATTAGCCATACACAGCTTGCTTGCGAGTGGGGCGTATACCGTTACAAAAATCTCGTGAGGCTTCGAGCGCTCCGCAAAAGTTGCGATGTAGCCACTCCGCTTCGCTCCGTGGCTACATCTGCAACTTTTCCTACGCGCTCTCAGCCTCACGAGCTTTTCACAACGGTATGGCCAAAAGCTTTTAAGGAATTACGATATTCGCTCACATAGGGCCGATTGACACCTCCCCCGACCTTGTACGATGAATTTGAAGCGAGTTATGGGCAAAAACGCCTTTAGGATTGCGAAATAGTGATGACGAAATCGAGGATTGCGAAATCTCTTCTAGGGAAGCCGAATGACTCCTCCCCCGACCTTGTACGATGAATTTGAAGCGAGTTATGGGCAAAACGCCTTTAGGATTGCGAAATAGTGATGACGAAATCGAAGATTGCGAAATCTCTTCAAGGGAAGCCGAATGACTCCTCTCCCGACATTGTACGATGAATTTGAAGCGAGTTATGGGTAAAAACGCCTTTAGGATTGCGAAATAGTGATGACGAAATCGAGGATTGCGAAATCTCTTCTAGGGAAGCCGAATGACTCCTCCCCCGACATTGTACGATGAATTTGAAGCGAGTTATGGGCCAAAACGCCTTTAGGATTGCGAAATAGTGATGACGAAATCGAGGATTGCGAAATCTCTTCAAGGGAAGCCGAATGACTCCTCCCCCGACATTGTACGATGAATTTGAAGCGAGTTATGGGCAAAACGCCTTTAGGATTGCGAAATAGTGATGACGAAATCGAGGATTGCGAAAAAGTTGTTGTAGCTGAAAAGCGTAGTCCACGAGGAGTCGATTGACCCTATTCGCGATGTTTCCGGTGAAGTTGGAAGCGAATTAGGCGCGAAAAACGAATTATTGCGTAAGGATGATGAAATATTTCATAATGATGATGAAATTTTTGTCGATTTTGAAAAGGCTCTTCGAGATAGTTCGAATGGTCATGGACTTGTCCTCGGACGATGAGTTTAAAGCGAGTTATGAGCAAAAGTGTGACAGACACCGCCACTAACGAACGAACGAACGGACGGACAGACAGACAGACACTTTGATTTGGGTTAGGTAGGTAATGGTAACGAAGGGGCGAAGAGAAGGGGACGAGAAACGCGCACGAACGCGCTAACAACCGCGCACACGCTCGACGAATGAGTTCACTAGTAGGGACCACCACGTAAAATTTTAAGCTTCCTCTAAAATTAATTCTTTATGCGCATTTGGGTAATCGGGAGTGCAGAATTCATTAAACATACTCAGATTTTGATGAAAAAATTAAATCAGCGAGTTTTGACCTACCCCGCCCCTTTCGGTGCAGTCCCTCCGGTTTTGCAGGGTACGCTTACAGTAAGTAGCAAAAGTATATTTAGGGATCGCAGCGTGTCGCACGAAATGGCTTAATGAAAATATTATTTACATTAAATCGACAGTTATGAAGCCGCTGATCATTGAAATGTGAATAGATTTCATGAAAAAATTTTTTTGAGCGATAAGAGCGCTTCAAAAACGGGCACCATTGGAACCGCCTACAGTAACCCAAAATTGTTAGAGTTAGAGCGCATTTCGTGTCACATTATTTATTCGTTTACAAGAAATTAGTTTTCGATGATAATTAATTTTTTTCTAGCAATTATTTAGATTCAGGATAGTTGGCGATGCTCGATTTATTGAGCTGGCATGATCTGAAATTTTAAAAAAATTGAATTACGAGATATAGCTATTTTTTACTAGTCACATCTATACGAGGCACAGCGGATTTAGAGCACGTTGTGGCAACTAAATCGCATTAGACAATCATGCGGCGATGTAAGGGCAACGTTTTGGTACAGCGAACTAATGCTAGACTCAGCGCGATCAAAAGATATAAAATAAATAAGCGAAAACAATCGAATTTCCAATCTTTACTGGATCATATCATAAATTCGCAACATTTCGGCAACCAAAACACAATGCACTGCGATAAAGGAATACTAGGGCTAAGTTCTGGTGAAGAAACCTAACGTGGAGCTCGTGGAATAGGGACGGAGGTGTGTCAACAGATGGTCAAAACAATTCACAAATTGGTGCGCAAATGGAAGCTTACCCTACCCCATTACGAGTTTTCAATATAGCTTTAAAAAAAAATTATGGCAAAATAATAAGTAAAATGACAAAGAAAATAGTAGAGGGGTGAGACATTTTTGCGTCGCCGAGTCCGAGCGGGTGTTGAGCCAGGTCAGACTTCAACACGAAAAACGGTCGATTGCAAACTAACAGTTCACGAAATAATAATAATTTTACTAATAGATTTATTAAGATTTTAGTTAAGGTGCATTTTAGGGGTGCCATAAATATCATTTCGTACTAAAGAACGCAATACATGGCCTCTTCGATATAAACTACTGTTCACAGGAGAAACTACCGTAACCCGGTTCATTGAAACCACTCGTTTATAAAAATCGCTGTATAATATTCGCTGCATTTTGGTCAATATCACCCTGATCAGGTCTTTGATTTTTCATGAGAATAAGAAAACGGTGCGCTGAGTCCATCGCTTGCAGGAACGATAAGTCAATTTTACAGTGGCGAAAATTCCGTTTTCAGTGTCCAAGGAAACTACTTTTGGCTGCTTCGATTTTCGAAATTTTTACATAACCGGATTTATCGCGGCCAGATCTATCGCTGATATGAATACAAAGTTGGTGCGCTAAGTTTTATTGCGCACCCACTTGTGACCGCAACCTCAGAGTGCTATCGTAGCGCACTCCCGAAATATTGTGTTAGGCTTATTCCTAGATGACTTCTTCATATTATTCACAACGTAATTGGCTAATAATAATAGCGGTTCAAAAGATAATCAACGAAAACAACTACAACTCAGGTATACGGTACGCGAATTCGCAGGTAGGAGCCGTAAAAGCGTACTCAAAAATTCGAGATCTCCGTCCCTATCGTGGAAGTAAAAAATTATTTGACTAAAACGAAGGTAGATCAAAAACAGGTATTGCTATATCTGGATTTTTAAGCGTTTGTTGAGAGTCAGCAGGTTCAATCTCTTCAAATGTTGGAGTTACTAGGTTTTGCTATTCCTTAGGAGAAAAATAAATGAAATAACTCAGTAAATTAATAATAAACTGCGACAAACAAAAAAAAGAAAAATTGCTGAAAAAATTGATGGTGTGGCGCGGATTACGGTAGGAGGATTTTGGTCTCCGGCCCCTACTTACTGTAAGCTTACCCTGAAAAACCGGAGATGGTAAGTATGTCACCATTCGAATTTCAAACACGTTTAATTGTATTTTTCTTGGCGGCAGTAAATAAAATGGCGCCTTCGGACCGATAATTGATCAATATATAGTATAAATTATTCTTTGAGAGTTAGAAATCAGTGCAAACGAGTGGAAGGTATACGGTATCTATAATTGGAACAGCTAGCAACACAGCGCGTTAAACAGGCAGGGGCGGTTCGGTGGTGTGGGGCGCGTGCGCCAATCGGCCGATTCCCCAGTTTCCCACTTTGTGTGTAGTGCTGTGACTTTTTCGCTGTTTTTGATCGTTTTGCCCCTTTACAAATATTTATAAAATCGTAATAAAATTTTCTCTTAATTTTCGCTCTGTAGGGTCCTGGGCAATGTCTTTGCGAACATTTGTAGCTATAGGAAGTGTCATTTAAAGCAGAATTCAACAACTGATGCTCATCTCCGTGAAACCCTTTCATAATGTCTGAAACGTTCAATCACTTCTAAATAATCGAGCAAAATTTGCAATCAAATTTTCGCTCTGTAGAGTTGTAGCGTATACAAGTACTATCATTTTAGGCTATCATAAATATGGATCTTTACACAACCAAAGGTTTGATGCTCTTTTTTTGTGAATCACAATGAACCTTCACAAGCAGGACTTTCAAACGAGTATTTTTGCGTCATATCCATAATTACTGCATGCAATAGCTAACCGAGCCTTTGTATTGTGTACAAAATAGACTATATTGATCAGAATTCTCGAGTAAAGCGATGGTTTATAAAATGCACGCCCCGCCATGCATATGTCGCGCCGCCGAACTGAACCGCAACGCGTGAACGCGAAACATTTATCATCCCGAACCGCTGACGGGCTGTGCAATAGTTTACTTTATTGCTGGTCGCAAAGCACAGAATTCGTGCTTTACGAAGCGAATTAATTGTCCGCAATATAGGAAATATAACATAATCGGTGAATTGAAGGCGTTGTAACACGTGGTTATCGCAAAGTTCAACAGCTAATTTGACAAGGACCGCTGCCATGGATTTTTCTAAAGTTTTGCATGACTATTAAATATTGGTCGCACAACAATTCTATGACTAAAATAGAAGGCTGCACCTATCAATACACTCGTTAGCCAATAAAAAGAAAAAAAGCGCTGATTCCATAGCACAATTGTACATGACCGCGGCCACGAATTTTCTTTATTTTTTTATTACTGACTTTTCATGATCCGGGCTCCATTATTTGACAATAATTGAAGAGCTGCACCTCCTAGAAATCAATAAATCTTGGAAAAATTTAATTACTGATGGGATTTGAATTCCCGCATTTCGCCTTTTCCCACGCCATTACACGCCATTTGCCGGCTCTGATGCTAACTTTTCCGGTTCAGTGATCCCTAGTTCACTAGTGAGTTTCTGAAGTAGTTCACGAATTCGAAGTCGCGAACTCATTTGCAAACTCACTAGCAAACTGCTTTTCGCGCTTCCGAGTATGCTGATCTCTATTACATTATGAGCGCTTTGAGTTTATTTTGTACTACTCGCATGATGGTTTTCTACTCAATGATGTTATCTAATCGTTATGCTTTCTTCGGACTAATCTTTTTTTTACTCTAAGGGGATAGTATAAAAGGCGGCCCGGCGGCCCAACTTCTAGCCTCGTCAAATAAATCACTATAATTGCATTAATACTTATATATTCGGTTGTTATTTGCTTTTAATGATAGCAATTAGCGATCCAATGAAACAGAGATGAGAGCAGGACTAATATTTATTCCAGGTGCACGGGAAGACACTTTGTGACGTCCATTCACATGCAATCTTCAATATTGCTATAGCAAAATGATATATTCTATGATTCCAGTCCCTTTCTCAATTATTACCACTCGAGTCTACTCATACTTTGTCAGATCTCAGCTTTTGATCAAGACTCAGTTGTTGCCAGATCAAGTCTCATATCTTGACAGATCCAGGCTAAGATCTGGCAAGATATGAGTGGACTCGAGTAAAAATTTAGGAAGGGACTGGAATTATGGAATAGATCATTCTGCTATAGCAATGTTGAAGATTGAGTGTGACGTCACAAAGTGTCTTCCCGTCCACCTGGAAGGCATATTCTGCCCCCCTTATTCCTGCCCTCATTTCTGCTTTATTGACTCGCTAATTGCTAGAAAGAATACTTAAAAAGCAAATAACAGCCGAATATATAAGTATTAATGCAATTATAGTGATTTATTCGACGAGTCTACTGAAGTTTGGGCCGCCTGGCAGCCTTTTATATTTTTTTCGGGCCGCTGGCCGCTGGGCCGCCTTTTATACTACCCCAACTCTAAGTCGATCTACATACAATACATATTGCAGTGTTCTGTTCGAATGGAGGGTAGCTGAAAAGGATGGAATATGAAGACGTTTTTCCGCCCGAAATAACTCGAGAAAATCTGGTCCAGTTATTGCTCTATTTAGAGGGAGAAATAAAAACGAGAGATAAGACGATTGAAGCTCTTAAGGTATGAGTCATGTTCTTAAATGTATTTGCTTAAGAATCGATTAAAAAATAGGGGGTGGGTCTGGCAGATGCGAAAAAATAGTGTCTCTGGTGTGCGCGCCCAAATTGGAAACAAGCAGGGTCGGGTTCTCCAAGTCGAAAACGAGCTTGTTTCCAACTTGGAAACCCAATCTCTCCATTCCCCATACTCTCACTTTCCTTTGGGGAGATTCCCAAGTTGGAAGCAAGTTGATTCCTATATCACGGCATTATTTTTCCGGACGACACGAAAATAAGTGGTCACCCCAAAAAGCCAAAACTACGGTAGTGCGGTGCAAATGTGTGCCTGAGCGACTGTACTTTTTCCCTGAGAGACGGTAGCTTCTTAAGGTAATCAATGACTTTCACCATACTGTATCTGGGTTTTGTAATTGATTCTCCGGATACAGTATGCTGTATAAGTTTTTGTAGTTAAATTTCCGGATACGGTATTCTGTTTCTATGTTTATCAGTTCGCGCTTTACGGTAGCAAAGAAATCATACTCTGTTTAGCAACTCATTCTGTTTATTTTGTTCTCGAGAGGGCCCTTTTCGCTAAACGAGGTGTCGGCAAAAATAATACCGTGTTCCTACTTGGAGACCCGGAACGAGAGATCGAGATAAAAAGACAGAGTGAGATAGTATGAAGAATGGTGAGAGCATAACGGTTTCCAAGTTGGACACAAGCTTGGGGGTAACTTGAAACGCCCTTTGCTGCTTGTTTCCAACTTGAGCGCGCACAGCAGAGGTATGCTCAAAATTTGGCCCTAAGAGATTTGAATCGGAAAATGATACGTAAAATCATTTTTGCGCACGGAATATCTCTAGTGCCCTATACTAAAATGATCGGCCATGACCAGGAGACATTTCTCTACAAACTGGTAGCGTATATCAAAGGTTCGCGCTATGCAGGGATTCAGATCCATCATAGGATGAAATATGATGGTGATCGTCGATTCAGATGATATGATGTCATATGATGGTCGATTCAGCGTCCAAATTTACCCTCAGTCCTTTTTTTGAATGTGCCAGACCTTGCTTGATTCTTACGCAAACGCTCATTCGTGTATATTTGAGGATGATAAAGGAAGGTTGGCCCTTCTGTTATGTCCTGCTGATCCAATCCATGCCCTATCTCGAGACTCTAACTTTGTTCCCGATGCACAGGTTAAAAAAATAGGTTGAAGTTGTGAATTCAAATGCAAGCATTCAGCCTCAAACCACTATTCGTGAGTTATTTGATTATCAAGTGGATGCACTAGATAAAATCTGCAATGGCTACAATGAATCTTATCGGAGAACTCTTATTGTAAGTATGAATTGTTGTTGACCTCCATTTTCACCTCATGTAGCGATAAGAAAACAAATGTGTGGATGTAATAATTATTTGCTCAGGTCGCTGAATCGGCAGAACATCGTCTCGAATTAGCAATGAACGATTTGGATATGGAGAGGAAATGGAAGTCAGGGGCTGTTTCGAAAGGGACGATGCAGTCTCTCAGAGAGGAGAATGACCGATTGAAGAACGAAGTGAGTTCGATTCATTTTTTTTCGAATCCTGAATTGGCATTGATTAATTACATTGATTAATTCTGCAGATCGAACGAAGCAATAAATCGGTAGATCTTTTGAGAAAGGAAAAAGATGAAATCGAGCTGAAGAGACAGGTGTGTATTTCTTCTTAAGAGACCGTCCACGGTATTTCGGTACACTTGTGCAGAGGCTCACGGATGGCTGAAAATTAGATTCCCTCCATACTTTTTTCTTAGAATAGGGGTCTCGAGTGCTGATCGCCGCCACCACTAGCTAAGGTCTCACAAGGGAAAGTCGCGAAGTGGCCATCAGCTTTGCGGAAAAGATGATTACGCCCAAGTAGGGACCCATGAGAATGAGCGATTTCAGTTTTCAAAAGTTGCCAAATCGCCCTGAGAGCAGAGAAAAATCGATAAAATGGAGATGCGCGAGAGGTATCATCGGCTCTCAAGCGCACCTTCCCAACTGATCTATGGTGTAGTGGATAAGGGGCTCGTCTAGCAATCCTCATAATCTTTGCAATTCCCCTCTGGTCCTTTTTTTGGGTCAAAAAGTCAAAACCTCAAAAAAATTCCCTAAAATATTTTCTGGCGTATTTTTACGCGTAGAAACCGAAAATACATAATAGAGAGAGTACACGAAAGTCCGAAAGAAAATAGTTATGATTAAATTTTCGAAGATAACACGCTTTTTGAACCGTAACTATTTTATTTCGGACTTTCGTGAGCTCTAGTATGTATTTTCAGTTTCTACGCGTAAAAATACGCCAGAAAATATTTTAGGGAATTTTTTTGAGGTTTTGACTTTTTGACCCAAAAAAGGACCAGAGGGGGTCAGTCGACAAAAAAATTATCTCAATAAATATTGTTCAGTCATCAGTGTTTTGTTGTTTCATTGCTAACTTTGCCTTATGTTTACAGATAAATGTTTGAAAATGCAGCAAAAGAGAAAAGTCGCTCACAGGCATCGAACCTGTGACTTCCAAAAGATTATGAGGATTGCTAGACGAGCCCCTTATCCACTACACCATAGATCAGTTGGGAAGGTGCGCTTGAGAGCCGATGATACCTCTCGCGTATCTCCATTTTATCGATTTTTCTCTGCTCTCAGGGCGATTTGGCAACTTTTGAAAACTGAAATCGCTCATTCTCATGGGTCCCTACTTGGGCGTAATCATCTTTTCCGGAAAGCTGATGGCCATTTCGCGACTTTCCCTTGTCAGGTCGACTTTGGCGGACTTGCAGTAACCCACAGTTTTTGGGGTCCAAAAAAATCTCAAAAGTATATGACTAGTAGATTTTCTGGCGTAATTTTACGCGTAGAAACCGAATTTGTATACTAGATATCATGAAAACGCGAAAGAAAAAAGTTAGGCTCTTATGCTCGAAAAACCTCATTTTTCGATCAAAAAGGTATAACTAATTTTGAAACAATATGATTTTGGATTTTCATGTTTTTCGTGATCTACAACTATATGACGCCGTTTGCGTTATTTTCAAGCAAAGGTGATACTCGGCTTCCGAAAAGTCTAATTTTAAGCGAAAATTGTTTCTGGGGCAGAATTGCATGGCGAAGACGATCGTCTTGATATTTTTTCTTTATTTTCAAAAATAATTTTTAAAAAGTGAACTTTTCGTATAGGCCTATCCGAGTTATCCCATGTGGACAGATCGATCGGGCATGACGAGAGGATTCTAAATCTATGTTTTTATTCGATTTCGAGGTCGGGTCTCTGAGATGTTCAAGTTAAAGTGTTTTGAGATTGTAAGTAAACTGGGTAGATCAAAGGAGATTCGGCGTTGACCCCTCTGTGTCTCTGCCCTCTCTCTCCTCCCGGCCCCTCTGCACTCTCTGCGTTCTCGCCGCCCTCTCCTTTGATCTACCCAGTTTACTTACAATCTCAAAACACTTTAACTTGAACATCTCAGAGACCCGACCTCGAAATCTAATAAAAACATAGATTTAGAATCCTCTCATCATGCCCGATCGATCTGTCCACATGGGATAACTCGGATAGGCCTATACGAAAAGTTCACTTTTTAAAAATTATTTTTGAAAATAAAGAAAAAATATCAAGACAGGCGTCTTCGGCGTCTTTGCCATGCAATTCTGCCCCAGAAACAATTTTCGCTTAAAATTAGACTTTTCAGAAGCCGAGTATGACGTCAAAACGTGATTTCGACGTGACGCCATCTGGAGCCAACGAGGCCTCTAGGGAAAAAATGGATATGTCCATCGTCTTCAGCTACCTTGATTACCCCAAATCACAGAGTTTCAGAAAAGGATTTTGAAAAATATATAGACCTTGTATTTTCGCGTTGAAGTTTGCCCTTCGCGGTAAAGTGGCCAGTACTGGCAAGATATTGCTCCACATTTCTAAGAGATATAGCCACTTTTTCATATTTGTGTTCCGTTCTCCTCTACTAAGGATTTTTGTCGATTTTGTAGGGTTGTGATAGGGACATGGCGCTGTAAAACCGAAAAGTTGAAAATAGGGACGGAGGTCGTGTCAACAGACGATCAAACAAATTCACAAATTAGTGCGCAAATGGAAGCTCAGCCTACCCCATTACGAGTTTCCAATTTAGTTTTTGAAAAATAACGGCAAAATAATAAGCAAAATGATAACGAAAATCGTCGAGGAGTGAGAACTTTTTGATCAAACCAGTTCAAGTGGGCCTTGAGCTGGGTCAGACTTCAACATGAAAATCGTCAATTGCAAATTGACTTTACTAGTAAATATGGTATTTTTACTAGACGTTTAACAAAGGTCTCCAGGAGTGCCAGGTAAACGATCACTAGAAAGAAAACACGCTTCATTACGATTCGGATCACTAAACCTGGTCAACATCGAAAATACCGTAATCCGAATCATCAATACCACTCGTTTATATAAACCGCTGTATAATAGTTGCTGATTTTTGGTCAATAACACCACGATCAGGTCTATGATTTATCATGATAATAACAAAACGGTGTGCTGAGTCAATCGCTTACAGGAACGAAAAGTAAATTTTACAGTGGCGAAAATGCCATTTTCACTGTCCACGGAAACTACTTTTGGCTGCTTCGATTTTTGAAATTTTTACATAACCGCATTTATCGCGCCCAGATCTATCGCTGATATGAATACAAAGGCTTTACGCGCAGTAAAATACCGTAATTTCAGCTTGATTTTCAGGCATATCCAGAGACTGGCCAAAATTTAACAAATTAAAAACAAAAACAAATACCGTAATTTTCGATTGATTTTTAGGCGGATGGTGGGGTGGCGAAAATGGTCGAGTTTTTGCCGGCTCTGGTTATGAAACGTTCACGGTAACGGCTCCGGCTTCAAACTTACTCTGTTTAGTTAGTGCCGGCTTTGCGTGGGAACGAAATGCCTAGAGACCGCGGAGTGCGGGCGTTGGGATTTTTGGGCTGCGTATCTGGAAAAGTCGACCATCCACACCACTTCCAAAGGAGCATTTGTTTTATCGATTTTTCGCATATTTTATGACTATAAATATTTTTAAATGCTTGGAATGCGTTCATCAGAATTCAGTTAGTATTATGCAATACTTTGTTCGCTTCTGATGCTCTCACAGTGTTCGTAAATGCAGCTCACAAATTGAAAAACATTTTGACCTACAACTCTATTCCGAATAGTGGCGGATGTCTAGCTCCTTTTTCCATTCGTGATCACCACCCTAGTGCTTCTTTTAGTGCTGAGTACACGACGTCGCTTTTAGTCGGAGCTGATTTGCCGAGCTTGAAATGTCAAAAACACAAAATTTTCGCTTTTTCAGACCAAGCACTTCTTTGTTAGTTTTGGCGAATGTCTAGCTCGTTCTGCTTTTTTTGATGCCAAGCAGAGCTCTCGGCGTTTTCACGGAAGACGGATTTCAGGCCTCGAAGCCAGCGAATTGCCAAGGTCGAAAATATTCGTTCTCTCACCCGCCCGTGAACTTGTCAGCAAACTGTGCTCAAACCTACTCCCGCGCGCATAGTAAAATAGCTTGCCGAATAAAGAAATGAATATGAGGCCGTTCGCGTTAGGATCAACAAAGGTCCAACGGGGGACTGTAACAGGTAAAAAATAACATACGCTCAAAAGTTGGCCTTAGGGGTAGTTTTTGATTCTGAATCGACTGATGAAGCCCGTTTTTCGATCTGAGCCTTCTGAAACCCGGTACGACTCGACGTCGCTGTCGTCGTCGTCGAGGTGGATTCACGGGTCAAAAAAGTCATTTTCTCAGATTCACCTGACATTAGTAGTTTCTGGCGTATTTTTGCACATAGAAACCGAATTTCAATGTTAGAGATCATGAAATAACGAAAGAAAAAAGTTATACTCGAAAAACTGCAAAAATCGCAGGTTTCCGTCACCAAAAGTGATGTAAAACGATTTTACCAGAAGTCAAATACCTAACCCCATATACCAAAATGATCAGGAGAGTATGCTCTTTAAAGTGGCCATGAGGTTTCTGGCGCCAATTCGTTTTTCAAAAATCGATCATAACTCGATAAGGAAAATAGATAGCGCCTTAATATTTTTTTTTCAGATTGTAGAGAATCAAATTCTGGTCGCGTACACGAGATTTCGGCCAATTCGGCATTTACCGGACCAGTTTTAATCGCAGAAACTGATTTTGGCCAAATCGACGTCGAGTCGTACCGGGTTTCATAAGGCTCAGATTGAAAAACGGGCTTCATCAGTCGATTCAGAATCAAAAACTACCCCTAAGGCAAACTTTTGAGCATCTGTTATTTTTTACCTGTTCCAGCCACTTGTTGACCCTAACACAAACGGCCTCATATAGGTGTTGTAAAATCAATAAAAAAAAATTTTAAATGGTTGCGGGTATGAAGTTTGACACAACTGTACACAGGTAAGCGTTACTGTTGGTCCGTTAAAAGTGCTAATTTTATTAATTGTTTTAATTTGTTTATTTAACAATTTTAAATTATATTTTTGTTCCTAATCGATTCAGCAGCAGCGAGTCCATAGGAAAAATACAACGGGATCATCCTAGAATTTTTTTAAAAATGAAAATACCCCTCTGCGGTCTCTACGTTAGCCTATTCCATTGGGATTCTACAGTACCTGAACCGAATATTTCATTCTCAAATGTAGGGACCGCAATGGGGGTATCTGGAGAAAAATTCTAGAGTCATCGCTTTTTGTGTGTTCTATGGAATTGTGACAGCTGAATCGATTGGGAATAAAAATATTCATGAAAATAAATACATAACATAAATATAGAGGTTTATTGAAATAGCTTTTTGTTCAGCGATCCACCGTAATGGGACTTGTAGAGTTGTGGATCGACTTATGATATTAATTTTTGAAAATATTTCACTTGTAAGTAAATTATTGAGAATTATAACTGATTGTTGCGCGGGAGTCCATAGAAGGTATTCGAAGCGGTTCGAGCATAGGTCAGACGAGCCAGACCGAGGAGAAAGCAAAACTCTATTATAGATCACAACATTTCCACGTTCTAAGGTCGAAATCGGGGGTCCCACCTATGACCACCTATAATTCACTATGACCAAAACATCCGCGAGAGTCAATAGAATGCATTAGTAGCAGTACGAGCGGTGCGGACGACCGCGGACGATGTCAAAAATGTCAAAAACTAGAAATACAATTCGCTCAAAATTGGTACCCTACAAAGATGACGATTTTGTTGTTATTTGCGGAAGTTCAGTCAATACTGCGTGCTTTATTGCGAGGAGAATGCGTTATATAAGAAATAAATATATTTTTGATGTGAACAATATGCTAAAATGAATTTCGAAAAAACGGCTAAATTAAGTCAGTTTTCGATCCTATCGGGTGTGTCTCCGAGGCGAGGGTTCACTATTACGATATTTTACCTCGCACTCGCAACGACACTACTCGGTATTTACTCAAATGGAGCCAGGACTCTTTAAAACGTTAACGGTTGACATTTTAGTTGGATTTGTACGAAATATGTGTTGTTTCATTAATATAAATTTCTTCCTTATGGTTTACAGGCTGAATGCGAACGTCAGAAGACCATTTTGCTGTTCCTGATGAAGGAGAGAAAAGAATTGTTGTCGACTATGAGTGAGATACAGTTGAGAAAGAATGATGGTCAGTCACTCTTTTCTTTCTTTTTCTTCTTTAGTTTAGAAATATTGTTATGATAGACTGCTTGTAATATGAGATATTGTCAATTTCAGGCAACACGTACGAGCAGAAATCATTGATTGACGATTTGAGAAAACAAGTGGAATGGCTCACTGAGGAACGCGATTCTTTTAAGAATGTTAATAAAGCGATGAAGGTTAGTTTCATTCTTTACTGTATCATTTCACGGCCGTTTAGGGCCCCAGAAAAAGTCGGGTTCGTCTTGAGCTCGGTTCGTCTTGGAGCGTGAGCTCACACCAACCAGCGCACCACGGCATTAGTTTATGCGGCGCTTTGCAAATTAACGGTCGCAAGCAACTAAAATACCGCGAATGTTTGAATGTTGACTGAGTCTGTCACACAAATACCGTAGCTATATTACGATACCATTTGAAACCGATGGTCCCACCACGCCCTCTCCCTGATTTTCTTGCTCCGCGCAATAGAGGCGGGAAGCCCACTTTCGAGGCGGAGGAGTGGAGGGTCGTGTCATTTTCGCTCTTATTTCTTTAGTATTATTACGAATTTTGTAAAAAATTTAAATAGTGTGCTGAACATATATCTTAGTGTGGTAAATGATTTCCAATGTTTTTCCAAAAAAAACGATGGAATCGTGAAAAGGCAATGGTGTACGGATTACGAATTACCCCCTATTAAGACGGCATCTCGCTAATTTGAGACCACCCCCGGACACGTTGAGCTAGCAATGAGAATCAGTAGTCCATGCTTGGGTGCTGGAAAGATCTTGGTACCATAGTGCACAAACCATCACAGCTCGTTAAGCGCTATAAAGTTGACGCACCAGTCAAGGTTTTGATGCTTTGAGGCGTTAGGGACGTACAATAGGCATAAGACAACGGTTTATCAACTCATATAAACTCACATAACCGCGTCAACTACGAAAGGGGACAACCGGTCCGTGTCTAAACTCCGGGGCCAACCCTCGACGATCAGAGGATTGCCGGAGCTTCAGCTAAGCTCCGCCCTCAGATCAGTGATCCGGCACACATGGGGGGATTAGTCATAGGGATATAGGAGAAGCAATCAAGAGATGGGAAACCAAGGGTCAACTATCGATCCTTGACATCTCCCCCTTTTTACAATAGTCTGTCTCAGACTAAAATAATTCACGAAAAGTACAATACAAATGAATGGTCGAATGATTCCTGTTGTCCCACAGTCCAGGAGGTAGTTGGAGGAGTCCCCCGACGAATCCTGCAATTATCGAGCGAACAAGAGTCATAGGCTATGTTTGAACACTGACTACTGTGAGTTACGGTCTAGATCAACTCGTTCTGGTTACGGTAGCCCCATAACAGAGTGTGCAAATAAGGTCAACGACAGTTACATACTGTCCTCAGACTAAAATAAGTCAAGAAAAGTGACACCTAAATTACCTAAATTGAGCACCTAAATTAACGCAAAAAAATAAATTGGGTCTATCTCGATCGGTTGTGATAATTTGATTTTTCGACCATTTTACCTTGAAAATCATGTTCCTTCCTATGCCACGGCGGTAACAACAAATAAGGCATGACACGGCTCGTTAAAGCGTCAACTCAAATGCCGCAATCGCATGACCGCGACGCGCGAGTTCATTAGGGCGCACTCCAATCCAGGGGTCAGTATTTATTATTTTGATCTACCGTAATAACAATCTAATCGGTCACTACCTGTTCACAACGTCTCGTGCACTTCAGGTTGATAGATCAAAGTTCAATAATTGAAAAAGTCACATACACATGAATGATATACCTTATCACTCCGAGTTGTCTACGAAAAGAACGACATCTGATTGAGTCTAGGATGGATTTACCGATCTCTGATAAGTTCTCTCAGTGCCGTTGTGTAACTTTGAAGACGTTATCATGGAAACTGAATGTCAGAAAGGCTCAAATTACACAACTTCTATTTTGGCGGCAGCGGCCATCCTTCAAAATGGTCGCATTTTTGAATGGGAGCCCTCTCAAGCAAAACAGCACATTGGCAGACGCCTAATGACATTCCACATAAGAGTTAACTAGTGCTAGACCTCGAAACCTTAGGTTTCAAGAAAATGACCGGTAAATGAAAGTTCGGCAACGAGAGTGGTTCGCGCAAAGTGAAGCCAATCACTAGCGGCGCATCTAGACGTTAAACAGAGGTCACAATCGTGTTCCGCGATGTCAAATGCATAGGAATTAACTAGTTTAAAAGTAAATAAATATATAGTATTATCACAAATAAATAAACAATAATGAATTGAAGCGAAACAGTAAAGTAAGCTCCCCCCACGAGAATTTTAAATTTCGCGCCGCGCCGCAACACGTCCCATTTTGCTTGGATCGGTGTGTCAACTTTATAGCGCTTAACGAGCCGTGATTTGGCTTTTTTGGCTTTGACTTTACGCGCAGTAAAATACCGTAATTTCAGCTTAATTTTCAGGCATATCCAGAGACTGGCCAAAATTTAACAAATTAAAAACAAAAACAAATACCGTAATTTTCGATTGATTTTTAGGCGGATCGTGGTGGGGTGGTGAAAATGGTCGAATTTTTGCCGGATCTGGTTATGAAACGTTCACGGTAACGGCTCCGGCTTCAAACTTACTCTGTTTAGTTAGTGCCGGCTTTGCGTGGGAACGAAATGCCTAGAGACCGCGGAGTGCGGGCGTTGTGGGATTTCGTGCTGTGTATTTGGATAAGTCGCCCAACCACACCACCTCTTTTGTTGAATTGAAGCGAAAATGCTCTTTTGTTTTATCGATTTTTCGTAACTATGAATTTAAAATTATTTTAAAATGCTTAGAATGCATTCAGCACAACACAGTTAGTATGATGCGATACTTTGTTTACTTCTGATGCGATCGCGGTGTTCGTAAATACAGTTCACAATTTGACACATCATTTTGACCTACAACTGTTTTCCGTGAAGTTACTCATGTCTAGCTCCTTTTGCCAATCATGATCATGACCTTCGCGCTTCTTTTGGTGCAAAACACGGACCTGAGTAATTTCACGGAGCTGGACTTATCGAGCTTTGAATGTCGAAAACTCAACACTTTCGAACTTACAGTAATCTTGAAAAATAAGCGTAAATGCAATGTCGGAATTCACTATGATCGCTTTGTCGAATTTTGTTATTATTTGCTCGGGAGTATCATATGAGTTCGTAGAACATCTCACATAGGAAACTGAAGAGCTATATCACTGAACGTTTGAAATCTATTGCAAGAAATAAACCGTTTCACTTGTTATTACGAACGGTCCAATCTACTGTGTTTAGCAATCCAGTGTTTGTATTTAATCAGTGCATTTTGCGTCCAGGATCACATAGGAGAAAGATCTGGAATATTGAAAAACTAAATAAATAATTAGCGAATATTTTGTTCCAGAGGTCAAATACGTGTGTGAAGTCGGTCAAAAATCGGCGGGTATACTTTTGTTGGTAAGGGGTGACCCTTACTTTCAAAAGTTTTGCGCAATTTTTAGGGACCGCAGCCGGAATATTTCAGTCCGGAATATTTGGCTACACCCTCCGACACTTTTCCGTCAAACTACCGTAGTTTGGCTTTCAAATCCTTTCAAATTATGTTTCTATACGGATGAGCAGTGATCGGAAAGTATGTCAACCCTTACAGGTTGAAAAAAAAATTTCAGAAAAACTTTGATCTTTGATCTCCAAAAATCGATTATTTCTAATTTCAGATTTGGGTATCATGTTGCATAACATTCGAACGAGCATCAAAAGTTATGTTAAATTGAAGAAGGAAACATGATTTGAGCTATTCCGACGCGATTAATGACTCAAAATATGAAAAATTCGGTCACTTTTGGTAAACATCGATACGGCTCCCCATGAAGTCATGATTTCTACCTCTCCAAATTGACATATTTTGCGCAGAATTTAATAAGGAATCGGCTGCCAACACTTTATGAAAAATTTCTCATGTCGATTTTGACATACTTTCCGATCACTGCTCATCCGTATAGAAACATAATTTGAAAGGATTTGAAAGCCAAACTACGGTAGTTTGACGGAAAAGTGTCGGAGGGTGTAGCCAAATATTCCGGACTGAAATATTCCGGCTGCGGTCCCTAAAAATTGCGCAAAACTTTTGAAAGTAAGGGTCACCCCTTACCAACAAAAGTATACCCGCCGATTTTTGACCGACTTCACACACGTATTTGACCTCTGGAACAAAATATTCGCTAATTATTTATTTAGTTTTTCAATATTCCAGATCTTTCTCCTATGTGATCCTGGACGCAAAATGCACTGATTAAATACAAACACTGAAACCTAGAATCCCTTGATTGCTAAACACAGTAGATTGGACCGTTCGTAATAACAAGTGAAACGGTTTATTTCTTGCATTAGATTTCAAACGTTCAGTGATATGCAGCTCTTCAGTTTCCTATGTGAGATGTTCTACGAACTCATATGATACTCTCGAGCAAATAATAACGAAAATTCGACAAAGCGATCATAGTGAATTCCGACATTGCATTTACGCTTATTTTTCAAGAGATTACTGTAAGTTACCAGTATTGATTGAAAAGGAGGAGGCTGTGATACACCTTATATTGTGAAAAATTGTGTTGTTTCGCTCATGATTTGTCCCAATTTCACTAAAATGCGCACTGTAAGAATTACTCATGGCGTGATTTATCATTGCCGACGATTAATGGAATACCGCAGTTGAGTCTATGCTGATTGTGAACGTGCAATATTCAACGCAGCCTTCGTATTCGTCAATAATTGCTTAAACAATATTTCTCCACTTGATAGAGTAAAGAAAAATTAAAATAAAAATATATTTTAAATTTGAGCAAATTGACAGACTGAAAAGTCGTGACCCAGTGAACCGGTCACTACACCACAATAGGCGGGGCTAAGTATGATAACCTAATACTCGATCAAATAGCATTTTTATTAAAATCTGAGAACGCTATCATGATTCGGCATCCTTGATTGCCCCATAGCAACAAAAACCGGAATTTTAGGAAATGCTTCAAATTTTACGTGGTGGTCCCTATATATGTGATTGAACATACGATACCCCTTGAAAGTTCCATGCGGATTTCGTCATACCGTAGTTTCCGTGATCTACATTGGAATGGATTTATATCTATCTTAGAATTTACTTGGGATGAGTAATGGTAGATAAACCCCTCTACCTTGGGATTGATCGAACTTCGGTAAGACTGAATCCATGTGGGAATATCAGGAGTACTGTATGTGTAACCACGTCGATAAGTATACTTCAAGCATCTATGCTATTTGCGGTCACCTTTTTCTTCGATAACATACTTGTGCCGTTGCATAGCACCGTTTGATAACACGAGTCAACTTTTTGTATAGAGAGGCTCTTTAACATCCCAGTATCGATTTCGCCCCTCAAATGCTTTCATTGAGGATACCAAAAAATGTATGGCGCTGAACATTTCGCAAATTTAATAAATGTGAATAATTATTTTTAGGGTGAAATGGTGGCTCTGAAGGAAGTAGCGAGAGCTCAAGAGGAAGATTTACACCTGATGAAGAAGAATAAGAGTGGAACTCCTGCGGGAACGGTCATGGATAGACATGTGAGCATCATTACGAATACCTCTCCACTTTGAGAATACGGTAACTCGAATTTATTGAGTTTAGATTGAAGACGGATCTGTTGTGGTGACTAATCGAATAGCGATTAGTGCTCCATCGAGAAATCTCTCTTCATCTTCCTCATTCCCTTCCGATAAATCTCGCTTACCGCGTGCTCCAGGAGTATCTCCCTCTGCCAATACACCCATGTCACCCATGACATCAAAGGTATCCCTTCAGTCGAATAATTGCTCCTTTTCATGTTTTGTATTTATTATGCTTATTATTGTCCTTAAAATGTAGTGTATATGAGGCCGTTCGCCTTATTTTCGAGCAAGGGTTAGCACAGCTAAAAAAAAGGTCAATTTTCTGAAACTGTGTGTTTTGAGGTTATTGAGGGCGGTGAGGATAATGGACATATCCATTTTGCCCACAGACCCCTCGTTCGCTCCAGATGGCGTCACGTCGAAATCACGTTTTCACGTGCTACTCGTTTCCCGTGAAGTCTAATTTTAGGCGGAAATTGTCCCTGGGGTAGAATTGCATGGCGAACAAGCCTGTCTAGTTCATTTTTCATGATTTTTGAAAATAATTTTTTAAATATCAACTTTTCGTACAGTCGTTTCCGAGTATGCCAAACCATACCACGCGATCGGGCGTCTCGAGAGGAACCGAAATATATAATATCAGCCAAATAAAGCGTCAGACCGATTTTCACTAATGAGTGAATTAATTATCAATATAATATGCAATGGAGGGTTTAGCATGCCCCATTCCATGTTATCAATTCAGATTTTGCAAAGTTATGCGAAATAAGCAGAATATCGGTTTCGAAACGAGTTTCATGCTGTCAAAACAAATGTTTGATGCTAAAATCGAACAAACGTCCTAGATTCGCAATCTTTCTTTCAAAACATGGATAGGATCAGCCGTCACCTAAATAGTCGGTATCCAATCCGATTTATTACTATTCGATATATGAAAAAGTCGTAAAACATGATTTCGAGGGTACTTTACTACGGCTCCCGGCTCGGTGTTTACAAAAATCGGTCCATGTAATGGGCATGGTGTCTGACTGGCATGCCGACGCAGGCAGGTTCGACTCCCGCCCGCAGGTGATGTTTTGCAAGAGGTAGAGAAAGGCGCGCGCCCCAACCACTAGTCTCCGACAAGCGTTCCACGGTTTTTACGTTCCACGGTTCAGCGGATGTTGATTTCCTTCCAGTTCTGAAAAATAAAACATGATCTTGGCAAAACGCCTCCGTTTTCCGCAGAATCAGTGTCATGCTCATCTTCAAATGACCTGTCAAGACCGCCTGAGCTTCCAAAATATCACCAAACCTTCCACTCTACAATCCAATGCGCTCATCGAGACTCCCTGCGGTAGGCCGCCCTGGCCTAATGGGCATGGTGTCTGACTGGCATGCCGACGCTACCGCGGCCTACCGCAGGGAACGCTTGACGGAGACTAGTGGTTGGGGCGCGCGCCTTTCTCTACCTATTGCAAAACATCACCTGCGGGCGGGAGTCGAACCTGCCTGCGTCGGCATGCCAGTCAGACACCATGCCTATGCACGCGCACTCGCACCGCATCTTGCGCATCATATTTCGAACTCATCCTTTTCTTCTTCCGGGCTCCTCCGTGAAACGAGTAGCACGTGAAAACGTGATTTCGACGTGACGCCATCTGGAGCGAACGAGGGGTCTGTGGGCAAAATGGATATGTCCATTGTCTTCACCACCCTCGATAAACACATAGTTTCAGAAAATTGACCTTTTTTTAGCTGTGCCAGATCTCCTCGAATTTGCTCGAAAATAAGGCGAACGGCCTCATATAGTGTTTGTCAATTGAGACGATGATGGCAAAGAAGACTCCAGCCATGGGAGTATCCACAATGAGAAGGACAGTGGAGAGAAGAGCAGTCGGAGGAGGCGAAGATCCATCCAAACTAACCACCAGACTTGTTCGTTCATCCTCATTACGTGGTCAATCTGAACCCCGTGAACCCCGTTCTCTTGTCCCTTCCATTCTTCCCAAATCATCAAATGGTTCTAACGTATCACCCATATCTTCTCCTTCGTCTATTCTTTCTCGATTACCAGCGAAGTCAGATGCAAAGATTACTCAGATTACTAAAACGAAGAGTTCACTGTTGCGAGCGTTTGGGAAGTAGGGTGGGTACTATACATAATCAGTGTACTATCCTTGATTTTCTGGGCAGATATCTTTAATTTCAGCTTTGAATTGTTATTAGCATTATCTCCCAATCTCGATCATAGCTTTGCATGCTTACTCACACATAATATTGTTACTAGATGTAAAAAATTGAGATTCTCAGGATTTACTAGTGACTTCACTCTTTCTACTTCCAATCGATCTTCTCTGTCCAAATAAAAGATTGTGAATCAATATCTCATTCTCACAAAAGTAACGTGATTGCACAAGTGATTTTCTCATTTGGGGAATTAATTGTGGGCCCATTTACTTCTGGCTTCCACATTCGCTTCAAGTATCATAGGCATAGTGTCTGACTGGAATGCCGACGCAGGCAGGTTCGACTCCCGCCCGCAGGTGATGTTTTGCAAGAGGTAGAGAAAGGCGCGCGCCCCAACTAGTCAATTTCTAGAAAACGAATTAAGCGGAAAAACGTGCGTATAATCACTTTTATGATTTTTGATAGTTACATTTGTTAGTTTTTCGTCAGATTGATCAATAATTACCTATTCTAATTCGATACTAAGTACTGAAAACACTAGATTTGATCCCTTGTTACGAGATCTCTATGAAAAGAGGCATGTCCGTAAATCAACCTCATGACTCCGATTCCCTTGCTTTTTCACTTTCCCTTCCCTCACCGATACCCTTCCTCACTAATTTTTTTGCGAATGCCTCGGTCAACGCCTTACTGTGCCTTTCTTAGTTGTTGGATGCTTCGGTCCATTAGGTCGTATGATATCCCAATGGCATATCCCTAACACTCGGTGGGTGTGCTATGTCATACCAAAGTATAAGCCAGAAATCTAATATGAGTCAAAAGTTATGAAAGAAACGAAAAGTGAGCATGACTTTCTGAGGCTACTGTATCATAGATCATCTGATCGCCAACGAATTCGTCATTTTTTGCACAGTGGCTCGATGTGTAGGTCGAAATCGATCTGAAAAAGGCAAGAGTTGCGGGAAAATTGAGGAAATAAATACGTTCACGTGATCCATTGTGTAGATCAACTTCGAAATCATTTCATCGACATCGTCTTGCTCTCCTTCGCAATAAAAT
Source organism: Pristionchus entomophagus (assembly GCA_036245825.1). Classification (NCBI taxonomy): domain Eukaryota; kingdom Metazoa; phylum Nematoda; class Chromadorea; order Rhabditida; family Neodiplogasteridae; genus Pristionchus; species Pristionchus entomophagus. Next base: position 29,171,582 of record BTSX01000004.1, read on the forward strand.
TGGTCACGGAATGGATGACTACGCTTGGATAGAACTAGTTTATCGTCACGCGTCTGATTGTATGCATCCAGCAGCATTCTGATCACTGGATTCCTGTCCCTGTTGCTCTTCAGATCAGTCATCAACTAAGAAAGGCACAGTAAGGCGTTGACCGAGGCATTCGCAAAACAATCAGTGAGGAAGGGTATCGGTGAGGGAAGGGAAAGTGAAAAAGCAAGGGAATCGGAGTCATGAGGTTGATTTACGGACATACAATCTTTTAGAGATCTCGTAACAAGGGATCAAATCTAGTGTTTTCAGTACTTAGTATCGAATTAGAATAGGTAATTATTGATCAATCTGACGAAAAACTAACAAATGTAACTATCAAAAATCATAAAAGTGATTATACGATTATCAATATGCAGATATGGGTTCATTTACGATATCAGAAAGTATGTGGATGGCATATCCACGAGGAATGAGGGATCAAAAAAGCAATGAAAATGTTTTAAAAAATTTGCAAAAGATGTCTGCACCGGCGGGGAATCGAACCCGCGGCGCTTGCGGGCTAGCCGTTTTGACTTCGTATTTTCCCACGGCTCCACCCTTGTTCATATGGCGCGCGTAAACGCTTAAACGGGGATTTTCACTAGTAGCACGGACAAATAAACCATATGAACAGCATATCATTCGATTCGTCTCGTCGAGCCTGACCGATTGGTCGGTTGCCACCTCTGGGCCCGAATTTGTGGAGAAAGTTATTCAAAAAAATCGATTTGTGAAAATACAAAAATCAATATCAATGGGCCCATTGTGCAGGCGTATTCTCCTCGTCATTTAGCACATTTTATCTGTTGAACCTATCTTTCTATCATTACTCCTTAAAAAACTACAGGTCTTTCAAAAATGCTCATTTCAGAATTTTAAAAAGTTTACGTCTGTCGTCGTTGAAATCGAGAATTTGGAACAAAACTCAACGCTATCTTGTGAGGGACCCTAACAACTATCGAAAAATATATTTAACTCATTTTCGAATTTTCCAATGTGCCAAGGTTTATTCGAATCTTAGGCGACACGCGTGATAAGTTACAATTACTTACCAGATCGAGCATCGCAAACCACCGCATACCCAAGCATATCTGAAAATTTTAACATGGAGACTGAATTTAATAAGAGATAATATGAATTCCTTCTACTTCCCACTTTTACCAAGGATTTTGTCCGAAAAAGTAAATACAACACTTTATCAATCAATAAGTTATTTTCACAGAAATCGTAGGATTCACTAGGAAAAGGCAAGAGATCGAAAATTATTCAATGGAAAGAGATGAACTTGAGAGGGATAAATTGAGCGTTCGCCTAGCATTGGAGAGGGAATTAGAGAGGGAAGTAGTAGTGTGTGATACAGCATCGAGTGCCCTTCTCCATTGGGATTCCCCATCGTTGAGATCGAGATATGGACACCATGAGTGGTGTGACTCCGAAGGGACGAAAGAAACATCCATTGTCATCGATCGGAGACACAACGAACAACGGACCCTGAATAAGAGAGGGAGGAGATGAGGAGATGAACTCTGGTTTTGAAGGGTATGCTTACAGTAAGTAGCAAAAGTATATTACTATGATACATCGGGTAAGTTACCTCGATTGCTACTATTTTATTACGTAACTAAATGCCAGAAAAAAGTAAGTAACAGGGAAGCTACTTTATCCTTACGGGTAACTTACTTTTTCTCACCCGAAATAGAGTCAGGGAAAAGTAAGTTGGCAGCAAGTTGCCTGATCCTAACTTTAAAAAGTTATATTACTATAGCAATCGAGTTAAATTACCATAGGGAACCCAGTAACTCTTTTCGGGCCTAAACATTACTATAATATTACCCTTCAAAACCAGAGTGCTTACCCTTCAAAAACTAGAGAAGAAATAATATAGACCAACCGTTCGCTATACTCTTTCTCCCATCCAGTAACAACCAGTTTCTTCAGACGAAGATCCACTGATTCATCAGGAAAAAGGTTGGTGACGATAGTAGAATCGAGTCCCTCTTCCATAATCTATACGTTGAGATTGCATACAAATGGTATCTTTTTTTAAAAATACCATTTGTAAGCTAAAGTACCTCTCCACACATGCATTTCGTTTAAACTCCCGCGCAATACTTCGACGTGATTGAACATACAGTATTAGGGTATTAGGGTATTAGGTACTTCGACGTGATTGAACATACAGTATTAGGGTACTACGGTATTAGTATTAGATTTTCCGATTTTTTTTTCTCCGAAATGTCTTATCACCCGGTATTATCGCAAGAAAATAAACCATTTCACTTGTTATTACGAACGATCCAATCTACTGTGTTTAGCAATCATTAATAAGGGATTCTAGGCTTCAGTGTTTGTATTTAATCAGTGCATTTTGCGTCCAGGATCACATAGGAAAAAGATCGGGAATATTGGAAGACTAAATAAATAATTAGCGAATATTTTGTTCCGCTCATCATGCCTACTGTAGGCTAAACAGTCCATGACTCTAACTGAGTTTTTGAATCTTACAATATTGAATCTGTGTGGGACTATCAAGGACTACGGTATGTAAAATCACGTCGATAATTATACTTCAAACGCTCGCCACGTGCTCCAAAGTTATTTGCGATCATTTTTCTTCTTCAATAACATGATTATGCCGTTGCATAGCATCGTTTGAAAATATAACATGAATCTTTGATCTCCAAAAATCGATAATTTCAAATTTCAGATTTCAGCATCATGTGATATATCATTCGAAAGAGCATCGAAAGTTATGTTAAGTAGTAAAAGGAAATTCGATTTAAGCTATTCCTACGTGACTTATGACTCATAAGGTGAAAAATTCGATCAATTTCTGTAGACATCGATATGGCTACCCATGAAGCTATGATTTGCTCATCACCATTCCGACATATTTTGTGTAGTTTTTTATGGAGAATCGACTGGAATTATTTCCATGGACGTTTTTCACTGTCTTTGTACTCGGGCGGTCGCCCAATCATGACCTACCAAGGTCGCAGGTTCAATCCCACTCGGCGACACAATATTTTCGCTTTTTGAAAATCACTATTAAAGTAATGTATATGTGTTCATCCGAGTCAGACACCATGCCCTAATGGGCATGGTGTCTGACTGGCATGCCGACGCAGGCAGGTTCGACTCCCGCCAGCAGGTGATGTTTTGCAAGAGGTAGAGAAAGGCGCGCATGGTGTGGGCATGGTGTCTGACTGGCATGCCGACGCAGGCAGGTTCGACTCCCGCCACAGGCAGGTTTTTCCCGAGTTACAGATCGCTCGGAGATTCCCGAGTTACAGATCGCCCCCTGTGGTACGGTATTTAGAAGAGAAAGGGTTGCAAAAAAGCTTGTGCGGCTGAGAGCGAGTCATGAAAAAGTTGAAAAAATTTCATCTCAGAATAATCTTAATAAAAGTGTTTCTGGTGTATTTCTGTGCGTAGAATGCGAATTCCATTATTAGAACCCTTATGGTCAATTTTTGGTCAAAAAGTCAAATTCTCAAAATCATGTCAATATAAGATTTTCTGGCTTATTTTTGAGCGCTGAATCGGAATCTGCAAACTAGAGCTCATGCAACCTCGAAATAAAAAAAAGTTATGATCACATTTCCAGAAAAATAGTCGTTTTGGGAACATGTCTTTTTTATTTCGAGGTTTGAAAGTATCGATTTTTGGAGAACAAAGATCAAAATTTTTATGAAAATTTTTTTCGACCCCAAGTTGTCACATACCCAATGTTTGAACCCCGAACGACCATTTTCGCAAACAGTACCACTTTCACCCCTTTTTCCTCCCGTAGTACAGAGAACGCGTTTTAAGCTGTCCCTCACCTCTGTTCCTTCGAATATCCTCACACCCTTCATATTATCCAATCGTGCGTTGAAGATATCTCTGATTTCTCGTTTCTCGTTGAAGTGAGGGAAGAAGTTAGGTCTTCTTGACTTGGCAGTACAAGTCTTCTCGTGACAAGTCTCCAGACTCTCGTACACTTTCCTGTCAATTACACTTGCTCATTTCAAAAGCGTCTCTCTGTCATCAACATTGTATAAGTAACTCTCTCTAGAAATCGAATCGATTTTAACGAACTTTTATCAGATTACATGAACATACTTGAGACATCGATTGTAGACGTTTACATCAACCGTTGTTATGTCAGGAAGAGCGGAACTGAGGTAGAAACCGCAAGCATCACATTTGATCGTCTTTTTGGTTGCATCTAGTAATCTCCATCCACGCTCAGCCAATCGACGAGGATTCAGTTCTTTATCATTCTTCCATTTACCTGCCTAAACATTCATATAATTCAAAACAACATTGTTTCCATCTGCTTCCAAGTGTACACACATTCGCCTATGGTCTAAACTGTCAACCCCTCGTTACCAGATTGATTTCATTAATACCACTGGAGAATGTCCGAGATCAAGGAGTATAAGTTCACTATGATTGGAAGAAATCATGCATCTTTCTATGTATATAATTCTACTTGAAATAGAGTGTCCTCTTTCGGTATCAACATAGAATTCAGTAAATGTACAGTCCGATTCAATGCGTTCTCTGTTAGAACATCTCCATTGTACTCCCGACTACCCTATTTTATCCGTCTCGCTCCCATTGCCAAGATTTTAAAACGCAATTTGAAAACCACCCCCCTCGCAGCATTATTTTTCCCGACACCCCGTTGAGCGAAAAGGGCCCTCTCGAGAACAAAATAAACACAGAATGAGTTGCTAAACAGAGTATGATTTCATTCATACATGCCCACCCCCAAACATTGTGTGGATCATGCCACTTTATAGAAAAAAATTGCAGGTCACTTCATAACTTTGGCGGTCAAATCGAGGATGCCATACAGGACAAAAAATGGGGCTGGTTGACCGAGAGAGGATATAAATTATATACTATAGGGGTGATCCGAAAGCATCTTCCGCGTTTTTGAAAAAAAATATTTTTCACAGGTTCTAGAATACTTATCAAGTCATACTAAAGTGCGCTGGCTTTAGCAACCATTACTCTAATATTTAAGTAATTGAGCACTGTATGTCCTCATGTTATTGACAAACGGCACTATTTTGACCAAACCACATCAAAAGTGTCCAGTCTCAATTTTCATTTTAAAAAATCCGTTCTTTGTTTTGCGCATAGATAAAAATTATGTTATCGTCTGAAGGGAGTTTGGAGTTGACAACGCTCAAATTGCTCGCTACCTAATCTTTTAATTTTCGATTGCATCATCACAACAAAACTCGAAATTTCCCATACATTTTTCTGAAAATGTGCGAATTTCTTACCAACAATATTTTGAAAATTTTACACATAAATCATAACTGAGAAATTTCAGAATATGAGGGAAATTCACTGCCAAGAATGATAAAAATTCAAAAAATCGACCATAAAAAGTCATAAAAAAAAAGAAAGATTTCGACCTAGTTCTTTGATCATTTTAGGTATTTTCTATTAACAATTTTTATTTGATAGTACAGATCCCTCTTCTTCTTTGTTTCCAATCCGCTGTCCCCAGCGAAATCCTCCAATGAGATAGAAAATTTCAAAGATGTTGCCCGAAAACTTTTTTTTTAAAATTTCGTCATCATTACGCAATGTTTTCGCAAAATTAAGATATAACATTTTAGATCATCTACATCTTCAATTAATACTAAAGAGTTTGGGATTTTGCCTTATAGTTCGCAAGAAATAAAAGTTTTAAAAAAGCGGAAGATACTTTCGGATCACCCCTATATGTGCTAGATATCCGTTGTACTATGTTTTGGACTACAGATAAAGTTGATCTACCCTCATATAAATGCTGCAGAACTTTTGTACACATGAATATTGGCCATAGTGGAATCGAAGGAGAAGTAATGAATGGAAATACATGCAGGCAATACAGAATAAGAATAAATGAAGAAGTACGAAAGAGAGAAGAAAGGTGAAGAGAATCCCCGAGGGGGGGGCACTTTTTTGAGTAAATCACATATTGAGTATTACATGCATGACCAAAATGAATTTATAAGCCGGAAATATTAGAGTTTCATCCAACATATCTGTGGTATAAGTGCCAACAAACAATCCACAAACATTGTTTGCGCATTGTGCGTTGGCACTTATAGGCACCAAAACTCGAAGGGATCGCAATTCTAGTGTGATATTAATTTTTCTTATCGAGTTCCTCAAACACTCAGTGAAAAAGAGGGCTAAATTCGCTGAAATATGAAAATGTTGAACATGGTATGAGTGGTAGTGTGTAAATTGGAGAGAGCTAAAATGTCTTTGGCACTATTATTAAATATTTTATTTATATATCGCTAATATTTCTGCTTTATAAATACGCAACCGTCATTAAATCAATATTCAATATCACCATCACTCGAATAAGTGCCCCCCCCCCCCCCGAATATTGTTTTAGTGATTCCAATTTGCACACTACCACTCATACCATGTTCAACATTTTCATATTGCAAAGAATTTAGCTTTCTTTTTCACTGAGTGTTTGAGGAACTCGATAAGAAAAATTAATATCACACTAGAATTGCGATCCCTTCGAGTTGTGGTGCCTATAAGTGCCAACGCACAATGCGCAAACAATGTCTGTGGATTGTTTGTTGGCACTTATATCACAGATATGTTAGATGAAACTCTAATATTTTTGGCTTATAAATTCATTTTGGTCATGCATTTAATACTCAATATGTGATTTACTCAATAAAAAGTGCCCCCCGAGTATCGTTCATGGGCAAAATAATGAAAATATCATGTATGCGACACGCCGAACAAAATTTGCCCCGATCAACTACAGTACACGAGCCTCCCTTCATTTCATTCACTTCACATTTTTTCTCTCTTTCGCACTTCTTCATTTATTCATTATAAGTAATATTATTCTGTAATGCATTCATGTATTTCCATTCATTACTGCTCCTTCGATTCCACTATGGCCAATATACCTGTGTACACAAGTTCTGCACAGTTTATAGAAGGGTAGATGAACTTTATTCGGGGTCCCTACCAAAACGTTCCCCTCGTAAAACTTCCCCACTGGCACACAGAGGCTAAATAGAGAGAAGGCTAATTCCATAGCCGTCTGAGAATTTTGACGTCAACATCAAAGTAGTAGAGCATGAGACGACGGTCCTTTCCACATATTTAGTTTCTCGAAAAGTTGAATTTGAGTATAGATACGAAGAAAAATGTGAAAATTTACGAAATTACACATTTTTCTTCGTATCTATACTCAAATTCAACTTTTCGAGAAACTAAATATGTGGAAAGGACCGTCGTCTCATGCTCTACAACTTTGATGTTGACGTCAAAATTCTCAGACGGCTGTGGAATTAGCCTTCTCTCGATTTAGCCTCTGTGTGCCAGTGGGGAAGTTTTACGAGGGGGACGTTTTGGTAGGTACCCCTTTATTCGTATTCAAAAACATATTGCAACAGATATATGCATAGTAGATAACATTTAATTTATATCTTTTCTAGATCAACCAGTCGCTGCTTTCTTTTTTTAGCTGCTTTCTTACTTTTGGCTGCAATCAGAGGTTCCCATCATATTACTTCACCAAGTTAGAAAAAATTAAGATTAGTGTCATAATTTTTTTAAAAAATCTGTTCGAGCTCCGATTAGGTGATCTTTACGACTTGTCGAAATTAAATACAATACTTCATTAGATCCTTTAATACAATACATACAGCAGATAGTTTGGAATTATACCCCTGAAATGCGCTTTACATGAGTGAAAAAAATCAATAACTAGAAATTATTATTTAAATGTGTTTAAAAAATTTCATAATATAGCTTTTCTAAAGGATAACCCGTACAGTCTGTAAAAACGCCAATATAGTCAAATAATACCTGATATTCGACTATATTAGACCGATATTGGTTTTAATTATTTATTGCAGCCTTTAAATTGCTTGCGTAATTAAAATTCGTGCTCTATAATACAGCGACTATCATTTAGTAGCGACAAAAATTGATCCCTAACAATTTAGAGCTATAATAACCTCAAAAATGACGAAAATAGGTGAAATCATGGCACTTTATAACCCCCTCATGGCAGTTTATGGTCCCGAGATTTTGTTTGGGCCGTGAGCATGTATGATTTCATTGCTACCGCTAAACATCATACAGTATCCTGAAAATTAATTACAAAAATTACATAGCATACTGTATCCGGAGAATCAATTACAAAACCCAGATACAGTATGGTGAAAGTCATTGATTACCTTAAGAATCTACCGTCTCTCAGGGGAAAAATACAGTCGCTCAGGCGCACATTTGCATCGCACTACCGTAGAATTCGCTTTTTGGGGTGACCACTTATTTTCGTGTGGTCGGGAAAAATAATGCCGTGCCCCTCACGAATACCCCAACAACAATAACGCCTAGTGAACTCATATTATTATATTCAAACCCTGCTGCGTCTAGATAAATAATAAAAACATTTGATGAGAAAAAAAACGTACATGGAAGGTAGCAAGCCTCTTCCTGAACCCTTCCAGTAAGGCGTCCTCTTTCTTGGGTCTGAAACAAACGTATCTAATTCACAACCTATTCATGAACACACGGTGTATGAGAACGCAGAATAAGAACTTTCCGACTCTATGGTCCCAACTAATATTTTTTTGGAATGCTCCCTTATCCCCCCCCCCCCCCCCCCCCCCCCTCTTCCCTCTGAGATTCGTGACTATTCACGTGTCGACTATCCTGCCCTTTCCACTCATCTTTTATCCATCGATTGGCTATCATTGTTCCGTGACTGCCCTGACATTGACTCTGTCTACTCTCAGTTTTCATCCACCATTCATTCTGCCATCGACCTCTTTGTTCCTTACCGTACTCCTCGTCTTCCTTCTCTCTCTTATCGCCCTCGCCTCGTTCGCCTTATCCGTCGCCGTGACTCACTATTCGCTAAGATCCATATTCCCACTATCATACCAATTTTTGATGAATGTAGTAAGAAACTTCTTTTTGAGATCAATAAGTCTCGTTACTCTACCCGTAAGAAACTCTCTCAAATTAATGATTTGTATCGTTATGTATCTTCTCTTACTACACACAAGCTTTCCATCCCCGAACTTGTATCGGTGATAAGACATTTCGAAAAATATTTTTCGATAAAGGGCATTTCGCAAAATCCATTTCGAAAAATTCCGTTCCGAAAAATCTATTTCAAAAACGGACGCTTCGCAAAATTATCGACTATCGCTACCTTCATATAATATTTAATGCATTTGTTGCATTCACTGTCGAGTTCTCCTGCTTCCGGTGAATCGAAATTGATAATTAAAGTCGAGAAAAAATGGGTTTTAAACACGTGCAAAATAGCTTCCAAAATTGCTCAAAACTTTGCGAAATGTACTTTTTCGAAATTGATTTTGCGAAATGTCTTATCACCCTAGTATCATCTCAGAATGTACCTGTATACGACAGTCTCTGTAAGGCTAACACGCTTGCTTCTGAATTCGCCGCTGATTTCACCCTAGATAATGGCAACCCTCTCTCTTCCCCAATCCCTCCCTCCCTCTCTTTCTCTATTCACTATTTTCCCTCATGAAGTTCACAAAGCACTACGCAAATTATCTCCTTCTTGTTCGACTGGCTATGATGGCATTCCTCAGATTATTTTCTCTAAGTGTGCCCATGCCCTTTCTACCCCCTTAGCTGAGGTATTCAACCTTCGTCTCATCTCTGGTACCGTACCCTCTGCATGGAAACACTCCCTTATCACCCCCATCCCCAAACCAGGCAAAGACAGTAAACTACCTTCTTCGTACAGACCCATTTCTATTATTTCCCCTGCTGCTAAGACCATGGAACGCATACTTAAAGACCACCTCAACAGTCACCTTTCTCGTTTCAACGTCCTCCCTTCTAACCAACATGGTTTCCGCTCTGGAGCCAGTGTTGTCACAAACCTTCTGACCTGCCATAATGACTGGACCATTGCTCACTCTAATAAACTCATCACTGATGTCGTTTATATAGATTTCACTCGTGCTTTCGATGTTGTTCCATATCCCAAACTCCTCGCTCGTTTATCGCATTACGGTATCCACGGTCACTTGCTTTCATGGCTTGAGTCTTTCTTATCTGACCGCACTTTCTCAGTCCGATTGTCCTCTGTCACTAGTGATTCGTTCCCCATTCTCTCTGGCGTGCCACAAGGCAGTGTACTCGGCCCGATTCTCTTTTCCATTTACCTTACTGATCTTCCCCATATCCTTTCCCGTTTCCACAATGCGACTATACAATGCTATGCTGATGATGTAAAATTATATTTATCTTACAATAGAATCACCAAAACTAGTATCAAATCTGAGTTTCAATCCGCACTAAATTGTCTCTCTGATTGGACCCAACGTAATCAATTGTCTTTATCTGCTTCTAAGTGTACACATATTCGCCTAGGATCCAAACTGTCTACCCCTCACTATCAGATTGACTCCATTGACCTACCACTTTAGAGTAACGTCCGTGATCTAGGAGTGCAAGTTCGCTCTGATTTGAAGAATTCATGCTCTGTTATTGCAAGAAAATAAACCATTTCACTTGTTATTACGAACGGTCCAATCTACTATGTTTAGCAATCATTAATAAGGGATTCTAGGCTTCAGTGTTTGTATTTAATCAGTGCATTTTGCGTCCAGGATCACATAGGAGAAAGATCGGGAATATTGGAAGACTAAATAAATATTTAGCGAATATTTTGTTCCGCTCATCATGCCTACTGTATGCTAAACAGTCCATGACTCTAACTGAGTTTTTGAATTTTACAATAAGACCCGTGCCCAAAAAACCACCCACCTCTAACTTGTTTCTCCTTCTTAAAGCACTCCCATTCAACTGTCCCTCTATCCTCATTCGTAGTTACAAAAGCCTGCGTCCCCCCCCCCTCACTAGAATTTGCATTCCCTTTCTAGAAACCACATTACCTTAAGGACATTACTACTTTAGATAGGGAGGGAAACGTGTGTTCCAAGACGAATTTTCTTACAGAAGTAATCTTCAAAGCTTTCGCGCGAATCGAGAACTGATTTTTAAATGTCTTGTCTTTGAAAATTAATTCCGACTTTAATTGCAGTCAATAAGCTATTTATTTTATGAACAGAGGTGCATCATAGATCCGTTTACTCAATAGTACACATACTTTAATCAGCTATATCAAAGACACGCTTAAATCTTCATGTGGGGGTGCACTATTTTGAGCATCCTTCTTGACCTACAACTTCCATTAATGCTCGCTCCACCGAATAGCCTTTTCATGGAACATTCGTTAGGTCATAGACCGATGTACGATCATAAACACATCCCTCAACTGTCAGTCGGAACTATAGTTCTACAGCTTTAAAGCTAAAAAATTACGTATTTTCGCTGTTTTCTGCAGTTTCTTCACTATAGCGTCGCTGTTTATTCGCTCCACCGAATAGGCTTTTCATAGATTGTTCTATGGATCCTGGAGAGTATTTTGGTAGTGAAATTGATTAGCTACTATCAGTCGGAAGTATCGCTTAGCGGCTTCGAAAACAGCACAATATCACTGAATTATCGTTTGCTCACAAATTTGCTTGTACTCTACTCGCATTCATTAGTTCTCAAATTGACATACCTAAAAATAAACACAAATAATGTTAAAATATGTTTAAAACAGAATTAGCTGTTTCTAGTAATAAATTAGCGCATACTCGACAAAATCGATTACTGTAGATGGGCAGTCAATCAAAGATTTTGTTAAATCGCTATATTTGATTACATTATCTATTTTATGGCTTTTCTTTGCTGTTGTTAGATTCAGCACACTCGATTCGATAAGCGAAGTATGAGAAATAAACATTAGGGTTTGCTTATTAATGCCCCATTGCCCTCCCTAACTTTAGAGAAAGTACAGCACATATTCACTCGTCAAGTACTCTACCGTTGCTTCCCCTCATCTACCTATCCATATTCCCTCCCCTCATCCCAATAACGCCTCAAGACCCTTGACCTGCGCGCACTTACCGAGAGGAGTCATTGCTGATCTTTGTATGACCCATACGATAATGACTGGTGCCTCTATCATTCCCAGTTCATCTTTCTATGTAAACAAGTCTACTCGAGATAGAGTCTCCTCATTCGGTATCAACATAGAATTCACGAAATGTACAGCCAGATTCAATTCATTCCCTGTTAGATCATCTCGAATGTACTCTCAACTACTTACCCGACTTTATTCTCACCGCACCCAATGTCAAGATTTTTGGGGCTTCTTTACTTTAGGGGACAAGCTCCGCCCACTTTTAGTCTTAGCCCAACACTATGCTGGAAAATGATGACAATTAGTGTCCTTAGTGTCCTTAGCGTTACCCTAAGCAAACTAAGCCTAAGCAGCCTAAGCAAACGAAAAATGATGACAAATACATTCTTAGACAAGTCTTCTTAGACAAGGGGGTGGAGCTTGTCCCCTAAAGTAAAGAAGTGCCAGATTTTTAAACGTCGTTTAGAAAACCGCCCCCTCATTAATTACCTCTCCCATCCACAGCACTAATCCCCTCGTCTACTCATAATTGTATTATATTCATTTTCTTGTTGCGCCTAGTGCGTAGATAAATTATTATTATATACTCGGTTTCGTAAGACTAGTAGAGTAGGATCACAAACCTCTTAGTTAGTCCTGAACCGAGCAATAGATTAATCTGATCCAATGCTTTCCTTTTCAATCCAAATATTCGGGTAGAAGCATTTGAATCCGTATCTTCTTTGGACATCTCTGAAGCGTTGTTGTTAGATCGTACGTATATATTAGATATTAGAAACGATATCTGAACAACCGTCTCAACGCAAAAAAAATGCTACGACTAAATAATTTATACGGAATTAGGGACAATGAATGAAAAAAAAATCAGAAAATCTATGACGGGCTCTGGTTTTGAAGGGTAATCTTATAGTAATGTTTACGCCCGAAAAGTAAGTTACTGGGTTCCCTATGGTAATTTAACTCGATTGCTATAGTAATATTACTTTTTAAAGTTAGGATCAGGCAACTTGCTGCCAACTTACTTTTCCCTCGGGTGAGAAAAAGTAAGTTACCCGTAAGGATAAAGTAGCTTCCCTGTTACTTACTTTTTTCTGCCATTTAGTTACGTAATAAAATAGTAGCAATCGAGGTAACTTACCCGATGTATCATAGTAATATACTTTTGCTACTTACTGTAAGCATACCCTTCAAAACCAGAGGGTTTCAGAGCGGTTTCAAGTGACTTACAAGTGCAAGTGCTTGCAACAAGTCACAAGCACTTGCATGAAACTCTGCCAAAAACTCGCCGGAAAACACCGTTGTCATGTTTTTTACAACGATCAAAAGCATGAAAGGAACTCCGACATATGTGCCCCGGGGCTCCGGGCCCACATGAACAAATCGGAGCAACCGTGCACACGCGCGGTTTGGTCTCACGACGACAAAAAAAGACGACTGACGAGCATTCAAATTTTCGAGTTTTTTGTCTCCATTTTCTTATCTCGAGTCTCTGTTTGCTAGTAGGTTATTCCACGTAATGTTCAGGCTATCTGGAGTCTAGAACGTCTAGTGTTACGGCAAAATCTAGACCTAACACATCAGATCAACATGAGCTACGAAAATAATAGCGTAAGGAAGTTAAGCCTAATCAATTCTTTGCATCATGCGCTAGGTGTGATGCGCTGTTTCTTTTCTAATTCTGTTCGTTTTACAGGACGAGCCCGAGAATGTGCGCAAGATATTCATCGGTGGTCTTTCGCGCGATACTACCGACGATTCATTGAAGAGCTTCTACGGTGAGTTTTTTTTTTCAAATTTCAAACTCGACTAACTCGACTTCAACGAGTGCATTGTTCAATGTTTTGTTCACTACTAAAGGAAGAACAATAGGAACAATGAAAAGTGAATGCAAAAAGCAAAAACTTATTATTCGTTATTTTTTATGTGACAAATTATAAATATAAGGGGGAGCAGGTTGTTACAGGTTGAACAAGTTCATTTTTTGCAAAAGTGTTCAACTAGTTTCGAGTTCAGAAAATAACAACCTGCTCCCCTTTATATTTATAATTTGTCACATAAAAAGTTTACGTTATCATTATTATTATCGTTATCAAGTTTACGTTATCATTGAATAGTTTCGAGAAAAATTGAACAAGTTCAATTTTTGCAAAAGTGTTCAACTAGTTTCGAGATCAGAAAATAACAACCTGCTCCCCCTTATATATATTTTAAGTTTCAACTGCCGTTAATTTCTAAACCAATGTTATTGTTTACTCTGCTTTACTCAAAAACAGAAAAATTCGGGGATGCCGTGGACTGTATCGTCATGAAGGATGCAATGACCAAGAGATCTCGCGGTTTCGGATTCGTTACCTACAAGAGCAGCGCTATGGTACACATTTGCCTTGTTTCCAAGTATGAAATGTTTGATTCAGGTGAACACTGCCATGGATAACCGTCCTCATGTCATTGATGGAAAGACTGTGGATCCCAAGCGAGCTGTGCCAAGAGAAGAAGGACAAAGAGGAAGCGACGGCAATGTTTCTAGCAAGAGACTCTACGTGGCTAACGTGCGCGACTTGAGTGAAGACCAGCTCAGAGAATACTTCTCCAAGTATGGAGGGATCGAGAAGGTACACTTTGCGTGTCTCTATCGCAGTATATATATCCTTTTCAGATTGACGTTATCATTGACAAGATTACTAATCAGCCGCGTGGATTCTGCTTCATCACCTTTGACGATTATGACCCTGTGGACAAGTGCGTTCTAGAAAGGGTATGCGTATTTAGTCTTTTATCTAGGACAGAACTAGGATAATTCGTATCCTATTAGTTATCTTTTCTTCTTCAGTATCATATGATCGGCACTTCTCGATGCGAAGCAAAGAAAGGACTCAACAAAGAAGAGCAAAACCGCGCTCAGATGAGCCGTGATCGAATGGATCGATTCGGACGCAGTCGTGGAATGGGAAGAGATATGGGAGGTGGACGTGGTGGATACCAAGGTGGATACGGTGGCGGAGCAGGAGGATACCAGCAGTACGGAGGATACCCTCAGCAGTACCCGGCTCAAGCTGGATACGGTGGTGACTACGGTTAGTATATATTTTTCACGAGACCGTATTCTCAAAGATTTAAGAACCATTACACAAATGACTATCCACCTGTGGTATCTTCTGTGGTATCATATGAGTTGATTCGGGACCAGGTGTCTAAATGGTATCATGTTCCTGCTTAAATTACCCCCAAAAAAATTATATTTAAGCTATTTTGAAAAACAAGCATTCAAAAACGCGTCGCGTGGTACTAGCGCAGCGCATAGAAACTTAGCTCCGGAAGGTAACGCGGAAACTGTCGTGATACTTCTCTCTTCTGTGTTACGCGATTACGGAAAAAATGTAGGAGATTGAGAAGTGAGAGATCAGAAATGCATTATTTGCAGCTGCTGCTGGGTACGGAGGTTACGGAGGAGCTGCCGGCTATGGAGGATACGGAGAAGGACAATGGGGTCAGCAGGGCGGATATGAGAACGCCCAATGGGGACAAGGCGCTGCAGCTGCTGCATGGGGAGGAGCACAGGGAGCAAGTGGAGACGGTGCTGCCAACGCATGGGGAGGTGCTCAACAGAAGTACTGAGGATCAATAATTACCATCAACGACGTATGATACTCATTCATGGAGACACGGATATTTTTTGTTCACTTTCCCCCTTTCTGCAACTGTTCACACTCATTTTGTTAATTTTGAGAAGTTCAGCCCGTTCGATAAATTATTTTGATATCTGAAACACATCTGAAATCATTGGCAAAGGGGGGGAGGGGTGACACTTCCGCAATGTTTCTCATCAAACGAATGGCGCTCGCCCATTGTTCTCCCTCATTGCTTTCGCCTTCGATGCCGGTCTCCGAACAAGAGCACGCGGAATAAGACTGCGAACAAAGGATTTTTTTTGTGGAGAAATGGCGAAATGAAGGTCGAAAATATACTAAAAATGCTATTTTCTTATGTTCCTCACTAAAATAAAATAGGGGTTCTAATAACCATTCGAACAGTCTCGTCGAGCCTGACCGAGCCAGCTTTTCAAAAGTTTTGGCCCGAATATGTAGTGAAAATGATTAATTTTAATCGATTTACGAAAATGCGAATGCAAATATCGATGGGCCAGTTTGACCATTGTCCGAGTTTTCTCGCATTTGAAGTTCGCATGTTCTGGATTTATTGGAGTCTGTGACCGATAACCTACGATTTAAGCACAAAAAGAAGCCGCAAAGTGCTCTAGTCGCTGAAATAGATCCCCACGTCAAAAAATCCGGATGTTCAACCTTTTTTCTTACAGACTCCATGAATCACGTATCTGACACAGCTCCAATATTTTTTATTGATTATTTTTTAAAGAATGGAATACTGTAAATCGGCACTCAGCAGCGACGCGCAACCGCAACGCATCTGTCCTTTTCGCTTAGACTCGTCGCTGTGTCGGCCGTGGTGTCGTCCTTTCACGCTGACTGACCCGTCCGTGCATGCCTTCGGGAGTGGTCTAGGAGATTGTTCATCAACAGGTAAAATGTGCCTATGGTCATGTAGAACGTTCCACGGCCGACACAGCGACGAGTCTAACAAGGGAAAGTCAAAAATCACCGGAGACCGATCCGAAGTTGGCCTATATAGGGTGGTAGGTACTGATGAGTGATACTCAGAACTAGTGTCAGAAGTTTTCCGATACACATATTAAGGGTCGAATTTCAACGATGCAGTTTCCGAATCTTAACCACGTGCGCGCGTGAGATGATTGTTCCCGACCTCGATACTTACTGGTTTAAGCGCCTCGGTAGCGCAGCCGGTAGGGCGTTACACTTGAGAACGCTATGTTATTGGTTCGGTTGCCATGCTGTTTTTGCTCTTGCAATTTTTTTTCTCGAAATACAGCACACTTTATTTGCAGTATTGAACAACTTTTATGGGCACAGAAGCAGATGAGAGCATGAAAGCGTGCGAAAATCCTAGTTCAACAGCGATGCAGCTTCTCCCAGTAACATGAGAAGCACCATGAGTGTTTTTAGGTTGTTCAGCACGCCCGATTTAGCGAAATCACTCCCATTCTTTAAAAAATAATCAATAAAAAATATTGGAGCTGTGTCAGATACGTGATTCATGGAGTCTGTCACGGCCGACACAGCGACGAGTATAAGCGAAAAGGACAGATGCGTTGCGGTTGCGCGTCGCGGCTGAGTGACGATTTATGGTATCGCGTGAAATTAGTTTAAACGATAAACCATGAGTGTTTTTAGGTTGTTCAGCACGCCCGATTTAGCGAAATCACTCCCATTCTTTAAAAAATAATCAATAAAAAATATTGGAACTGTGTCAGTTACGTTATTCATGGAGTCTGTAAGAAAAAAGGTTGAACATTCGGATTTTTTTACTTGGGGATCTATTTCAGCGACTAGAGCACTTGACGGCTTCTTTTTGTGCTTAAATCGTAGGTTATCGGTCACAGACTCCAATAAATCCAGAACATGCGAACTTTAAATGCGAGAAATCTCGGACAACGGTCAAAACACTCCCTCCCCTGCGGGTGATTACGGTACTGGAGCGTTCGCCGATTTTAATCCAAGCGACAACGCGGATTTCTCCCACCACGAAAAGCAATAATTTACCAAAACCACTGTAAGTCAACAGTTTTACCACAAGGCTCGTCACTTTATCGTTGCTTGTGTCGGCCGTGTCTGTAAGAAAAAAGGTTGAACATCCGGATTTTTTGACGTGGGGACACGGCACCCGGAACTCCGACATAGAGCCAACGAAAACGTCCTGAGCGAACTTCGGCTACAAACTACAAATGCAACAACGAATGTCGTTGCCTGAATCACGCACGCGTGAGCACAGTATCCCACGCGCGGTTCAAGTTCCCTGATTTTAAGGTTCCGTGCACTAGAATCACAAAGTGAGCGTGACTTTCGCGGGACATCCGTGTGAGACCAACGATTTTTCAGTTTTCATCGTGATTCAGGCTCAACTTTCTACTGTACGATTTTACTTCCCGGGCGAGTTTGCCTGATTTCGCCTGATGTTTTCGGACGTTTTATTTTTTCTTATGTCTGCGGCCCGGTTGCCGTGTGGGGATCTATTTCAGCGACTAGAGCACTTTGCGGCTTCTTTTTGTGCTTAAATCGTAGGTTATCGGTCACAGATTCCAAAAGATCTAGAACATGCGAACTTCAAATGCGAGAAAACTCAGACAATGGTCAAAACACTCCCTCCCCTGCGGGTTGATTACTGTAGCAAGATCGGATTGCAAACTGAAGAGGCTTCAACGTGTTTTAAACTCTCACCACGAAAACTATGATTTTCATGATTACTGTTAGAAAATGCGTTGAACCTTAACGCTCGTCGTTTTGTTATAAATGTTTCAGCCGTGGACTCGCGAAAAGATGCGCAGAAGGAAAACTGTCGAGGAATCCAAATCACTCGCAACACCTCAAATCCACTAAACATAGTAAAAATTCCAATTTTATTTTTGTTTTTGTCGATATTCTCATTCATTTCCATTTCGTGCACTACCCGTACCCCACTATTCTGAGAGTTTCTAGAATCCCTCACACATAGCAGAAAAGAGTGAAGCGCTACGTGGCGAGTCCACCGATTGTATCTCAATAAATAACAAGTTTTCTCAGCCGTCCAGCTAGTTATTTTAAATTATATTTGCAAATCTAAGTTGATATCATGGAATGGAGTGGGCTAAGCTCTATATCGCGTATAAACTCGTAAATTTTCTCGCTATTTTGAAAACAGTACTGCAATATAATCATTCCATGAGGGTTTCGCGCGTCAGAGCAATTTCACATTCGCCGGTGATCCATCCAAAGCCAGATAAGAATACCCAGTTTCCTGATTCGTACCGTCCCATTTCAATATTGTCTCACGGCATCCGGTCCGCCTACAAAGGGAGAAATAAAATGTTCGAAAACAGCAGGGGAAATCAGGCAAACTCGCCCGGGAAAGTCAAATCGTACAGTAGAAAGTTGATCTTGATTTTCGCGTTACCGTAATATATTTGAACGGATCCACACCGATGTCCCTGATCGGCACGTTACCATATTTTAAGGTGCCCGGAAAGTGCCAAATCAGGGACATTGGTGTGGGGCAATTTAAATATATTACGGTAACGTGAAAATCAGGATTAGATCACCGCACGTGCGTGATTCTGGCAACGACGTTCATAGTTGTTTTGTAGTTTATAGTAGCACGTTTTCTTTCGCCCCATGTCTGCGTTCCGGTTGCCGCTCGGGTTTTGCAGGGTAAGCTTATACACGGCAACCGGGCCGCCGACATAGGAAAAAATAAAACGTCCGAAAACATCAGGGGAAATCAGGCAAACTCGCCCGGGAAAGTAAAATCATACAGTAGAAAGTTGATCCTGAATCACGATCATGCGGTGCAATTGCCTGAGTACCAGTAATATTACCCTGAATGCCAAGCTCACTTTGCGATTCACAGTTCCGGAACGTTAAAATCAGGCATTTTGAACCGCGCGATCGTGATTATCAGGCATTTTGCACCGCGCGATCGTGATTCAGGCAACGGTGCTTGTCTAATTTTGTAGTTTGTAGCTCTGGACGTTTTCTTTCTTCCTATGTCGGCGCTCCGGTTGCCGTGCTTATAGTAATGTTTACGTCCGAAAAGTATCCACACTATATAATAAGGCGCTAACGTCTGTGTGTCTGTCTGTCTGTCTGTATGTTCGGTCTGGACGTCCCGTCTCATTTTGGCATGGACGTCCTGGCATCGATCACAAATCAATAATTTGGCATGGACGTCCCGTCAAAGATCAAAGATCAAACTACAAAAAATCGATAATTTGGCATGGACGTCCCGTCAAAGATCAAAGATCAAATTACAAAAAATCGATAATTTGGCATGGATGTCCCGTCAAAGATCAAAGATCAAACTACTAAAAATCGATAATTTGGCATGGACGTCCCGTCAAAGATCAAAGATGAAACTACAAAAAAATCGATAATTTGGAATGGACGTCCCGTCAAAGATCAAAGATCAAACAACTAAAAATAAATAATTTTTCATGGACGTCCCGTCAAAGATCAAACTACAAAAAATCGCTAATTTGGCAAGGACATCCGTAAAAAATCAAAGATCAAACTACAAAAAAATTTATAATTCGGCATGGACATCCCGTCAAAGATGAAATATCAAAATACAAAAAAATAGACAATTCTCGATGACGAAATAATCATGAATTTTATTTCGATGACGAAATAATGATGAAATTGTTTTGATGATGACATTTTTTCGATGACGAAATAATGATGAAACTTTTCTGATGATGAAATAATGATGAAATTTTTTTTGAGGAAGAAGTGGACGTGAGAGGAGGTGGGGGAGGAAAGGAGGAGGAGGGTTAGGTAGGGAGGAGATGAGGGGATGGAGAGGAGAGGAGAGGAAGAAGGGGAGGGAAAAGAAGTGAGGAAAGAGGGAGAGAACTTTCGATGACAAAATTATTGAGAGGAGAGGGAGGGAGGGAAGAGTGAAGGAAGAGAATGGGAGGTAGGGAGAAGATAAGGGGATGAAGAGGAGAGGAAGAAGGGGACGGGAGAGGAGGGAGGGAAGAGGGAAGGAAGAGGAGGGGAGGTAGGGAGAGGATAAGGGGATGAAGAGGAGAGGAAGAAGGGGACGGGAGAGGAGGGAGAGAAGAGGGAAGGAAGAGGAGGGGAGGTAGGGAGAAGATAAGGGGATGAAGAGGAGAGGAAGAAGGGGACGGGAGAGGAGGGAGGGAAGAGGGAAGGAAGAGGAGGGGAGGTAGGGATGAGATGAGGGGATGATGAGGAGAGGAAGAAGGGGAGGGAAAAGGAGTGAGGACTTTCGATGACAAAATTATTGAGAGGAGAGAGAGGGAGGGAAGAGGGAAGGAAGAGGAGGGGAGGTAGGAATGAGATCAGTGGATGGTGAGGAGAGGAAGAGGAGGGGAGGTAGGAATGAGATCAGTGGATGGTGAGGAGAGGAAGAAGGGGAGTGGAGAGGAGGGAGGATTGAAGGAGAGCACTTTCGATGACGAAATGATGCTTATAAAACTTTCAATGGCAAAATTATGTGCTTATAAAACTATCATTCGCGAAATTATTTTGAGGGGAGTGAGTAGGTGAGGGGAAGAAGAAGACAGGGAGAGTTGATAGCGAAGAGGGGTGGATAGATATGATGGAGAGGGGTGCATACGCATAACCCGACATACGCCCGTCGAAGCACGCGCCTCGGCGCGTGCGATCGGCTTGTCATTACTATATAATAAAGTGCAAACGTCTGTGTGTGTGTGTGTGTGTCTGTATGTTCGGTCTGGACGTCCCGTCAAAGATCAAAGATCAAACTACAAACAATCGATAATTTGGCATGGACGTCCCGTCAAAGATCATAGATCAAAATACAAACAATCGATAATTTGGCATGGACGTCCCGTCAAAGATCAATGATCAAAATACAAACAATCGATAATTTGGCATGGACGTCCCGTCAAAGATCAAAGATGAAACTACAAAAAATCGATAATTTGGAATGGACGTCCCGTCAAAGATCAAAGATGAAACTACAAAAAATCAATAATTTGGCATGGACGTCCCGTCAGGTATTGGTTTTGCTTACAAGGGAGGTTCGCCAACTGACGCCGAGCTTTTCAAATTTGCTCGATACGCCAAACTTGGAATTGCCATGGAAGTCCGAAAAGTGTTTTCAAAAGTTCCTAAATGTTAAAGTTCCTAAAAACTAATTAGAGCCGAAAAACGAACATGCGGAGGTGAGATATTCTCCTCTAAAGTATCCCAGAGACATGTCCAATGTGGCGCAGTGGGTTGTCCGCTTTTTCAAAGCGAGTTCTTTTGAGGCTCGGTGGTTCGATACTCGCTTCTTGCAAAACTTTTGCAATGTTTTTTTGCTATCAGATTTTGAGGAAAAAGTTTATTTTATAAATCACAGGTAACAATAACAACGATAAATAATGAAATAACGACTATTCAACATTTGGTCTATTCAACAACATTTGGTCATTTGGTCGTCAACATTGGTCGTTCATTTGGTGTCTTGGTCGTTGAGCGGGCCGGAGTCTGATCCGAAGAGAATGAGCAATTGGGAGACGATCTTCGCTGGAGAAAAGTCCATGATGAATAGTGGGGAGTCACGGGAGCTTCTTTTATACCCTTTCTTGATGGTAGATCATGCAAATCGATGCTTGACCCTCGGGAGCAGACTAGATCAACACATAAAGCACAGAATATGGTCAAATTAATTAGCAAAACATTATAGCCGAACAGAGGCTTCGATCTACAGAGCCTCAAAAGAACTCGCTTTGAAAGACCGGACTCATCCCACTGCGCCACATTGGACATGTCTCTTGGATGCTTTAGAGGAGAATATCCCGCCTCCGCATGTTCGTTTTTCGGCTCTAATTAGTGACTCATTAACATTTAGGAACTTTTGAAAACACTTTTCGGACTTTCATGGCAATTCCAAGTTTGGCGTATCGAGCAAATTTGAAAAGCTCGGCGACAGTTGGCGAACCTCCCTTGTTAGAAGACGCCGTGACATGTCATAACACGCTAGAACACGTTAGAACGCTATTTTATAAGCTTATGAAACTTTTAATGACGAAATTATTGAGAGGGGAGCGAAAGAAGAGAAAGGGAGGAGGAGGGGAGGAAGAGGGAAGCGGAGGAGGGGGAAGGAGGAGGAGGAAGGGAGGGCGAAGGGAGGAGGAGGGGAGGAAGAGAGAGACGGAGGAGCGGGAAGGAAGAGGGGAGGGCGAAGGGAGGAGGAGGGGTGGTAGAGGGAGGCGGAGGAGGGGGAAGGAGGAGGAGGGGAGGGCGAAGGGAGGAGGAGGGGTGGTAGAGGGAGGCGGAGGAGAGGGAAGGAGGAGGAGGAGGGGAGGGCGAAGAAGAAGGATGGGAGGGAGAGGGGAAGGAGAAGAGCGAAGTGCGAAGAGAAGAAGATGGGAGGGGTAGGGAAGAGAGGAAGAGGGAAGGGAGGAAGAAGAGAGGAGGTAGGGGAAGCGGTGAGAGGGATGAGGACGAGGGGAGGAAGAAGGGGGTGAGGAGGGGAGGGAGAGGAAGATGGGAGGGAAAGGGCAAGGTGAGAGTAGGAAGATGAGGGGAGAGGGAATAGAGGAAGAAGATAGATGAGAGGGAGAGGCGAAGGGGAGAGTGGGAGGTGAAACAGGGGAGGGAGAAGGTACGGTGAGAGGCTACTAACACGTAACCCGATATACGCCTGTCGATGCACGCGCCTTGGCGCGTGCGATCGGCTGGTATTAATTATAATACACACAGTAAGTTAACTCGATTGCTATAGTAATGTTACTTTTTAAAGTCAGCATCAGTGAACTTACTTGTAACTTACTTTTTCCTGACCATATTTCGGGTGCGAAAAAGTAAGTTACTCGTAAGGATGAAGTGGCTTCCCAGCTACTTACTTTTTCCTAGCCTTGTTATTGAGCAATAAAATAGTAGCAATCGAGGTAACTTTGCAAAAAAATGATGTAGGGAGGCGGAATCGAACCTGCGTCGACGGTTGGGCGATAGGTTATGGTCAAAAAGTGTGTTTGTGGTACCTCCCACATAAACGGCACATATATAGGGAGGGCAATTGGCTATAGATAAACAAACCCTAATTTTTATTCCTTTTACTTGGCTTATGGAATCGAGTGTGCTGAATCTAACAACAGCAAAGAAAGCATAAAAATGACAATATCATATCATACATAAAAAGAGCAAAAGTCTCCTCGCGTCTGTCCAGACTCCGCCCACTAAGCCCCGCCTCCTACTTGGCACTCATACTCCTATATAAAGCGCAAAAGTCTCCTCGCGTCTGTCCAGACTCCGCCCACTAAGCCCCGCCCCTACTTGGCACTCAGGGACCAGGGTAACGATCAAAGGTCAAACTTCAAAGACCAAAGGTAAAACTTCAAAGACCAAAGGTCAAACTACAATTCCAAAGATCAAACAACAAAGACCAAAGATCACACTACAAACTATAAAGATAAAACTACAAACTACAAAGACCAAACTACAAATTATAAAGATAAAACTACAAACTACCAAGACCAAACTACAAACTATAAAGACCAACGATCAAACTATAGACCACAAACTACAAACGATAGACTACAAACTTCAAACTTTAGGTTAGAGACTACAAAACAAGAACGTTCTAGAACCTTCTCTGAAGAAAGTTCTAGAACATTCTCTGAAGAAAGTTCTAGAACCTTCTCTGAGGAAAGTTCTCGAAGGTTCTCCAAGGAAAGTTCTAGAACCTTCTCTGAAGAAAGTTCTAGAACCTTCTCTGAGGAAAGTTCTAGAAGATTCTCCAAGGAAAGTTATATAACCTTCTCTGAGGAAAGTTCTAGAAGGTTCTCTGAGGAAAGTGGGGAGAGATTTCGTAATCGAACCTTCCAGAAAGAGAGGGGAGGGAGGGGAGAGAGATTTCGTTATAGAAACTTCCAGAACCTTCCAGATAAAGGAGAAGGGAGGGGAGAGATATCTCGTCATAGAAACTTCCAGAACCTTACATAGGGGGGGGGGGAAGGGAGGGGGGGGAGAGATTTCGTCATCGAACCTTCCAGAAAGAGAGGGGAGGGAGGGGAGCGAGATTTCATCATAGAAACTTCCAGAACCTTCCAGATAGGGGGGGGGAAGGGAGGGGGGGGGAGAGATTTCGTCATCGAACCTTCCAGAAAGAAAGGGGAGGGAGGGGAGAGAGATTTCGCCATAGAAATTTCCAGAATGAGAGGTGAGGGAGGGGAGAGAGATTTCGTCATCGAACCTTCCAGAAGGAAAGGGGAGGGGGGGGAGAGATTTCGTCATTGAACCTTCCAGAAAGAGAGGAGATGGAGAGGAGCGAGATTTCATCATAGAAACTTCCAAAACCTTCCAGATAGGGGGGGGGGGGAGGGAGGGGGGGGAGAGATTTCGTCATCGAACCTTCCAGAAAGAGAGGGGAGGGAGGGGAGAGAGATTTCGTCATAGAAATTTCCAGAAAGAGAGGGGAGGGAGGGGAGAGAGATTTCGTCATCGAACCTTCCAGAAGGAGAGGGGAGGGGGGAGAGATTTCGTCATCGAACCTTCCAGAACCTTCCAGATAGAGGGGAAGGGAGGGGGGGAGAGATTTCGTCATCGAACCTTCCAGAAAGAGAGGAGAGGGAGGGGAGAGAGATTTCGTTATAGAAACTTCCAGAACCTTCCAGATAAAGGAGAAGGGAGGGGAGAGAGATCTCGTCATAGAAACTTCCAGAACCTTCCAGATAGGGGGGGGAGGGAGGGGGGGGAGAGATTTCGTCATCGAACCTTCCAGACAGAGAGGGGAGGGAGGGGAGCGAGATTTCATCATAGAAACTTCCAGAACCTTCCAGATAAAGGAGAAGGGAGGGGAGAGAGATCTCGTCATAGAAACTTCCAGAACCTTCCAGATAGAGGGGAAGGGAGGGGGGGGGAGAGATTTCGTCATCGAACCTTCCAGAAAGAGAGGAGAGGGAGGGGAGAAAGATTTCGTCATCGAACCTTCCAGAAAGAGAGGGGAGGGAAGGGAGAAAGATTTCGTCATCGAACCTTCCAGAAAGAGAGGTGAGGGAAAGGAGAAAGATTTCGTCATCGAACCTTCCAGAAGGAGAGGGGAGGGGGGGAGAGATTTCGTCATCGAACCTTGCAGAACCTTCCAGATAGAGGGGAAGGGAGGGGGGGAGAGATTTCGTCATCAAACCTTCCAGAAAGAGAGGAGAGGGAGGGGAGAGAGATTTCGTTATAGAAACTTCCAGAACCTTCCAGATAAAGGAGAAGGGAGGGGAGAGAGATCTCGTCATAGAAACTTCCAGAACCTTCCAGATAGGGGGGGAGGGAGGGGGGGAGAGATTTCGTCATCGAACCTTCCAGAAAGAGAGGGGAGGGAGGGGAGAGAGATTTCGTAATAGAAATTTCCAGAAAGAGAGGGGAGGGAGGGGAGAGAGATTTCGTCATCGAACCTTCCAGAAGGAGAGGGGAGGGGGGAGAGATTTCGTCATCGAACCTTCCAGAACCTTCCAGATAGAGGGGAAGGGAGGGGGGGAGAGATTTCGTCATCGAACCTTCCAGAAAGAGAGGAGAGGGAGGGGAGAGAGATTTCGTTATAGAAACTTCCAGAACCTCCAGATAAAGGAGAAGGGAGGGGAGAGAGATCTCGTCATAGAAACTTCCAGAACCTTCCAGATAGGGGGGGGAGGGAGGGGGGGAGAGATTTCGTCATCGAACCTTCCAGAAAGAGAGGGGAGGGAGGGGAGAGAGATTTCGTCATAGAAATTTCCAGAAAGAGAGGGGAGGGAGGGGAGAGAGATTTCGTCATCGAACCTTCCATAAAGAGAGGGGAGGGAAGGGAGAAAGATTTCGTCATCGAACCTTCCAGAAAGAGAGGGGAGGGAGGGGAGCGAGATTTCATCATAGAAACTTCCAGAACCTTCCAGATAGGGGGGGGGAGGGAGGGGGGGGGAGAGATTTCGTCATCGAACCTTCCAGACAGAGAGAGGGGAGGGAGGGGAGCGAGATTTCATCATAGAAACTTCCAGAACCTTCCAGATAAAGGAGAAGGGAGGGGAGAGAGATCTCGTCATAGAAACTTCCAGAACCTTCCAGATAGAGGGGAAGGGAGGGGGGGGAGAGATTTCGTCATCGAACCTTCCAGAAAGAGAGGGGAGGGAGGGGAGAGAGATTTCGTAATAGAAATTTCCAGAAAGAGAGGGGAGGGAGGGGAGAGAGATTTCGTCATCGAACCTTCCAGAAGGAGAGGGGAGGGGGGAGAGATTTCGTCATCGAACCTTCCAGATAAAGGAGAAGGGAGGGGAGAGAGATCTCGTCATAGAAACTTCCAGAACATTCCAGATAGGGGGGAAGGGAGGGGGAGAGAGATTTCGTCATCGAACCTTCCAGAAAGAGAGGGGAGGGAGGGGAGAGAGATTTCGTCATAGAAATTTCCAGAAAGAGAGGGGAGGGAGGGGAGAGAGATTTCGTCATCGAACCTTCCATAAAGAGAGGGGAGGGAAGGGAGAAAGATTTCGTCATCGAACCTTCCAGAAAGAGAGGGGAGGGAGGGGAGCGAGATTTCATCATAGAAACTTCCAGAACCTTCCAGATAGGGGGGGGGAGGGAGGGGGGGGAGAGATTTCATCATAGAAACTTCCAGAACCTTCCAGATAAAGGAGAAGGGAGGGGAGAGAGATCTCGTCATAGAAACTTCCAGAACCTTCCAGATAAAGGAGAAGGGAGGGGAGAGAGATCTCGTCATAGAAACTTCCAGAACCTTCCAGATAGAGGGGAAGGGAGGGGGGGGAGAGATTTCGTCATCGAACCTTCCAGAAAGAGAGGAGAGGGAGGGGAGAAAGATTTCGTCATCGAACCTTCCAGAAAGAGAGGGGAGGGAAGGGAGAAAGATTTCGTCATCGAACCTTCCAGAAAGAGAGGTGAGGGAAAGGAGAAAGATTTCGTCATCGAACCTTCCAGAAGGAGAGGGGAGGGGGGAGAGATTTCGTCATCGAACCTTGCAGAACCTTCCAGATAGAGGGGAAGGGAGGGGGGAGAGATTTCGTCATCAAACCTTCCAGAAAGAGAGGAGAGGGAGGGGAGAGAGATTTCGTTATAGAAACTTCCAGAACCTTCCAGATAAAGGAGAAGGGAGGGGAGAGAGATCTCGTCATAGAAACTTCCAGAACCTTCCAGATAGGGGGGGAGGGAGGGGGGGAGAGATTTCGTCATCGAACCTTCCAGAAAGAGAGGGGAGGGAGGGGAGAGAGATTTCGTAATAGAAATTTCCAGAAAGAGAGGGGAGGGAGGGGAGAGAGATTTCGTCATCGAACCTTCCAGAAGGAGAGGGGAGGGGGGAGAGATTTCGTCATCGAACCTTCCAGAACCTTCCAGATAGAGGGGAAGGGAGGGGGGGAGAGATTTCGTCATCGAACCTTCCAGAAAGAGAGGAGAGGGAGGGGAGAGAGATTTCGTCATCGAACCTTCCAGAAGGAAAGGGGAGGGGGGGGAGAGATTTCGTCATTGAACCTTCCAGAAAGAGAGGAGATGGAGAGGAGCGAGATTTCATCATAGAAACTTCCAAAACCTTCCAGATAGGGGGGGGGGGAGGGAGGGGGGGGAGAGATTTCGTCATCGAACCTTCCAGAAAGAGAGGGGAGGGAGGGGAGAGAGATTTCGTCATAGAAATTTCCAGAAAGAGAGGGGAGGGAGGGGAGAGAGATTTCGTCATCGAACCTTCCAGAAGGAGAGGGGAGGGGGGAGAGATTTCGTCATCGAACCTTCCAGAACCTTCCAGATAGAGGGGAAGGGAGGGGGGGAGAGATTTCGTCATCGAACCTTCCAGAACCTTCCAGATAGAGGGGAAGGGAGGGGGGGAGAGATTTCGTCATCGAACCTTCCAGAAAGAGAGGAGAGGGAGGGGAGAGAGATTTCGTCATCGAACCTTCCAGAAGGAAAGGGGAGGGGGGGGAGAGATTTCGTCATTGAACCTTCCAGAAAGAGAGGAGATGGAGAGGAGCGAGATTTCATCATAGAAACTTCCAAAACCTTCCAGATAGGGGGGGGGGGAGGGAGGGGGGGGAGAGATTTCGTCATCGAACCTTCCAGAAAGAGAGGGGAGGGAGGGGAGAGAGATTTCGTCATAGAAATTTCCAGAAAGAGAGGGGAGGGAGGGGAGAGAGATTTCGTCATCGAACCTTCCAGAAGGAGAGGGGAGGGGGGAGAGATTTCGTCATCGAACCTTCCAGAACCTTCCAGATAGAGGGGAAGGGAGGGGGGGAGAGATTTCGTCATCGAACCTTCCAGAAAGAGAGGAGAGGGAGGGGAGAGAGATTTCGTTATAGAAACTTCCAGAACCTTCCAGATAAAGGAGAAGGGAGGGGAGAGAGATCTCGTCATAGAAACTTCCAGAACCTTCCAGATAGGGGGGGGAGGGAGGGGGGGGAGAGATTTCGTCATCGAACCTTCCAGACAGAGAGGGGAGGGAGGGGAGCGAGATTTCATCATAGAAACTTCCAGAACCTTCCAGATAAAGGAGAAGGGAGGGGAGAGAGATCTCGTCATAGAAACTTCCAGAACCTTCCAGATAGAGGGGAAGGGAGGGGGGGGAGAGATTTCGTCATCGAACCTTCCAGAAAGAGAGGAGAGGGAGGGGAGAAAGATTTCGTCATCGAACCTTCCAGAAAGAGAGGGGAGGGAAGGGAGAAAGATTTCGTCATCGAACCTTCCAGAAAGAGAGGTGAGGGAAAGGAGAAAGATTTCGTCATCGAACCTTCCAGAAGGAGAGGGGAGGGGGGGAGAGATTTCGTCATCGAACCTTGCAGAACCTTCCAGATAGAGGGGAAGGGAGGGGGGGAGAGATTTCGTCATCAAACCTTCCAGAAAGAGAGGAGAGGGAGGGGAGAGAGATTTCGTTATAGAAACTTCCAGAACCTTCCAGATAAAGGAGAAGGGAGGGGAGAGAGATCTCGTCATAGAAACTTCCAGAACCTTCCAGATAGGGGGGGAGGGAGGGGGGGAGAGATTTCGTCATCGAACCTTCCAGAAAGAGAGGGGAGGGAGGGGAGAGAGATTTCGTAATAGAAATTTCCAGAAAGAGAGGGGAGGGAGGGGAGAGAGATTTCGTCATCGAACCTTCCAGAAGGAGAGGGGAGGGGGGAGAGATTTCGTCATCGAACCTTCCAGAACCTTCCAGATAGAGGGGAAGGGAGGGGGGGAGAGATTTCGTCATCGAACCTTCCAGAAAGAGAGGAGAGGGAGGGGAGAGAGATTTCGTTATAGAAACTTCCAGAACCTTCCAGATAAAGGAGAAGGGAGGGGAGAGAGATCTCGTCATAGAAACTTCCAGAACCTTCCAGATAGGGGGGGAGGGAGGGGGGGAGAGATTTCGTCATCGAACCTTCCAGAAAGAGAGGGGAGGGAGGGGAGAGAGATTTCGTCATAGAAATTTCCAGAAAGAGAGGGGAGGGAGGGGAGAGAGATTTCGTCATCGAACCTTCCATAAAGAGAGGGGAGGGAAGGGAGAAAGATTTCGTCATCGAACCTTCCAGAAAGAGAGGGGAGGGAGGGGAGCGAGATTTCATCATAGAAACTTCCAGAACCTTCCAGATAGGGGGGGGGAGGGAGGGGGGGGAGAGATTTCGTCATCGAACCTTCCAGACAGAGAGAGGGGAGGGAGGGGAGCGAGATTTCATCATAGAAACTTCCAGAACCTTCCAGATAAAGGAGAAGGGAGGGGAGAGAGATCTCGTCATAGAAACTTCCAGAACCTTCCAGATAGAGGGGAAGGGAGGGGGGGGGAGAGATTTCGTCATCGAACCTTCCAGAAAGAGAGGGGAGGGAGGGGAGAGAGATTTCGTAATAGAAATTTCCAGAAAGAGAGGGGAGGGAGGGGAGAGAGATTTCGTCATCGAACCTTCCAGAAGGAGAGGGGAGGGGGGAGAGATTTCGTCATCGAACCTTCCAGATAAAGGAGAAGGGAGGGGAGAGAGATCTCGTCATAGAAACTTCCAGAACATTCCAGATAGGGGGGAAGGGAGGGGGAGAGAGATTTCGTCATCGAACCTTCCAGAAAGAGAGGGGAGGGAGGGGAGAGAGATTTCGTCATAGAAATTTCCAGAAAGAGAGGGGAGGGAGGGGAGAGAGATTTCGTCATCGAACCTTCCATAAAGAGAGGGGAGGGAAGGGAGAAAGATTTCGTCATCGAACCTTCCAGAAAGAGAGGGGAGGGAGGGGAGCGAGATTTCATCATAGAAACTTCCAGAACCTTCCAGATAGGGGGGGGAGGGAGGGGGGGGAGAGATTTCGTCATCGAACCTTCCAGACAGAGAGAGGGGAGGGAGGGGAGCGAGATTTCATCATAGAAACTTCCAGAACCTTCCAGATAAAGGAGAAGGGAGGGGAGAGAGATCTCGTCATAGAAACTTCCAGAACCTTCCAGATAGAGGGGAAGGGAGGGGGGGGGGGGAGAGATTTCGTCATCGAACCTTCCAGAAAGAGAGGGGAGGGAGGGGAGAGAGATTTCGTAATAGAAATTTCCAGAAAGAGAGGGGAGGGAGGGGAGAGAGATTTCGTCATCGAACCTTCCAGAAGGAGAGGGGAGGGGGGAGAGATTTCGTCATCGAACCTTCCAGAACCTTCCAGATAGAGGGGAAGGGAGGGGGGAGAGATTTCGTCATCGAACCTTCCAGAAAGAGAGGAGAGGGAGGGGAGAGAGATTTCGTTATAGAAACTTCCAGAACCTTCCAGATAAAGGAGAAGGGAGGGGAGAGAGATCTCGTCATAGAAACTTCCAGAACCTTCCAGATAGGGGGGGAGGGAGGGGGGGTGGAGAGATTTCGTCATCGAACCTTCCAGACAGAGAGGGGAGGGAGGGGAGCGAGATTTCATCATAGAAACTTCCAGAACCTTCCAGATAAAGGAGAAGGGAGGGGAGAGAGATCTCGTCATAGAAACTTCCAGAACCTTCCAGATAGAGGGGAAGGGAGGGGGGGGGAGAGATTTCGTCATCGAACCTTCCAGAAAGAGAGGAGAGGGAGGGGAGAAAGATTTCGTCATCGAACCTTCCAGAAAGAGAGGTGAGGGAAAGGAGAAAGATTTCGTCATCGAACCTTCCAGAAGGAGAGGGGAGGGGGGGAGAGATTTCGTCATCGAACCTTGCAGAACCTTCCAGATAGAGGGGAAGGGAGGGGGGGAGAGATTTCGTCATCAAACCTTCCAGAAAGAGAGGAGAGGGAGGGGAGAGAGATTTCGTTATAGAAACTTCCAGAACCTTCCAGATAAAGGAGAAGGGAGGGGAGAGAGATCTCGTCATAGAAACTTCCAGAACCTTCCAGATAGGGGGGGAGGGAGGGGGGGAGAGATTTCGTCATCGAACCTTCCAGAAAGAGAGGGGAGGGAGGGGAGAGAGATTTCGTAATAGAAATTTCCAGAAAGAGAGGGGAGGGAGGGGAGAGAGATTTCGTCATCGAACCTTCCAGAAGGAGAGGGGAGGGGGGAGAGATTTCGTCATCGAACCTTCCAGAACCTTCCAGATAGAGGGGAAGGGAGGGGGGGAGAGATTTCGTCATCGAACCTTCCAGAAAGAGAGGAGAGGGAGGGGAGAGAGATTTCGTTATAGAAACTTCCAGAACCTTCCAGATAAAGGAGAAGGGAGGGGAGAGAGATCTCGTCATAGAAACTTCCAGAACCTTCCAGATAGGGGGGGGAGGGAGGGGGGGAGAGATTTCGTCATCGAACCTTCCAGAAAGAGAGGGGAGGGAGGGGAGAGAGATTTCGTCATAGAAATTTCCAGAAAGAGAGGGGAGGGAGGGGAGAGAGATTTCGTCATCGAACCTTCCATAAAGAGAGGGGAGGGAAGGGAGAAAGATTTCGTCATCGAACCTTCCAGAAAGAGAGGGGAGGGAGGGGAGCGAGATTTCATCATAGAAACTTCCAGAACCTTCCAGATAAAGGAGAAGGGAGGGGAGAGAGATCTCGTCATAGAAACTTCCAGAACCTTCCAGATAGAGGGGAAGGGAGGGGGGGGGAGAGATTTCGTCATCGAACCTTCCAGAAAGAGAGGGGAGGGAGGGGAGAGAGATTTCGTAATAGAAATTTCCAGAAAGAGAGGGGAGGGAGGGGAGAGAGATTTCGTCATCGAACCTTCCAGAAGGAGAGGGGAGGGGGGAGAGATTTCGTCATCGAACCTTCCAGATAAAGGAGAAGGGAGGGGAGAGAGATCTCGTCATAGAAACTTCCAGAACATTCCAGATAGGGGGGAAGGGAGGGGGAGAGAGATTTCGTCATCGAACCTTCCAGAAAGAGAGGGGAGGGAGGGGAGAGAGATTTCGTCATAGAAATTTCCAGAAAGAGAGGGGAGGGAGGGGAGAGAGATTTCGTCATCGAACCTTCCATAAAGAGAGGGGAGGGAAGGGAGAAAGATTTCGTCATCGAACCTTCCAGAAAGAGAGGGGAGGGAGGGGAGCGAGATTTCATCATAGAAACTTCCAGAACCTTCCAGATAAAGGAGAAGGGAGGGGAGAGAGATCTCGTCATAGAAACTTCCAGAACCTTCCAGATAGAGGGGAAGGGAGGGGGGGGGAGAGATTTCGTCATCGAACCTTCCAGAAAGAGAGGGGAGGGAGGGGAGAGAGATTTCGTAATAGAAATTTCCAGAAAGAGAGGGGAGGGAGGGGAGAGAGATTTCGTCATCGAACCTTCCAGAAGGAGAGGGGAGGGGGGAGAGATTTCGTCATCGAACCTTCCAGATAAAGGAGAAGGGAGGGGAGAGAGATCTCGTCATAGAAACTTCCAGAACATTCCAGATAGGGGGGAAGGGAGGGGGAGAGAGATTTCGTCATCGAACCTTCCAGAAAGAGAGGGGAGGGAGGGGAGAGAGATTTCGTCATAGAAATTTCCAGAAAGAGAGGGGAGGGAGGGGAGAGAGATTTCGTCATCGAACCTTCCATAAAGAGAGGGGAGGGAAGGGAGAAAGATTTCGTCATCGAACCTTCCAGAAAGAGAGGGGAGGGAGGGGAGCGAGATTTCATCATAGAAACTTCCAGAACCTTCCAGATAAAGGAGAAGGGAGGGGAGAGAGATCTCGTCATAGAAACTTCCAGAACCTTCCAGATAGAGGGGAAGGGAGGGGGGGGGGAGAGATTTCGTCATCGAACCTTCCAGAAAGAGAGGGGAGGGAGGGGAGAGAGATTTCGTAATAGAAATTTCCAGAAAGAGAGGGGAGGGAGGGGAGAGAGATTTCGTCATCGAACCTTCCAGAAGGAGAGGGGAGGGGGGAGAGATTTCGTCATCGAACCTTCCAGATAAAGGAGAAGGGAGGGGAGAGAGATCTCGTCATAGAAACTTCCAGAACATTCCAGATAGGGGGGAAGGGAGGGGGAGAGAGATTTCGTCATCGAACCTTCCAGAAAGAGAGGGGAGGGAGGGGAGAGAGATTTCGTCATAGAAATTTCCAGAAAGAGAGGGGAGGGAGGGGAGAGAGATTTCGTCATCGAACCTTCCATAAAGAGAGGGGAGGGAAGGGAGAAAGATTTCGTCATCGAACCTTCCAGAAAGAGAGGGGAGGGAGGGGAGCGAGATTTCATCATAGAAACTTCCAGAACCTTCCAGATAAAGGAGAAGGGAGGGGAGAGAGATCTCGTCATAGAAACTTCCAGAACCTTCCAGATAGAGGGGAAGGGAGGGGGGGGGGAGAGATTTCGTCATCGAACCTTCCAGAAAGAGAGGGGAGGGAGGGGAGAGAGATTTCGTAATAGAAATTTCCAGAAAGAGAGGGGAGGGAGGGGAGAGAGATTTCGTCATCGAACCTTCCAGAAGGAGAGGGGAGGGGGGAGAGATTTCGTCATCGAACCTTCCAGAACCTTCCAGATAGAGGGGAAGGGAGGGGGGAGAGATTTCGTCATCGAACCTTCCAGAAAGAGAGGAGAGGGAGGGGAGAGAGATTTCGTTATAGAAACTTCCAGAACCTTCCAGATAAAGGAGAAGGGAGGGGAGAGAGATCTCGTCATAGAAACTTCCAGAACCTTCCAGATAGGGGGGGAGGGAGGGGGGGTGGAGAGATTTCGTCATCGAACCTTCCAGACAGAGAGGGGAGGGAGGGGAGCGAGATTTCATCATAGAAACTTCCAGAACCTTCCAGATAAAGGAGAAGGGAGGGGAGAGAGATCTCGTCATAGAAACTTCCAGAACCTTCCAGATAGAGGGGAAGGGAGGGGGGGGGAGAGATTTCGTCATCGAACCTTCCAGAAAGAGAGGAGAGGGAGGGGAGAAAGATTTCGTCATCGAACCTTCCAGAAAGAGAGGGGAGGGAAGGGAGAAAGATTTCGTCATCGAACCTTCCAGAAAGAGAGGTGAGGGAAAGGAGAAAGATTTCGTCATCGAACCTTCCAGAAGGAGAGGGGAGGGGGGGAGAGATTTCGTCATCGAACCTTGCAGAACCTTCCAGATAGAGGGGAAGGGAGGGGGGGAGAGATTTCGTCATCAAACCTTCCAGAAAGAGAGGAGAGGGAGGGGAGAGAGATTTCGTTATAGAAACTTCCAGAACCTTCCAGATAAAGGAGAAGGGAGGGGAGAGAGATCTCGTCATAGAAACTTCCAGAACCTTCCAGATAGGGGGGGAGGGAGGGGGGGAGAGATTTCGTCATCGAACCTTCCAGAAAGAGAGGGGAGGGAGGGGAGAGAGATTTCGTAATAGAAATTTCCAGAAAGAGAGGGGAGGGAGGGGAGAGAGATTTCGTCATCGAACCTTCCAGAAGGAGAGGGGAGGGGGGAGAGATTTCGTCATCGAACCTTCCAGAACCTTCCAGATAGAGGGGAAGGGAGGGGGGGAGAGATTTCGTCATCGAACCTTCCAGAAAGAGAGGAGAGGGAGGGGAGAGAGATTTCGTTATAGAAACTTCCAGAACCTTCCAGATAAAGGAGAAGGGAGGGGAGAGAGATCTCGTCATAGAAACTTCCAGAACCTTCCAGATAGGGGGGGGAGGGAGGGGGGGAGAGATTTCGTCATCGAACCTTCCAGAAAGAGAGGGGAGGGAGGGGAGAGAGATTTCGTCATAGAAATTTCCAGAAAGAGAGGGGAGGGAGGGGAGAGAGATTTCGTCATCGAACCTTCCATAAAGAGAGGGGAGGGAAGGGAGAAAGATTTCGTCATCGAACCTTCCAGAAAGAGAGGGGAGGGAGGGGAGCGAGATTTCATCATAGAAACTTCCAGAACCTTCCAGATAAAGGAGAAGGGAGGGGAGAGAGATCTCGTCATAGAAACTTCCAGAACCTTCCAGATAGAGGGGAAGGGAGGGGGGGGGAGAGATTTCGTCATCGAACCTTCCAGAAAGAGAGGGGAGGGAGGGGAGAGAGATTTCGTAATAGAAATTTCCAGAAAGAGAGGGGAGGGAGGGGAGAGAGATTTCGTCATCGAACCTTCCAGAAGGAGAGGGGAGGGGGGAGAGATTTCGTCATCGAACCTTCCAGATAAAGGAGAAGGGAGGGGAGAGAGATCTCGTCATAGAAACTTCCAGAACATTCCAGATAGGGGGGAAGGGAGGGGGAGAGAGATTTCGTCATCGAACCTTCCAGAAAGAGAGGGGAGGGAGGGGAGAGAGATTTCGTCATAGAAATTTCCAGAAAGAGAGGGGAGGGAGGGGAGAGAGATTTCGTCATCGAACCTTCCATAAAGAGAGGGGAGGGAAGGGAGAAAGATTTCGTCATCGAACCTTCCAGAAAGAGAGGGGAGGGAGGGGAGCGAGATTTCATCATAGAAACTTCCAGAACCTTCCAGATAGGGAGGGGGGGGGGGAGAGATTTCGTCATCGAACCTTCCAGACAGAGAGAGGGGAGGGAGGGGAGCGAGATTTCATCATAGAAACTTCCAGAACCTTCCAGATAAAGGAGAAGGGAGGGGAGAGAGATCTCGTCATAGAAACTTCCAGAACCTTCCAGATAGAGGGGAAGGGAGGGGGGGGGGGAGAGATTTCGTCATCGAACCTTCCAGAAAGAGAGGGGAGGGAGGGGAGAGAGATTTCGTAATAGAAATTTCCAGAAAGAGAGGGGAGGGAGGGGAGAGAGATTTCGTCATCGAACCTTCCAGAAGGAGAGGGGAGGGGGGAGAGATTTCGTCATCGAACCTTCCAGAACCTTCCAGATAGAGGGGAAGGGAGGGGGGAGAGATTTCGTCATCGAACCTTCCAGAAAGAGAGGAGAGGGAGGGGAGAGAGATTTCGTTATAGAAACTTCCAGAACCTTCCAGATAAAGGAGAAGGGAGGGGAGAGAGATCTCGTCATAGAAACTTCCAGAACCTTCCAGATAGGGGGGGGAGGGAGGGGGGGGGAGAGATTTCGTCATCGAACCTTCCAGACAGAGAGGGAGGGAGGGGAGCGAGATTTCATCATAGAAACTTCCAGAACCTTCCAGATAAAGGAGAAGGGAGGGGAGAGAGATCTCGTCATAGAAACTTCCAGAACCTTCCAGATAGAGGGGAAGGGAGGGGGGGGAGAGATTTCGTCATCGAACCTTCCAGAAAGAGAGGAGAGGGAGGGGAGAAAGATTTCGTCATCGAACCTTCCAGAAAGAGAGGGGAGGGAAGGGAGAAAGATTTCGTCATCGAACCTTCCAGAAAGAGAGGTGAGGGAAGGGAGAAAGATTTCGTCATCGAACCTTCCAGAAGGAGAGGGGAGGGGGGGGGAGAGATTTCGTCATCGAACCTTGCAGAACCTTCCAGATAGAGGGGAAGGGAGGGGGGGAGAGATTTCGTCATCAAACCTTCCAGAAAGAGAGGAGAGGGAGGGGAGAGAGATTTCGTTATAGAAACTTCCAGAACCTTCCAGATAAAGGAGAAGGGAGGGGAGAGAGATCTCGTCATAGAAACTTCCAGAACCTTCCAGATAGGGGGGAGGGAGGGGGGGAGAGATTTCGTCATCGAACCTTCCAGAAAGAGAGGGGAGGGAGGGGAGAGAGATTTCGTAATAGAAATTTACCAGAAAGAGAGGGGAGGGAGGGGAGAGAGATTTCGTCATCGAACCTTCCAGAAGGAGAGGGGAGGGGGGAGAGATTTCGTCATCGAACCTTCCAGAACCTTCCAGATAGAGGGGAAGGGAGGGGGGGAGAGATTTCGTCATCGAAATTTCCAGAAACAGAGGAGAGGGAGGGGAGAGAGATTTCGTCATAGAAATTTCCAGAAAGAGAGGGGAGGGAGGGGAGAGAGATTTCGTCATCGAACCTTCCATAAAGAGAGGGGAGGGAAGGGAGAAAGATTTCGTCATCGAACCTTCCAGAAAGAGAGGGGAGGGAGGGGAGCGAGATTTCATCATAGAAACTTCCAGAACCTTCCAGATAGGGGGGGAGGGAGGGGGGGAGAGATTTCGTCATCGAACCTTCCAGAAAGAGAGGGGAGGGAGGGGAGAGAGATTTCGTCATAGAAATTTCCAGAAAGAGAGGGGAGGGAGGGGAGAGAGATTTCGTCATCGAACCTTCCATAAAGAGAGGGGAGGGAAGGGAGAAAGATTTCGTCATCGAACCTTCCAGAAAGAGAGGGGAGGGAGGGGAGCGAGATTTCATCATAGAAACTTCCAGAACCTTCCAGATAGGGGGGGGGAGGGAGGGGGGGAGAGATTTCGTCATCGAACCTTCCAGAAAGAGAGGGGAGGGAGGGGAGAGAGATTTCGTAATAGAAATTTCCAGAAAGAGAGGGGAGGGAGGGGAGAGAGATTTCGTCATCGAACCTTCCAGAAGGAGAGGGGAGGGGGGAGAGATTTCGTCATCGAACCTTCCAGAACCTTCCAGATAGAGGGGAAGGGAGGGGGGGAGAGATTTCGTCATCGAAATTTCCAGAAAGAGAGGAGAGGGAGGGGAGAGAGATTTCGTTATAGAAACTTCCAGAACCTTCCAGATAAAGGAGAAGGGAGGGGAGAGAGATCTCGTCATAGAAACTTCCAGAACCTTCCAGATAGGGGGGGGAGGGAGGGGGGGAGAGATTTCGTCATCGAACCTTCCAGAAAGAGAGGGGAGGGAGGGGAGAGAGATTTCGTCATAGAAATTTCCAGAAAGAGAGGGGAGGGAGGGGAGAGAGATTTCGTCATCGAACCTTCCATAAAGAGAGGGGAGGGAAGGGAGAAAGATTTCGTCATCGAACCTTCCAGAAAGAGAGGGGAGGGAGGGGAGCGAGATTTCATCATAGAAACTTCCAGAACCTTCCAGATAGGGGGGGGGGAGGGAGGGGGGGGAGAGATTTCGTCATCGAACCTTCCAGACAGAGAGAGGGGAGGGAGGGGGAGCGAGATTTCATCATAGAAACTTCCAGAACCTTCCAGATAAAGGAGAAGGGAGGGGAGAGAGATCTCGTCATAGAAACTTCCAGAACCTTCCAGATAGAGGGGAAGGGAGGGGGGGGGAGAGATTTCGTCATCGAACCTTCCAGAAAGAGAGGGGAGGGAGGGGAGAGAGATTTCGTAATAGAAATTTCCAGAAAGAGAGGGGAGGGAGGGGAGAGAGATTTCGTCATCGAACCTTCCAGAAGGAGAGGGGAGGGGGGAGAGATTTCGTCATCGAACCTTCCAGATAAAGGAGAAGGGAGGGGAGAGAGATCTCGTCATAGAAACTTCCAGAACATTCCAGATAGGGGGGAAGGGAGGGGGAGAGAGATTTCGTCATCGAACCTTCCAGAAAGAGAGGGGAGGGAGGGGAGAGAGATTTCGTCATAGAAATTTCCAGAAAGAGAGGGGAGGGAGGGGAGAGAGATTTCGTCATCGAACCTTCCATAAAGAGAGGGGAGGGAAGGGAGAAAGATTTCGTCATCGAACCTTCCAGAAAGAGAGGGGAGGGAGGGGAGCGAGATTTCATCATAGAAACTTCCAGAACCTTCCAGATAGGGGGGGGGGGAGGGAGGGGGGGGGGAGAGATTTCGTCATCGAACCTTCCAGACAGAGAGAGGGGAGGGAGGGGAGCGAGATTTCATCATAGAAACTTCCAGAACCTTCCAGATAAAGGAGAAGGGAGGGGAGAGAGATCTCGTCATAGAAACTTCCAGAACCTTCCAGATAGAGGGGAAGGGAGGGGGGGGGGGAGAGATTTCGTCATCGAACCTTCCAGAAAGAGAGGGGAGGGAGGGGAGAGAGATTTCGTAATAGAAATTTCCAGAAAGAGAGGGGAGGGAGGGGAGAGAGATTTCGTCATCGAACCTTCCAGAAGGAGAGGGGAGGGGGGAGAGATTTCGTCATCGAACCTTCCAGAACCTTCCAGATAGAGGGGAAGGGAGGGGGGGAGAGATTTCGTCATCGAACCTTCCAGAAAGAGAGGAGAGGGAGGGGAGAGAGATTTCGTTATAGAAACTTCCAGAACCTTCCAGATAAAGGAGAAGGGAGGGGAGAGAGATCTCGTCATAGAAACTTCCAGAACCTTCCAGATAGGGGGGGGGAGGGAGGGGGGGGGAGAGATTTCGTCATCGAACCTTCCAGACAGAGAGGGGAGGGAGGGGAGCGAGATTTCATCATAGAAACTTCCAGAACCTTCCAGATAAAGGAGAAGGGAGGGGAGAGAGATCTCGTCATAGAAACTTCCAGAACCTTCCAGATAGAGGGGAAGGGAGGGGGGGGGGAGAGATTTCGTCATCGAACCTTCCAGAAAGAGAGGAGAGGGAGGGGAGAAAGATTTCGTCATCGAACCTTCCAGAAAGAGAGGGGAGGGAAGGGAGAAAGATTTCGTCATCGAACCTTCCAGAAAGAGAGGTGAGGGAAGGGAGAAAGATTTCGTCATCGAACCTTCCAGAAGGAGAGGGGAGGGGGGGGAGAGATTTCGTCATCGAACCTTGCAGAACCTTCCAGATAGAGGGGAAGGGAGGGGGGGGAGAGATTTCGTCATCAAACCTTCCAGAAAGAGAGGAGAGGGAGGGGAGAGAGATTTCGTTATAGAAACTTCCAGAACCTTCCAGATAAAGGAGAAGGGAGGGGAGAGAGATCTCGTCATAGAAACTTCCAGAACCTTCCAGATAGGGGGGGAGGGAGGGGGGGAGAGATTTCGTCATCGAACCTTCCAGAAAGAGAGGGGAGGGAGGGGAGAGAGATTTCGTAATAGAAATTTCCAGAAAGAGAGGGGAGGGAGGGGAGAGAGATTTCGTCATCGAACCTTCCAGAAGGAGAGGGGAGGGGGGAGAGATTTCGTCATCGAACCTTCCAGAACCTTCCAGATAGAGGGGAAGGGAGGGGGGGAGAGATTTCGTCATCGAAATTTCCAGAAACAGAGGAGAGGGAGGGGAGAGAGATTTCGTCATAGAAATTTCCAGAAAGAGAGGGGAGGGAGGGGAGAGAGGTTTCGTCATCGAACCTTCCATAAAGAGAGGGGAGGGAAGGGAGAAAGATTTCGTCATCGAACCTTCCAGAAGGAGAGGGGAGGGAGGGGAGCGAGATTTCATCATAGAAACTTCCAGAACCTTCCAGATAGGGGGGGAGGGAGGGGGGGAGAGATTTCGTCATCGAACCTTCCAGAAAGAGAGGGGAGGGAGGGGAGAGAGATTTCGTCATAGAAATTTCCAGAAAGAGAGGGGAGGGAGGGGAGAGAGATTTCGTCATCGAACCTTCCATAAAGAGAGGGGAGGGAAGGGAGAAAGATTTCGTCATCGAACCTTCCAGAAAGAGAGGGGAGGGAGGGGAGCGAGATTTCATCATAGAAACTTCCAGAACCTTCCAGATAGGGGGGGGGGGAGGGAGGGGGGGGAGAGATTTCGTCATCGAACCTTCCAGAAAGAGAGGGGAGGGAGGGGAGAGAGATTTCGTAATAGAAATTTCCAGAAAGAGAGGGGAGGGAGGGGAGAGAGATTTCGTCATCGAACCTTCCAGAAGGAGAGGGGAGGGGGGAGAGATTTCGTCATCGAACCTTCCAGAACCTTCCAGATAGAGGGGAAGGGAGGGGGGGAGAGATTTCGTCATCGAAATTTCCAGAAAGAGAGGAGAGGGAGGGGAGAGAGATTTCGTTATAGAAACTTCCAGAACCTTCCAGATAAAGGAGAAGGGAGGGGAGAGAGATCTCGTCATAGAAACTTCCAGAACCTTCCAGATAGGGGGGGGAGGGAGGGGGGGGAGAGATTTCGTCATCGAACCTTCCAGAAAGAGAGGGGAGGGAGGGGAGAGAGATTTCGTCATAGAAATTTCCAGAAAGAGAGGGGAGGGAGGGGAGAGAGATTTCGTCATCGAACCTTCCATAAAGAGAGGGGAGGGAAGGGAGAAAGATTTCGTCATCGAACCTTCCAGAAAGAGAGGGGAGGGAGGGGAGCGAGATTTCATCATAGAAACTTCCAGAACCTTCCAGATAGGGGGGGGGAGGGAGGGGGGGGAGAGATTTCGTCATCGAACCTTCCAGACAGAGAGAGGGGAGGGAGGGGAGCGAGATTTCATCATAGAAACTTCCAGAACCTTCCAGATAAAGGAGAAGGGAGGGGAGAGAGATCTCGTCATAGAAACTTCCAGAACCTTCCAGATAGAGGGGAAGGGAGGGGGGGGGAGAGATTTCGTCATCGAACCTTCCAGAAAGAGAGGGGAGGGAGGGGAGAGAGATTTCGTAATAGAAATTTCCAGAAAGAGAGGGGAGGGAGGGGAGAGAGATTTCGTCATCGAACCTTCCAGAAGGAGAGGGGAGGGGGGGAGAGATTTCGTCATCGAACCTTCCAGATAAAGGAGAAGGGAGGGGAGAGAGATCTCGTCATAGAAACTTCCAGAACATTACAGATAGGGGGGAAGGGAGGGGGGAGAGAGATTTCGTCATCGAACCTTCCAGAAAGAGAGGGGAGGGAGGGGAGAGAGATTTCGTCATAGAAATTTCCAGAAAGAGAGGGGAGGGAGGGGAGAGAGATTTCGTCATCGAACCTTCCATAAAGAGAGGGGAGGGAAGGGAGAAAGATTTCGTCATCGAACCTTCCAGAAAGAGAGGGGAGGGAGGGGAGCGAGATTTCATCATAGAAACTTCCAGAACCTTCCAGATAGGGGGGGGGGGGAGGGAGGGGGGGGGGGAGAGATTTCGTCATCGAACCTTCCAGACAGAGAGAGGGGAGGGAGGGGAGCGAGATTTCATCATAGAAACTTCCAGAACCTTCCAGATAAAGGAGAAGGGAGGGGAGAGAGATCTCGTCATAGAAACTTCCAGAACCTTCCAGATAGAGGGGAAGGGAGGGGGGGGGGGAGAGATTTCGTCATCGAACCTTCCAGAAAGAGAGGGGAGGGAGGGGAGAGAGATTTCGTAATAGAAATTTCCAGAAAGAGAGGGGAGGGAGGGGAGAGAGATTTCGTCATCGAACCTTCCAGAAGGAGAGGGGAGGGGGGAGAGATTTCGTCATCGAACCTTCCAGAACCTTCCAGATAGAGGGGAAGGGAGGGGGGAGAGATTTCGTCATCGAACCTTCCAGAAAGAGAGGAGAGGGAGGGGAGAGAGATTTCGTTATAGAAACTTCCAGAACCTTCCAGATAAAGGAGAAGGGAGGGGAGAGAGATCTCGTCATAGAAACTTCCAGAACCTTCCAGATAGGGGGGGGGAGGGAGGGGGGGGGGAGAGATTTCGTCATCGAACCTTCCAGACAGAGAGGGGAGGGAGGGGAGCGAGATTTCATCATAGAAACTTCCAGAACCTTCCAGATAAAGGAGAAGGGAGGGGAGAGAGATCTCGTCATAGAAACTTCCAGAACCTTCCAGATAGAGGGGAAGGGAGGGGGGGGGAGAGATTTCGTCATCGAACCTTCCAGAAAGAGAGGAGAGGGAGGGGAGAAAGATTTCGTCATCGAACCTTCCAGAAAGAGAGGGGAGGGAAGGGAGAAAGATTTCATCATCGAACCTTCCAGAAAGAGAGGTGAGGGAAGGGAGAAAGATTTCGTCATCGAACCTTCCAGAAGGAGAGGGGAGGGGGGGGGAGAGATTTCGTCATCGAACCTTGCAGAACCTTCCAGATAGAGGGGAAGGGAGGGGGGGAGAGATTTCGTCATCAAACCTTCCAGAAAGAGAGGAGAGGGAGGGGAGAGAGATTTCGTTATAGAAACTTCCAGAACCTTCCAGATAAAGGAGAAGGGAGGGGAGAGAGATCTCGTCATAGAAACTTCCAGAACCTTCCAGATAGGGGGGGAGGGAGGGGGGGAGAGATTTCGTCATCGAACCTTCCAGAAAGAGAGGGGAGGGAGGGGAGAGAGATTTCGTAATAGAAATTTCCAGAAAGAGAGGGGAGGGAGGGGAGAGAGATTTCGTCATCGAACCTTCCAGAAGGAGAGGGGAGGGGGGAGAGATTTCGTCATCGAACCTTCCAGAACCTTCCAGATAGAGGGGAAGGGAGGGGGGGAGAGATTTCGTCATCGAAATTTCCAGAAACAGAGGAGAGGGAGGGGAGAGAGATTTCGTCATAGAAATTTCCAGAAAGAGAGGGGAGGGAGGGGAGAGAGATTTCGTCATCGAACCTTCCATAAAGAGAGGGGAGGGAAGGGAGAAAGATTTCGTCATCGAACCTTCCAGAAAGAGAGGGGAGGGAGGGGAGCGAGATTTCATCATAGAAACTTCCAGAACCTTCCAGATAGGGGGGGAGGGAGGGGGGGAGAGATTTCGTCATCGAACCTTCCAGAAAGAGAGGGGAGGGAGGGGAGAGAGATTTCGTCATAGAAATTTCCAGAAAGAGAGGGGAGGGAGGGGAGAGAGATTTCGTCATCGAACCTTCCATAAAGAGAGGGGAGGGAAGGGAGAA
Source organism: Pristionchus entomophagus (assembly GCA_036245825.1). Classification (NCBI taxonomy): domain Eukaryota; kingdom Metazoa; phylum Nematoda; class Chromadorea; order Rhabditida; family Neodiplogasteridae; genus Pristionchus; species Pristionchus entomophagus. The sequence goes on from BTSX01000004.1 coordinate 29,215,824, forward strand.
AGATTTCGTCATCGAACCTTCCAGAAAGAGAGGGGAGGGAGGGGAGCGAGATTTCATCATAGAAACTTCCAGAACCTTCCAGATAGGGGGGGGGAGGGAGGGGGGGAGAGATTTCGTCATCGAACCTTCCAGAAAGAGAGGGGAGGGAGGGGAGAGAGATTTCGTAATAGAAATTTCCAGAAAGAGAGGGGAGGGAGGGGAGAGAGATTTCGTCATCGAACCTTCCAGAAGGAGAGGGGAGGGGGGAGAGATTTCGTCATCGAACCTTCCAGAACCTTCCAGATAGAGGGGAAGGGAGGGGGGGAGAGATTTCGTCATCGAAATTTCCAGAAAGAGAGGAGAGGGAGGGGAGAGAGATTTCGTTATAGAAACTTCCAGAACCTTCCAGATAAAGGAGAAGGGAGGGGAGAGAGATCTCGTCATAGAAACTTCCAGAACCTTCCAGATAGGGGGGGGAGGGAGGGGGGGGAGAGATTTCGTCATCGAACCTTCCAGAAAGAGAGGGGAGGGAGGGGAGAGAGATTTCGTCATAGAAATTTCCAGAAAGAGAGGGGAGGGAGGGGAGAGAGATTTCGTCATCGAACCTTCCATAAAGAGAGGGGAGGGAAGGGAGAAAGATTTCGTCATCGAACCTTCCAGAAAGAGAGGGGAGGGAGGGGAGCGAGATTTCATCATAGAAACTTCCAGAACCTTCCAGATAGGGGGGGGGAGGGAGGGGGGGGAGAGATTTCGTCATCGAACCTTCCAGACAGAGAGAGGGGAGGGAGGGGAGCGAGATTTCATCATAGAAACTTCCAGAACCTTCCAGATAAAGGAGAAGGGAGGGGAGAGAGATCTCGTCATAGAAACTTCCAGAACCTTCCAGATAGAGGGGAAGGGAGGGGGGGGAGAGATTTCGTCATCGAACCTTCCAGAAAGAGAGGGGAGGGAGGGGAGAGAGATTTCGTAATAGAAATTTCCAGAAAGAGAGGGGAGGGAGGGGAGAGAGATTTCGTCATCGAACCTTCCAGAAGGAGAGGGGAGGGGGGAGAGATTTCGTCATCGAACCTTCCAGATAAAGGAGAAGGGAGGGGAGAGAGATCTCGTCATAGAAACTTCCAGAACATTCCAGATAGGGGGGAAGGGAGGGGGAGAGAGATTTCGTCATCGAACCTTCCAGAAAGAGAGGGGAGGGAGGGGAGAGAGATTTCGTCATAGAAATTTCCAGAAAGAGAGGGGAGGGAGGGGAGAGAGATTTCGTCATCGAACCTTCCATAAAGAGAGGGGAGGGAAGGGAGAAAGATTTCGTCATCGAACCTTCCAGAAAGAGAGGGGAGGGAGGGGAGCGAGATTTCATCATAGAAACTTCCAGAACCTTCCAGATAGGGGGGGGGGGGGAGGGAGGGGGGGGGAGAGATTTCGTCATCGAACCTTCCAGACAGAGAGAGGGGAGGGAGGGGAGCGAGATTTCATTATAGAAACTTCCAGAACCTTCCAGATAAAGGAGAAGGGAGGGGAGAGAGATCTCGTCATAGAAACTTCCAGAACCTTCCAGATAGAGGGGAAGGGAGGGGGGAGAGATTTCGTCATCGAACCTTCCAGAAAGAGAGGAGAGGGAGGGGAGAGAGATTTCGTTATAGAAACTTCCAGAACCTTCCAGATAAAGGAGAAGGGAGGGGAGAGAGATCTCGTCATAGAAACTTCCAGAACCTTCCAGATAGGGGGGGGGAGGGAGGGGGGGGGAGAGATTTCGTCATCGAACCTTCCAGACAGAGAGGGGAGGGAGGGGAGCGAGATTTCATCATAGAAACTTCCAGAACCTTCCAGATAAAGGAGAAGGGAGGGGAGAGAGATCTCGTCATAGAAACTTCCAGAACCTTCCAGATAGAGGGGAAGGGAGGGGGGGAGAGATTTCGTCATCGAACCTTCCAGATAAAGGAGAAGGGAGGGGAGAGAGATCTCGTCATAGAAACTTCCAGAACATTCCAGATAGGGGGGAAGGGAGGGGGAGAGAGATTTCGTCATCGAACCTTCCAGAAAGAGAGGGGAGGGAGGGGAGAGAGATTTCGTCATAGAAATTTCCAGAAAGAGAGGGGAGGGAGGGGAGAGAGATTTCGTCATCGAACCTTCCATAAAGAGAGGGGAGGGAAGGGAGAAAGATTTCGTCATCGAACCTTCCAGAAAGAGAGGGGAGGGAGGGGAGCGAGATTTCATCATAGAAACTTCCAGAACCTTCCAGATAGGGGGGGGGGGGAGGGAGGGGGGGGAGAGATTTCGTCATCGAACCTTCCAGACAGAGAGAGGGGAGGGAGGGGAGCGAGATTTCATTATAGAAACTTCCAGAACCTTCCAGATAAAGGAGAAGGGAGGGGAGAGAGATCTCGTCATAGAAACTTCCAGAACCTTCCAGATAGAGGGGAAGGGAGGGGGGAGAGATTTCGTCATCGAACCTTCCAGAAAGAGAGGAGAGGGAGGGGAGAGAGATTTCGTTATAGAAACTTCCAGAACCTTCCAGATAAAGGAGAAGGGGAGGGGAGAGAGATCTCGTCATAGAAACTTCCAGAACCTTCCAGATAGGGGGGGGGAGGGAGGGGGGGGGAGAGATTTCGTCATCGAACCTTCCAGACAGAGAGGGGAGGGAGGGGAGCGAGATTTCATCATAGAAACTTCCAGAACCTTCCAGATAAAGGAGAAGGGAGGGGAGAGAGATCTCGTCATAGAAACTTCCAGAACTTTCCAGATAGAGGGGAAGGGAGGGGGGGAGAGATTTCGTCATCGAACCTTCCAGAAAGAGAGGAGAGGGAGGGGAGAAAGATTTCGTCATCGAACCTTCCAGAAAGAGAGGGGAGGGAAGGGAGAAAGATTTCGTCATCGAACCTTCCAGAAAGAGAGGTGAGGGAAGGGAGAAAGATTTCGTCATCGAACCTTCCAGAAGGAGAGGGGAGGGGGGGGAGAGATTTCGTCATCGAACCTTGCAGAACCTTCCAGATAGAGGGGAAGGGAGGGGGGGAGAGATTTCGTCATCAAACCTTCCAGAAAGAGAGGAGAGGGAGGGGAGAGAGATTTCGTTATAGAAACTTCCAGAACCTTCCAGATAAAGGAGAAGGGAGGGGAGAGAGATCTCGTCATAGAAACTTCCAGAACCTTCCAGATAGGGGGGGAGGGAGGGGGAGAGAGATCTCGTCATAGAAACTTCCAGAACCTTCCAGATAGAGGGGAAGGGAGGGGGGGGGAGAGATTTCGTCATCGAACCTTCCAGAAAGAGAGGGGAGGGAGGGGAGAGAGATTTCGTAATAGAAATTTCCAGAAAGAGAGGGGAGGGAGGGGAGAGAGATTTCGTCATCGAACCTTCCAGAAGGAGAGGGGAGGGGGGAGAGATTTCGTCATCGAACCTTCCAGAACCTTCCAGATAGAGGGGAAGGGAGGGGGGAGAGATTTCGTCATCGAACCTTCCAGAAAGAGAGGAGAGGGAGGGGAGAGAGATTTCGTTATAGAAACTTCCAGAACCTTCCAGATAAAGGAGAAGGGAGGGGAGAGAGATCTCGTCATAGAAACTTCCAGAACCTTCCAGATAGGGGGGGGAGGGAGGGGGGGGAGAGATTTCGTCATGGAACCTTCCAGACAGAGAGGGGAGGGAGGGGAGCGAGATTTCATCATAGAAACTTCCAGAAAGAGAGGGGAGGGAGGGGAGAGAGATCTCGTCATAGAAACTTCCAGAACCTTCCAGATAGAGGGGAAGGGAGGGGGGAGAGATTTCGTCATCGAACCTTCCAGAAAGAGAGGAGAGGGAGGGGAGAAAGATTTCGTCATCGAACCTTCCAGAAAGAGAGGGGAGGGAAGGGAGAAAGATTTCGTCATCGAACCTTCCAGAAAGAGAGGTGAGGGAAGGGAGAAAGATTTCGTCATCGAACCTTCCAGAAGGAGAGGGGAGGGGGGGGAGAGATTTCGTCATCGAACCTTGCAGAACCTTCCAGATAGAGGGGAAGGGAGGGGGGGAGAGATTTCGTCATCAAACCTTCCAGAAAGAGAGGAGAGGGAGGGGAGAGAGATTTCGTTATAGAAACTTCCAGAACCTTCCAGATAAAGGAGAAGGGAGGGGAGAGAGATCTCGTCATAGAAACTTCCAGAACCTTCCAGATAGGGGGGGAGGGAGGGGGGGAGAGATTTCGTCATCGAACCTTCCAGAAAGAGAGGGGAGGGAGGGGAGAGAGATTTCGTAATAGAAATTTCCAGAAAGAGAGGGGAGGGAGGGGAGAGAGATTTCGTCATCGAACCTTCCAGAAGGAGAGGGGAGGGGGGAGAGATTTCGTCATCGAACCTTCCAGAACCTTCCAGATAGAGGGGAAGGGAC
>BTSX01000004.1:29221153-29268108 GCA_036245825.1 Pristionchus entomophagus
GTTGGGATAAGAGAGAGAAGGGAGGGAATTGAGGTGAGAGGTGAGATTCATTCCAAGATATAAAGGGAACATTCCAACATGTCTCACAGGGAGTTTTGAGAGTGAGTTCAGCCTCCGCTCCAATGGTGTATCCCTGTTCACGAGAGACAGCTGCAACACTCTCGGTTGTTCGTTCTGTCTTGAATGAATACTCCTGAAAGAAGAGAGAATGATACCCCATTGATGAGTCCATTCATCCATCATTCCTTCACCTTCCCATTTCTCTTCTTCCAAATAGATACCCTCAGGCACTTCAATATATCTATTCAGTCTCTCTTTCACTCTCCCAGTAGATTGAAATAGAGAAGACTCCAAAGAGGACCACTCTCAAATGGCTTTCAATTAGAAGGAATCTCTCCAATCTCTCTTTAGATTGGACTCGTTCTCTTTTCTCTTGGGATGGACTTCATTTATTTCTCTCACCTGTGTTCTATTCGTGTTATTAGTGTAAATGCTCTTGAATAGAGTGTATGGTTTACTCCCTGCATGTTGCATCTCCGAATATTCTGGCTCATCGTGTTGTGTGATCAGATGACGACGATTCTGAAGCATCTCCCTCCACTACACCATCCGACTTCTTCCTCCTATTTCACAACACCCTCTGACTCATAGAAGGACTACTGTAAAGTGTCTCTCTCGTCTCTCTCTCTCTCTCTGGAGTAGACCAATAGAGAGAAAGGGGCAGCACGGAGAAAAATCAATAGAAAGGAAATATGGGAACTGTGAAGGAATTGAATTGAATGATGAGGGAAGAGTGAGAAGAGAAAAGACTTATCCCTTAGGGAAATGCCTAGTAATGAAGAGAAACTGAAGAGTCGATTAGGAGAGATGAGAGAGGGGAGGGGAGGAGGGGAGATAGGGGTTGGGGGGGGGGAGTGGGGGATCCGAGATGAACGATGAGAATACGGAGGAATGGTTTAGAATGCGGTCGAGAAGGGAACCTTGAGATTGTTCTAAGAGGATTACCACCGATTGAATGAGTGTTGACTGGAAGGAAGAGAGGGAGAGAGAGGGACTATATTGATCTGCTCCTCCTTATATTCATTCAATCACTTACCACACAGAATTCAACGTCATCCTTCTCTAGACTCTTGAATTCATCCAATCGAGTCTTTCTCAGTGATTGAATATCCTTGAATTGATTCCATGCGTAATCTTCCAGAAGCCCATCTATATCAACATGAGAGGATCCACTCATCTAAAATGGATAAATATCACAATATCAATAAGTATTATTATTAATACAACACGCGATAATATATGAAAATGTAAAGAAGATCCCCATCGACTCTCCTTCTCATTCTCCTATTTTTGCCTCGTCCCTTTGACTCCGCCCACTCTCTCTCTCAGCCGAAAGAAGAAACAACTCTTTGTTTATTATTACAAGCGAATCGTACAAAGAAAAGAGATGTAAGTATGACTCTGAATAAGTGGAGCCTAGAGCGATCACATGGCGGTAGATCAAACGATCAATTTACCCATTGGGAGGAATCAATTATAAAAATTAGACTTAAACAGATCAAGAGATTGCATACAATTGAGACATATAATATACATTTATATGGAATGAGAAAAGGCTAAACGGGAGATCTCGAAGAGCGATTCGAGAGTGGAGAAGGGGTGTAGTCATGGTGTGGATACAAGAGAGAGTAGAGACGGGAGAGAGGGAGATGGAGGGGGGGGGGGCGGATGGGGGAGGAGTCTCCGACCCATTCTATTCACTCTTCGATGTGCTCGTATCATCATCATTCTCGGTAATCACAACGGCGTAACTGCAACAATTGAATATGAGTATAATGATCCATCTGCCCTATGGATGATCCTACTTGGACTACCGTACCTTCTGGGGAACCATCCTTTTTGCTGCTTATCCACTTCTTCTCCTACTCTTCTTCCATACAACCAATACTTCATTCCACGAGTAACGAGCCATCTTTCCCCAATCTGAAACAAGACTCTCTCTCTCTCTCCCACATGGCAAGTAATGGTTCCGTCCCATTCATTCAACTCCATCTCTTCCTTCCCTTCTCTTTCCAACATATGGACAACTCTTTCTTGTGTCCTCTTCTCTTCTCGATTCTTATCTTCATTCCCTTCCTTCTCCCTCACTGCTCTTCCCTCCCCTCCCCCTCCCCCTCTTCCTCCCTCAATTCTCACCTTCACTTCCACTCTTGCTTCTTCCGAGATGGGTTGGCAGAAGAATGTACGAGGCCCGATCCACACTGATTTCCACCATCCTCCCTTAATATACACCTCTTCCCTTCTCATCTCTTGATAGGCCAATATCTCTCTCTCTCTCTCTCTCTCTCTCGACCTACCGGAAAGTGATTGGTTATATGCACCAATCGGGCTCGTTCTCTCTTCGCAGCTTTCTGACGTAGTTGCTCTTCCTGAGATGCAATCATACACTCACTCATCTACCGTATCCCCACCACCCCCCCCCCTTCCCTTTCACACCTCAGTCTAGCACTGTCATGTTATGGGGGGTAACACTCTCTCCTTCCTTCTCTCCTCTCTCCCCATCACTCCCCCTTCCGTATATGATTCAATTTGACTTCTCAGTTGCATTCACACTGATTTCTTCATATCCGAGAGAAAGGAAAGAGAAGGAGGGAGGGAAAGGGGAGATGGGAGGGGGGAGGGGGGGGGAAGAGATGCCCTCATCAATTAACAGAGGATCAGTCATCACTCTTCCTTCCTCTATCCTTTCTCTCGTCTCGAGTTGGTTCACTTGACAAGGAATAGTGAATGAATGCTAATTGGTCTCTCTTTTCTCCCCCCCCCCCCCCCTCCTCCCCCTCCCCCTTCCTCCTCCTCTCTTCCCTTCTACCTTCTAACTACTCTTGGGGGTCGCCTATTTCATTCCATCAATCGGGCATCCATTCAATTGTGACCATACAATGCAATGATTGGATGGAGAGTGAACGTGAATGATCAAGACCCCTCCATTTCATTCCATTCCCATTGAGACTCAGAGGAATGGAATGGAATCCAAGAGGAGGGAAGGCTTAAAGGTATCAATACTCATCTCGTGGAATGGAAACTGAAAGGGGAACTACCCCTTCCCTCCAATCTTACCAGTCATTGTACCGTGAAGGGAGAAGAGAAGAGAAGGGAAAAGGGAAGACTCAGTGAATGGAAAGAGAGTAGAAGGGAGAGGAGAGGAGTGATGGGAAGAGAGACAGATAAAGACAACACTGAATGGAGAGAAGGTAAGATAAGAGGGCAACATACTTATCACTCATTTGTGTACATAGATACCTCCCCCCCCCTCTTCTCCTTCTGGAGAGTCTCAAGAGTCGAATGGTCGATTGATGGGAACCGAATTGCGATAAGGGGTGGGGGGGGGGGGGGGGTGGATGGCTCATCCTTCTCCAGTATAACTCATTATCCATCCTTATTGTTGTATAGTAATTACATTACATATCAATTAATACACGAATAGTATGAGCTGTCATCAGTTGACACGCCGAACTGATCGCGCCCCATTAAACCGTTCCGCTCATTCCATATATACTGCAAGCATTCGTCCAAACAACCGGCAACCGGGCCGCCGACATAGGAAAAAATTAAACGTCCGAAAACATCAGGGGAAATCAGGCAAACTCGCCCGGGAAAGTAAAATCGTACAGTAGAATTTGAGCCTGAATCACGATGAAAACTGAAAAATCGTTGGTCTCACACGGATGTCCCGCAAAAGTCACGCTCACTTTGCGATCCGTCGATGTTTTTTTTCTATTTTTAGTGCACGGAACGTTAAAATCAGGGAACTTGAACGGCGCGAGGGATACTGTGCTCACGCGTGCGTGATTCAGGCAGCGACATTCGTTGTTGCATTTATAGTTTGTAGCCGAAGTTCGCTCAGGACGTTTTCGTTGGCTCTATGTCGGAGTTCCGGGGGCCGTGCACCGCGGTCCCGAGTAGTCGTTGCTCCGTGCTCTCCTACCGGCCCCTCTCCATCAGTGTTCTACTTTCTCCCTCGCCCCGATAAACGCTGTTGTTTATCACCCACGCTATCCGGCAAGCTCTTCCCACACACAACAAGGACACAAGCTCTATATCGATCGAGAAATACATCACCTATCATCACTAATTATCTCGTCTAGTTATATCCCTTCTCACTCCACTTCTCTCATCTCAATAATAACAATGGAGGCACACGAGAGGGGCACTAATCCTCCATAGGAAGGAGGGGAGGGGGAGTAACTTCAGACAGTCAAATGTTTCAATGAGAGTTGAGAGGGGGTAAACATTGCTCCCATTCATTGCCTCCATTGAATGGAGACGCAACCATGCACTTCATACTGACTACCAATTGAGAAGAGAACGAGAAAGAGAAAGATACCGATAGAGTGAATTGATGAGTTCCATTGACGACTGGCCACCATACTCCATTCCCACGTATCTCACCCAATCCAGAGAGAATCTACAATGGATCAATTAATGAGAGAAGAGAGGAGAAGATAGGGGAGAGAGGAGAAGATAGGGGGGAGGGAGGGAGGGAGGGAGGGAGAGATGGATACCTCCTTCATGTTCTTCTTCCATCCCATATCATATGGGAATAAGAAAGGAATGGTCTCTTCTCCTTCCTCTGTGTCCTCCTCACGGGCGTGATCTGCCTTCGATACTCAACGAGAGACAGTCATCCTCCCCTCCCCCCCCCCTCTCCTTACCTATATAATCCTCCAGTGCAGTCTTTCCCTTATATATCCCCTTCAATTGGATGAATAGTAGTATTCCAACAGCGAGTGCTACTCCCGCAGCAAGAGCCACGGCAAGAACAGACACAAGGAACCATCCAATCGTCATCTTAATATAATATCCATTCCATCCAATCATTCCGACTTATGCTCAACGAGATCCAATCTCTTCAGGAAGAAGTACCAACGACCTACATATTTTCGTATCTCGAAAATGTCATGAATGCAATATATAAGGCGAGGCAGGAGGTTATTTACCAATCCCTCAACTAGTATAACATGTTCAACTAGTTCAGCAAAGATTTTACTTGTGGAATATTTGCAACTTGCATTTAGCAAATATTGAACATGTTGAATTTTCACAACAACAAAAACTAGTTGAGGGATTCGTAACAAACCTCCTGCCCGCCTTATATGTTAGGAGCAGTTCCACGGTTTAGTGAAGCATTTCGGAGGGGTCGACGGAGGACTTTTTGAAAACCCCTGCCAATAGGTTCAGTGTGATAGCTGACCCAATATGAGATGTTGGGGTGCACCCTCCGGGAAATGCCAGAGGTGTCTCAAAAAAAGTCGAAAATGTCATCCCTGAAAAAAGTACGTTTTATAGGTGTTTCGGACGTATTTTGCGATGAAAATAACGAAAAAAACATAGTTTCGAAGCGAAATGGCATCGATAAAAGGTTGAATTTCGTCATTTTTGTATCACCGTGAAGTTTTTATAATGTCATTGGAAAATTTTTATTTCATATTCGTATTCTACATACAAAAATGATGTTTGGCGAATACGGTAGCGGCTGGCGATTCGAATTCCCGCGCGCGGCGCGAGCCGCGTCGCGACCCTGCACATCTCTCGCCCCCCGTGGCGTCTATCGCCTCCTCTCCCCATTCTAAGCTTTCTGGGGAATATCCCACCTACCCGCCCTTAGTACATATCCCCGCCCTCCCAAACCCCAGTGACTGGCCGTAGACGAAGGAAAGAGGTGGACATTGACAGAACGTGCGTATTCCAGGTCATAAGGGAAGGATGATGAAGGATCTCTCGGCTACCGTAGTCGCGACCGAGCCTTCCCTCTTGCCCGTCCTCCTCCAATCGATAGAGGGAGCTAAGGCCGTCTCCACTCTGAGATCCTACAAGGGATCCATTTCTAATCTGAGGTAAAGCATCTCCTAGATTGCAATACCAGCAAGGTTTCATGTTTTATCGTTTCCCTCCATCAGAGCGTACGCCCGGGAGAGAGGCTTGGACCCCGCCTGCCCGACTTCCTTAGTGATCTACAGTCTGAAGAAGATTCAAGAAGGGAGATCACTCTCGACTCTGAAGGCCCTCTCTGCCGCCTTCTCCCACTACTCTGACCCCTTTCCCCCGCTTTCGCCCATATTCTGTCTTATCTCCACGATTCAACTCGTAGAAATTTCGTTGTCGCCCACCATTCCAGTGTTCCCCGCTCTCATATTGACTCCCTAGTACACTACGCCTCCTCCCACCATTCTGACCTGCTATCCACTCGTTCTGCCCAAGGTGCTTCCCTATCCTTCTCGGCCCTGCTTAGAGTGAGCGAACTCCTTGCCCTAAGATGGGATGACCTCCATTGGTCGTCTGACCTCCTCAAGATCTCTGTCAAGAGGGCTAAGAACGACCAATTCGGGGAGGGAAGGGATACCTTCGTCTCTCTCGAGAAGGACTCTCGGACCCTCTCCCTCTTCCACGACTATCGGGAGAGAGTACCCCAGTCCCCCTGGCTCTTCCCTTCTCTCTCCCACCCAGAGAGGCCAATCTCTAGCGACGCCTTCAGGAAGGATCTTTCGTCTCTCTGCGCTCTCGCGGGGATCTCCCGGATCACGCCCCACCAGTTGAGGGCGGGAGGAGCCATGGACTCTATCGGCAGAGGCGTCCCAATCGAAGGGGCAGATGGAGGTCACCCGGCGGGATAGCCCCGTACATCAAGGATTCGGTAGATGCCCAAGGTGGCGCCCTCCCCCTCTCCTGACCTTCTATCCTTTTCCCGCACTTCTCCCTTCGATACTCTAATATTATTCCGTCTTCCCCTCGGTTTTGTTATCCCTCTGTCTTTTCTGCATCTCTACCATCGCTTTGTGCTATTGTCCTTTTGTTTCTCAACAAATTGTTTCACAACCCACTTCACTCCTTTTCATCGACGCCTTTTTTTCTCGTGTACTTTAGCTTTCGTTTATGACATTCTCATGTCGTCTTTCCGGCACCCAGTGCTTACATCTCGCTTGTCTTCTATTTCACGATTGTATCCGTTGTTCTCGCCCCCAGCACGATAAAGCCGCTACCTAATAAGCCAAACAGTGGTTATCACGTATTGAACGAATACACGAGTGAAAGGAGTGATAACTACATTATATGTTAAATTTTCACGTCTTTTAATCCACGCGGCATGGATGGAAAAACGGACCATGCTGCCGGATTCTGCAGCTTCCCGCCCGAGGGTTTCGAGAGATCTCACGGAGGCTTGCGGGAGAACGATACAGAGATGTTTCGATATTTCGATGCGATATAGTCACTTTTTCATCATATCTTCATCCCATTTATCGTTATTAAGCATTTGTGTTGATGTTATGGGGTTGTGATATCGCTAAAACACAAAAAATGAAAAGTAGAAAAATCTCTTTTTTGAAATCTCGAAATTTCGATAATTCATAAGTCATGTTTCTTTTGTACAAGGAGGATGCATCATTATAGAAATAAATATATTTTTGATGTAAACAATATAACACGGCATTATTTTTCCCGACATCCCGTTGAGCGAAAAGGGCCCTCTCGAGAACAAAATAAACACAGAATGAGTTGCTAAACAGAGTATGATTTCATTGCTACCGTAAATCGCGAACCGCTAAACATAGAAACAGCATACAGTATCCGGAAATTTAATTACAAAAACTTATACAGCATACGGTATCCGGAGAATCAATTACAAAACCCAGATACAGTATGGTGAAAGTAATTGATTAGCTTAAAATCTACCGTCTCTCAGGGAAAAAGTACAGTCGCTCAGGCGCACATTTGCACCGCACCACCGTAGTTTTCGCTTTTTGGGGTGACCACTTATTTTCGTGTCGTCGGGGAAAATAATGCCGTGTATAAGGAAATCAATTTCGAAAATACGGCTAAAATAAGTCAGTTGGCGACTCAGTTCGTGGTGTACTACGAATAACAGAAAAATGAAAAGTCGCCGATGGTATCCGTTTCCTGCACCCCGACCCACTATGCGCTCTCTACATTTGGGGCTCAGAAACATCCATACTATATAATAAAGCGCAAACGTCTGTGTGTCTGTCTGTTGGTATGTCCGGATTGCGAAATCGGAAACATGTAAACAACGCCTCCTCTCCCTCTCCCTCTCTTTTCGATTGCGAAAAACGGCTCACCGCCTGGTATTCCCATACCGCTGGTGACTTATGAATTATCGAAATTTTGAAATTTCAAAAAAGAGATTTTTCTACTTTTCATTTTTTGTTTTAGCGATATCACAACCCCATAACATCAACACAAATGCTTAATAACGATAAATCGGATGAATATATGATGAAAAAGTGACTATATCGCATCGAAATATCGAAAGCTCTCTGAATCGTTCTCTCGCAAGCCTCCGTGAGATCTCTCGAAACCCTCGGGCGGGAAGCTGCAGAATCCGGCAGCATGGTCCGTTTTTCCATCCATGCCGCGTGGATTAAAAGACGTGAAAATTTAACATATAAGGTAGTTTTGCATGTAGAATCCGAATATGAAATAAAAAAATTTCCAATGACATTATAAAAACTTCACGGTGATACAAAAATGACGAAATTCAACCTTTTATCGATGCCATTTCGCTTCGAAACTATGTTTTTTCGTTATTTTCATCGCAAAATACGTCCGAAACACCTATAAAACGTACTTTTTCTTTTTTCGACTTTTCTTGGGACACTTCTGGAGGGTCCACCCCAACATCTCATATTGGGCCAGCTATCAGCTCTATGTAAGGGGACTTCCTCCTTACTGACATAGGTTGCAGAAAAGTCATCCGTTGGGTAGGTGCAGAATATCGTGAAACGTCTCTTAGGTTCCAATTGCCGACGCATTGACCGTAAAAATAATAAATGTTTGAAAAAAGACTGACTTGGACGATGGGGTATGAATCCTTGTCCGCATAACGTGTATACCACACCTGCAATTTATATGATTTACGATAGTGCCTGAATTGATAACGTGGAGTTTATATAATATGGAAAATTAAAATGCATTCAGCGATTTTTGTATGACTGACCTCCTCTTTCATTTCTAAGAATTCAGTCAAGGACACATCCAACAGTTCCATTTGATAAAGATTCATTCATACAGTATACTACAATCAGTACTGTAATCGTAATCGCTCACCAAATTTAGTCCGTGATAGATAGAAGCTGCAATTATGAAACACGCATGGAAACATCCAGTGGCTACAATTACAATATCACACATCTTGGAGAAACCAAGTAACGTTTGCCGAAGGGTTTTCGGACGGGTTTAAAGTGAATTGCATCAAACTCTGCGAGACTCGTCGGAAAACTCCGATGGGATGGTTCCCGCAACGATCCAAAAGCAAGCCCAAACTCGTCCGTAAACCTCATCAGAGTCTGACGAATTTCATGCAAGCACTTGGAAGCGTTTCATGAAAGTTTTTGAGAAACTCTGCCATTGTTTTCGGAGATATATATGAGCGGTTCCCGCAAAATTCTATGACATTTCGGACTACAGAGGTTGAAGAACAAATTGCAAAAAACTCACATGCGGAAGCCAGGAAGAATACGAAATACGCATGGTTACGGTGACCAACACAATTATTGATCCATGCTGAAACGAACGGAGTAAATATAATTAACCATTCATGAATAATAAGTCTATTCTGTTATGGTATAGGATAAGAATGATAAACTGACGGCAATGGTGGTCCATCTTGAGTACACATCGTTGACATTTACTGCAGTGATGAGACCGCGGAGCCTTGAATCCCTTGCATAGATTGCAGTACTGGAGGTGAGTGTCCACATCATCCTGGAATGGATAGATATTGAGGAAGATGTGGAGAATACGACTGACCACATCGGGAATCCACTCCTTAGTCAAGTATCCACCACCGACAAAGGCAGCTTTGAGGAAGTTGTTCAGCGTCGAGTAATTCCAGAACAGGAAGATGCACAAGTGAATGAATCCCCCGATTGTCTTGATCGGCCACCAACTCAATGCAAGTGTCGCTGCCACGAAGCCAATCTAAAAAATAAAATATATCATCAATAGCAACGTTAAGTATTATTTAGATCTATCGAAAGAAATGAACTTACATAGAAAATGAGAAAGAGGGCGATAAATGGACCCCAATGGAAGATTCTTCTCAATAGAGTCTTGCCCACATCCGATTTCCAGTCCTTGATCAGTTTGGCATCCCAATCAGGGGCAGGGATTATCGACTGCTCATCCTTCTTCGACGTTTCATCCACTTGGTCTCCTGCTCCATTTGGCTTCACTCTTTTCGTGAAAACCATTCGTGGAGAGGAAGACCGATCCCCTCAATAGATTCAACTGCAAACTAAAAACGAGGAACAATGAGAAAGTGATCAAATATGTAAATTAAAAATGGCCACGATGATTGACTAAAGTCGCTACCTAAACTATTACAGTATTTCAACTATCAATCACTGACTTTCTAGATTATAATTTTCGGATATTATCTCTAGAATTCTTGCTTTCACATGACTCTGTTACGCTCATTGGGCAGATTAGCACTGAGAGGATGCATCGTCATCACTTGTTTCGATAAAATTGGCCACCCCGCTGTCGTTCAGGTCAGTTTTATTTTGATTTAATAAAATGTATTATTTATTTCTCGCCATTCTAGGGTTCATCGATGTATCCTACACTCGAAGGTGTCAGTCCTTCGCTCTGGGAACGAGATATTATCTGGCTCTCTACTCTCTCCCTTCACAACCCATCCATAGGACATATTTTTACCTTCACATCTCCGCGTGACGCCAACAAAGTACTGATCAAGCGAGTGACTGCGCTAGAGGGAAATCTAATCAGGTTGGAATTCGACTCATTTCACTCACAATCATCGTCCATATCCAGGCGTAAACCCAATTCCGAATTGTTCATTATACCCGAAGGGCACTGCTGGATGGAGAGCGACAACGATGTGAATGCAAATGACAGCAATCGATTTGGACCAGTGAGAAACTAATATTTATTTATATGAAACACGTGACATAATGGGATGGGAACTGGGATGGATAGGATCACCGGATGCAAGGGGGAATGATTGTATACAGGTGAGCTACGGACTGGTGCAAGCACGGGCGACTCATATCATTTGGCCACCCAATCGATGGAGATCAATCCGATGAAATGATAATTATTAACTATCTACATAAAAAAAATATTTATGTAGTCTTTTAGATAAACTAATTCGTTAGGTAAATATGCCTATGTTCTATATGAGTGCTATTTCCATATGGGATTCAAGGGAGGGTAGATGTGGGGGATCAAGTTAAGATGGTCTGATTGCAATGAGTGCTTGCTCAACAAAGGGATCATTCGTATCACATTTCTCCACTGCCAGATATGACTGGAGATCCGTGAATCCATTTCTGCCTGCAAGGAACTCTGTTAACAATGCAGTAGTTCCTTCATACCTGCAACAATGAATAACTTGAGAATGCTTCTCTTCACGTCATCATTCTCTTCGTTCAACAGATGTTCCGAACAGATGTGCATCAATACCTGATCAATTTATTACATTTTGAGTATTAGAAACTCACTGGTATGTCATTTTTGTAAAAGATCGCGTTCACCAGCTCTTTCCTCTCGAAAATCCCCTCGAGTAACCTGAAAAAAAAAACACCATAGTTTGTTTTATCTAGTCTATTAGACGGACTCGAAGTGGTACTGGTCCGGATCTCTGAGATTGAGTGCTGCTAGCTTGGCTCCTATATTGGGATTGGGATCGTTCTCGAGTGCTTGGATGACACCCTCATCCTCTCCCATTCCATCGATTCTCCTGATATCGTATCATCCCTACCGTAATCCCCCCCCCATTCAATCATACCATCTGTAAACCTGAGATAGTGTGCTCAGTGCACCATCATATCCATTAGAAGCGAGACGCCACAGTTTAGGACAAACGTTTTTGTTGAGATACTCTGGGAAGATTATTGATTGAGATCCCAAATGTATTTATAAATACTCACGGATGGTATCAATGGGAGGGGGGAAATCGGAAGACATTATTGCAGTAATGAGACTAAGGAGAGATGTATGGTACTCTGAGAGATTGCCCACACGAGAACTCTCTAGTCGAGAAGCCACATTCACTAAACATATCACTCATTAATGGGAACGATCATATTTTAGATACTCACTCAGAAGAGGACCTTCAACGAGAAAAGCAGCAACGGATTTAGAATATCGACAGAGTTTGGCCATTCCTTCTGCTAGTGCGGTTGCCACTTCTTGGTTTTGTTCCTGATTGATTACAACAAAATTATGGGGAGTGTAACAGGGGACAACAAATTTGAACAAAAAACTTTTGCTCGATGATAAGTATGTTATCAATTTTATCTTATATCTTAAAATGAAGATGATTTGATAAAATATACAAATAATTTGTAGAAACCGTATTGAGCCGGCAAGATTGTTTTTAGAATCTTCTGGTAGTGCTCCATCAGAATATCATGCTATTAACTGTTCGAAAAGGCAAATGATTTTTAATAGCTCGTTAAAGTTTTGTTGTTCAGAGCAAATTTTTAACCCCGAACATTAAAGTGGACATTAAAGTTGTTAAATACCTTGATGAATACATCGGAGAGTCCCTTCGGAACGTCAGTGCTAGTCAGCGCTCGTCCAACAACCGCCGGATCTGTTTTCTTCTCAAAATAAGTGACTTTTCTACAGCAAATTATAAGAAGAAGAAAAACAAATATTTTTGGGACAGGGAACACTTTTGTGATCAAAATTTAAAAAAGTATAAATTGTAAATCAATTAATCAATGACACAGGACTTCGGAGGTCGTTTTGACAGGAAAGTCTACGGTAGTTGCGCATTATGGATCGAGCATGACGTAAACAAGATATGAAAACATTTTACCGCATTTCTGCAGCAATTGGATTGTTGTAGTAAGTACAACATGCATTTTTAGATATATATTTAAAACCATTTAGAAATTGCGTTCTATCGAGAATAATCAACTACAGTAATATCAGAGATCAAAGATCAGGGTCAACTTACGAGAATCGAGCAAAATGCATCAATTTTCTCCATTAGGTCAGGGGACACATCCTGAGCGACGCTAGATAGCTGCAGATATAATCAATTAATTCAATACACAAATATTTTTAAAGTTAAACTTTTCTTTGGTCATTGATCAATTTTATTATAGTATAAACTATATTAGTTTTTTTTAGAAAAAATATCAACATACGTAAATTTGAAAAGATTCAGATAATATAATATTAGAAATGGTTGTGATGAGGGATTGTGGTCACCTCTTCCTTCTGCGTACATAATCTAGTGATGGATAGAGCGAGACTACTAAGTTCCCTCGCATCCTGGCAATTCATTTCATCCACCTCAAATCGATCCAGAATGTTGATTACACAATCCAATTCATCCGATCTGAACAATATATTGAACCATATATACCGAAATGAAATATTTAAGAAGGATGGAAGTCGAAAAGGAATGTGCCAGAGGGGAATGACATACTTGATATGTTGCTTGAGCCATCTGCATGTCTCAGCTGCCCCCAATACACAATGGGATAGTCTAGCATCAGTTGTCTCACGAAGACTATCCACTATGTTAGCAGCCAATGATCGAGCATCGAAGGGAGTAGTGTACTCCATCTGAGCCACTCAGAGGATTAAGACACCAACGGATCCTACGATATACTACTGTCAATAACAGTTCAGTGCAATACCATCACATGTTCACGATCAATCTTTATGCACTCAACGAATCCTCTCGAGTAACACACAAGTGGGGAATTGCTCAGAAAGAGGAAATGCCAGCGATCCAGGAAGACGGTTAAGTAATTAAATCAATGTTGTAAGGCTCTTAGGAGCACAATCAAATAGCAACAGATACTATGTGCAAGCTATGCTTATGTGTGGGAGCAAGACAATCGAGAAACTGAATAATAGTTTAATGCGTGAGTGAGAAAGACGGATTAGATGATATGAGAGAGGAGGAAGTTGATATAATCAGCATTCAAGGCCTCATCTCTCTCTAATAGATCCAGTTCTACCTCGAATTCCAGGGCTTCCAAATAGGCAGAAAGCAATTCCGGCTCCTGAATGATCAACTCGTTAGTAGGAATGGCAAGATTCAGAAGCAAGTGATCAGTGAGATATTGATAAAAGATTGAAGGAGACAACGATAATCGGAACGGGCAGCAAACGACCAAGGAAATAGATGATGAATATTAGAGATATAGAGAATTAGAGATTATCCATTTTTCATCCTCTCATAATCATCGTATTTCCAATCTCCTCATATCCAACACTTTCTCTCTGCCTCGCCTCGCCTCTCTTCTCTCTCTCTCTCTCATTACTGACTCTTCTTCTATTCTCTCCAGGTCGATAATCGATGGGAGGAGTTCCATCTGGATTTTCATGGAGATAGAAGCATCTGTTACCGAAGGGACAATCTCCCACTGAGTATGGCTGCAATCCACTCATTTGTCTCTCTATCTCCCCTCTCTCCTCCCCTCCCTCTCTCCTCTCTTATTCAATCACTCACCACATAATACTTGCACTTCTTCTTTTTTGCATTCTCTCTATACATTCTGAATAGTAGTTCTTTCTCGTCCTTCTCCTCCACCCATAATATGCATGGAACGATAAAATCACTGTGTTGACGACATTCTGGGCACGATCTAAACAGAGTAATTTTCCTCCCCCCTCGCCTCCTCCTCCTCCTCTCACCTCACTGTTTTTGCCTCGAAATCGTCACTCTTTCCTCTCCATTCTCTTATACATTGCACACAGAAACAGTGCTTGCAGTTCTCCAAAATCCCGAATCGGAGATTCTCAAATTTGAATTCTTAATACAATTCAATTCTGCTACACGATCGGATATACCAGAGACACCGATTTTGAATGATACAGAGAAAGTATCACAATACAGTGCTAACTGCTTAATTGGTTATTCACGTTTTTTGATCATTTGTATAAAAAAAAAGTACTTTCTCATAGGATGGTTCCACCCTACAATAATGATACCACCATCTACTCAAACTACTTTATTTGATATTTTAAAGGGGGGGGGGGGGGGGGAGGGAGGGGGCGAACCTTCTCAACGATGCTCTCCATACAGATTCCACAGCTCTTCTCTCTACTTCTCTGTTCTGCGAATGCCATCTAGAAAGGGCGATTAAACATCCCATCAACTTCAATTGGTGAATGAATGGCAAGTGAGAGGTGACCTTCATCTGCAGTTCATGCTTGGCCGTGCACTCATCGATATGGAGGGATTGTTGTTCCTCAATATCAATACATTATTCAATACTGATATTGAATAGACATTCGATAACTGACTTCACTGAGAGGATGAAGAACATTGGAATTGCATAGATCACACAAGAGGCCATGGATATAATCACACTCGTCTCCTCTGACAATTACATAATCAACCTACATTCCATTTGACATCTTAGCAATCTACAATCCGACTCTTGCTTTCTTAGCTTACTTGTCACAATTTGCGAGTTCGTGATAGGGACACAGAGGAGGAAGAGGCACCTAAACCTTTCTCTTTAGACATTATTCTCCATAAAAGTGTTCTCACTATTGGAATGGATAGATAATGAGTCTCAACTGACAAAGGGGGCTGCTCCTGCTGCTTCGGCATACGAGGATCCCTCTGGTTTCTTGAGCCATGAAGGGATGAATGGGGGTGCATCCGCATTGAGAGAACTCTTCGTGACCAATGATGGAATGGGAGGAGGAGCACGAGTTCCCTCAGAGATAACGAATACAGACTGACCACTATTCATTCAATCATTCAATCTATCAACTGACTCACCACTTTCTTTCCCTTCTCTTCTTCTTTCTTCGGTTTTACATGGTCGTATCGACATGCCGATCCATACTGGCATCTACAGTGACTAATCAATGATCCATGGCTCTCTCTCTCTCTCAACATACGTTCCCCTCTCATTGAATCTGCACACATTGGGTGTTCCACTTGGTCTCTCGTGCAGATAAGTACACTCATTGCCGTATTTGCATTTCCCTACAACGGAATATCATTATCTATTTTCATTAATTAGTGATATAATTCATATCGAATAAAATTATACCTGATATGAAGTATCTGCAGACCTGACGAGCAGGTGGAGCCATTTAACCCCTACAAGCAGAGATCTAAACCGACCAATGGAAACATACTAGTTATGTAATAATAATAATCTCCATAAATAACATTAGTTTTGAGAGACTAAGTGAGATTCCCTAACCATATGACAATATAAACAAACGTGGGACATTTCGTCCCCTTCTCCAGGTATTGCACAATGACCATGGACATTGCATTTGGAAAGAGAGAATGGGAGCTCTCCTATTTGCAATATTTATCAGTAAGCACTGTATGTCATCGTGAGAATAGGAGACAACCAGAGACGAGTTATCAACACCCGAATTCAATCGATATTAGTTAATTATATTGACGAGATAACGAGAGTCACCGTAAAGATTGAGCAAATCGATAAGTGACAATGGATGGGCAATCGATTCTTCTTGAACTGTAGAACAAATGACGATGTACTGGTGGTGATTAGTGATTGGTGAATTAGTTAAGTATTGCAAAATATAAATGTACAAACTATATCCGATAAACTTCATATTGATCAATATGCAGCTGGAGGTTTCACATGATAGAACACTGCAAAAGGGATTAAATAGTATATTTTCTCTGACTGGAAATTAAGGTTGGCAATTCGGCCTGTCGTAGCGGCGCCGCTGCGACAGGCCGAATCACCAACCCTACTGGGAATATCGGGAAAAATCAAGTGGGAAAATCCACTTGGGAGAAATCATTTTCGGATTAGGACATTTCGGAAGAATTTTTCCCGAAAACTTTTTCACGAATTTATGTTCTTTTACGCTATTCATGGCTTTATGTTCATTTCCGAAGAAAAAATCTTCCGTAACGAATTTTCCGAAATGTCTTTTTTCTCTGTCGAAATGTCTCTATATGGATTTTGGATTTCCATGTCTTATCACCCCCCCCCCCCACTCCTTCCCTCCTCCTCCTCACCGAACTCTTTTTCCTTTCCCTCTGTGTATTCTCCACTCTCTGCGGTTGTTGCTGATATCTCGATCGTGCGTAATCTTCATTCCTATCATTTCATCATCACTACTCAAATATCATCTTTGATTCCATACCTGGTTCTAGTTTGAGTCTCTCTTCTCTCCATTTCCAATCTAGCCATTTCCTCTTGATGCAATGCCATCGCCATTGCGTAACTGCAATCAGAAGAGATGAAGAGATGAGGACAGTAACCATCAAGAGATACAACAATTACTTCCCTCTTTACTCTCTACTCTCTACATTCTACATTACAAATGAATGTACTCACTCTTCATCATTACTGCTATTCTCCTTAGGAAGGGGGGTTAATCTCCTATCCCCCCACTCCCTTTCCCTCTCCATAACACTTCCATCCACATTCACCTCCTCGAATCGGCCATTCGTGAAGAACGATGACCCCTATATCACATTAATTCTCGAATTAATCAATATATTGTTTGGTGTATAATTGGATACCTGATTGACATCAACAATTGCCTCAAAGACGAGGGCGTCGAGAGTGTGAAATCCCAGATCAGTGACTAGACCGAACAAGATATTCTAGAACACAATCTCATCATATTCATTATTTCCCAACTATCACACCTCTCACAAATATTCAATTTCTTACCTGGAACTTAGTGATGGTGGTGAAATGATTGTTTCTAAACAGAATTGCTACGCCTCCATTCTTCAATTTATCGTTCAGCATTGCGATTCCATCAAATGTGAGTTGAGATCTATTCGAGTCAAGCCACTGAAATACAGTTCATTATCATACTAAACGAGAGTGAGGTAGAGAGAGAGAGAGAGAGAGAGAGAGAGAGAGAGAGAGAGAGAGAGAGAGAGAGAGAGAGAGAGAGAGAGAGAGAGAGAGAGAGAGAGAGAGTCATAAGACAATACCTCCTTGATCAATTTGGACTCGTTACTGTCTTCAGTAATGAAGATAGTCACTTCGTTGTAGGCACGATTCCCGATTACCGATACTGAAATTCCACTCAAAAATAATAAACTTTTCCAACATGTGAAACGCATAATTTAATCTAGAAAGTTGCTCTCACTTCGGAGAATGATTGATTTTGTACCCACAATGCTCTTTAAATTATGGGCTTGTTAGGGTGATTTTGATCGGGACCGACACATAGATATAGCTCGTGGCATTCTAAATATACGAGGGGGAAAAGAAAGTTGAAATAATTCGTATCTATAATATTTTTTGACAATAATATTATTTCTAGGCAGTTTTTCTCATCTTGCTCTTAAAGAACCTTGTTTCATTTATGATATTATTTCTCTCGAACTCACGAGTTCCTTCATCTGCAATCCATCCATGGAATAATTTTAGCTCCAGAATATCGAAAAGAGCCTGCGATTCTGTGAACTGTAATTCAGATTATTAGCTGTTGACGGAAATAGAAATATCAACTGAATCCTCTACAATTGGATCCAAGGTAATAGAGATTACTAAAATTTTCAAACGCTTGACATTTTTTCATGGAAAACCAAATTATGAAAACCTCGAAATCGTCGACCCTTCCGAACCGAATATTTACATCGAGACCCTTGGAACAATGCTGGAGAGTGTTAATAGCTGCCTCGACTGCAATACCAAGTGATAGTAATGCTCTCACAATCCATCTATCGATCATCCATTATCATCTATCAGACTGACCATTAGCATCCAGTGTCTCATTACTTTCTCCTCTCTTCTCCTTCTCGATCAGAATCATTTCAGCCACAGCACCGAGAACTCTATCGGCAGTCACTTTCCATTCACTGTGATTGAAGGAGAATCGACCTGAATCAAATTCTCCTATTACTCTATCTCTTATAAAGTCAAAATATCTCTCTGTTTGTTCGTCTGTTTGTGTGTCACACTTTTCAAACCTCAATAACTCGCTTTCTAGGCATCGCCCGAGGACAAGTCCTTGACCAATCGAACCACCGTAAACTCCTTTTTCAAAATCGATAAAAAATTTCATCATCATTACGAAATATTTCATCATCCTTAAGCAACAATTCGTTTTTCAGCCCAAAATCGTCCACAAAGATCGAAAAAACATTAATACGTTTTATTAAGGATACATCGGCCATACTGTTGTGAAAAGCTCGTGAGGCTGAGAGCGAGGAGGAAAAGATGCGATGTAGCCACGGAGCGAAGCGGAGTGGCTACATGGCAACTTTTCCGGAGCGCTCGAAGCCTCACGAGCTTTTTGCAACGGTATACGCCCCACTCGCAAGCAAGCGGTGCATGGTTAACCTTTGGTTTCGACCCGGGGTACAACGTAGAATTAATGTACCCAACATACTCGAGTATGGGCCTGCTGTTTTCATTCTGGGGGGCACGTGACAGGAGGGTGGTCGAAAATAACAGAGTTGCCGTCTTAAGAGACCGGCTCCGTTATTTTCGAGGACTCCTTTCTCTACTTCTTGCAAAACATCACCTGCGGGCGGGAGTCGAACCTGCCTGCGTCGGCATGCCAGTCAGACACCATGCCCATTCTCTACCTCTTGCAAAACATCACCTGCGGGCGGGAGTCGAACCTGCCTGCGTCGGCATGCCAGTCAGACACCATGCCCGACGGAGACTAGTGGTTGGGGCGCGCGCCTCTACCTCATGCAAGTGAAGATTTTGGGAGGGGTCGACGGAGGTAATGGGCATGGTGTCTGACTGGCATGCCGACGCAGGCAGGTTCGACTCCCGCCCGCAGGTGATGTTTTGCAAGAGGTAGAGAAAGGCGCGCGCCCCAATCACTTGTCTCCGTCAAGCGTTCCCTGCGGTAGGCCGCCCTAGCCTAATGGGCAGTTACACGACGAACAATTAGGATGAAAAGTATAAATAATAATAAGTGAGATTCACCTTGTAATACGAGTGCATTGACAACAGCGATGAGTGGGCAAGGCCCGTTTTCATTCTGAGTCATCACCTTGATATTCCCGCCTCCGAATGAGATCTCCTTCAACTGCAATATATTTAATACAATAATCACTCATCTGTTATGATCTCCCTTGATTTAGCAATGTCCAAGCGGTATTCAGCAACACCTCTCAAACACAATGAAATAAGACTATCAACACAGGTACTATAATATACTGAATTGCGTTTCTATAGTATCATAGATCAAATCATAAAACTTTAAAATAATACAAGCAAGAAGACAAAGAAGTAAAACATACTATGTAGTTCTGTCCGTTGTCGCTATTCTCGTGGAGAGATGGTGCTCTCTGAGAGGAAGAAGGGTCGGAGATAGACAATCCAGACACATCAGGTGGTGAGATATCAATGGCGGATAGGGTAGGGACGTCATTGACGGAAGAATAGATGGAAGATACCGGGAAGGGAGGAGTTGAGTCACGAGGAGGGGGGATAGAAGGAGTTGTCGATGATGCTGTCGATGAAGGAAGAGAAGATAGAGGAAGAGGAGAGGAGAGAAACATGTTCAGTTCATCCTTAGTTAAAGGGACTGCACTGGCAGGGCGACTGGCATGTTCCGAGGAAGGCTCCGTTCCTGCGGTTGGCAATTCAGACTGCTGCTCATCCATTTCCTCTGTCGGATGTGAAATGATTTCAGTAGGTGGAGGTGCGATGTCCTCCATTCTCTAAAGAAGACACTTGATTGACAAGAATTAAAACGAAAGAAAACGCGAAGAAGACACCAAACGACAATGCTTTTGAACCATTTTAAACTCGCTTGCTCAATACACTCAAGAACTAGGGACCACCGAACCGGCAATTTGAAAAACAGAGCCGGGAAAGGGTGTGTGGGAAAGGGCGCTCGAAATTGTTACCCTACAACACGGTGTGCACGGCCCCCGGAGAGCCGACATAGCGTCAACGAAAACGTCAAGAGCGAACTTTAGGCTACAAACTACAAAAACAATGACAACCGCGTTGCCCGAATGACGCACGTGCGGTTCTAGTTGCCTGATTTTCACTTTCCGGGCCCGTCGCTATAAGACCATTCAAAAAGTTGATCCTGAATCACGATAAATCAGGGATTTTACGTGATATCACGTAAAATCCCTGACTTATCGTGATTCAGGCACAGCTTTCTACTGTACATTATTTGGAGGCCCGCGCTCATTTCCTGATTTCCCCTGATGGGTGGCGACATTTTCCACTTGTCTTATGTCGGCGGCCCGGGTGCCGTGGGTGTGACATTCCCGTCGGCTTGGTAAACCTCGCCCGGGCAAAGACGCAGTGTGCGAGGGAATTTGAAACAGCCTTTTTATACAGTAGACCTCATGAAGCGCGAAATCAAAGGCATTTAGCATTTTTATAAAAACATGACGATTTTTGGGACCGCAGCAGGAATATTTGAGTCCGGAATATTTGGCTACACCCTCCGACGCTTTCCCCTCAAACGACCGTAGTTTGGCTTTCAAATCCTTTAATATTTTTCTGAAGCATTTAAAAAATATTTCTATAATTTTTCAAGCTGTTTCGTTGATTGGAATTAATAAAAGGACAAAGTAAAAGCACATGAAGCATGTCATGAAGAGGGAATACGCAACATTGAAGCCGCACGAGGCAACGTATAAATTATGTGTTTTAAAAATTTATTGTCTGGTCTAGCTTTTCACACCATCGATAGATTCTGCAGCGCGAAAAATAGTTATCAAAATGAAAATAATGCTAGAAGAATATTTCACGAAATATCAGCCGCGACAGTAGAGCTTTTTCACGACAAGAAAATGGTTTTGACGCAATTACTCGAAAATTCGTCCGATCTTTTTTGAGATGTTATTCTTACAGGGCCTACCTAATTGCTCATTAAAAATAAGGGACGAATCGCGCGCAGATTTTTAGTAATCTAATTTTAAAGTCCTGGGCAAATTCGTGACACGAGGAACTACCGTAATTTAAGCAGTTGACTCTAATTCCGACCTATATTATAATTATTATAGCTTTCTTGTACTCTTGTTAATATTTTTCGCGGCAGTGGAACTCATACACAACAAGAACTTGACTTATCAACGTCTTAAAAATAAATTGAAGAAAAGTCAGTTCACAATATCCTGATCAGATGAGTGACATGTGATGCGCTCCAGTTGGACTCAAAGCGTCGGACCCTCCACCTATTTTCTTTATCATTTTATTTAATATTTTGCCATAATTTTGCTAAAACAAAATTGAAAACATTGAATGGGGTAAGGTAAGCTTCCATTTTCGCAGCTATTTGTGTATTGTTTCGATCATCTGTTTACACCGCTGCTGTCACTAGACGATTTTGTTGTTATTTGCGGTAGTTCGTGTAAACATCGCGCAAGGTGGGATACTTTTGTACAAGGAGGATGCATCATTATAGAAATAAATATATGTTTGAAGTAAACAATATAAGGAAATCAATTTCGAAAATACGGCTAAAATAAGTCAGTTGGCGACTCAGTTTCGTGGTCTCAGGGAAAAAGTACAGTCGCTCAGGCGCACATTTGCACCGCACCACCGTAGTTTTCGCTTTTTGGGGTGACCACTTATTTTCGTGTCGTCGGGGCAAATAATGCCGTGTATAAGGAAATCAATTTCGAAAATACGGCTAAAATAAGTCAGTTGGCGACTCACTTCGTGGTGTACTACGAACAACAGAAAAATGAAAAGTCGCCGATGGTATCCGTTTCCTGCACCCCGACCCACTATGCGCTCTCTACATTTGGGGCTCAGATACATGAGTTATGAATTTTGAAATTTTGAGATTTAAAAAAAGTGATTTTTCGACTGTTTAAAAAACTTTTTTTCGTGTTTTAACGATATCACGGCATCCAGAGCAAAGACAAAGGCCAGGCTGAAAGCGTACCCGCTCATCAGGGTCAAATCAGGAACCGCCCGCGAAAATAAAATCCTACAGAAAGAAGTTGATCCTGAATCACGATAACTCAGGCATTTTCAAGATCAGTTAACGATTCATCTCAACGACGTTCATAGTTGTTTTGTAATTTATAGTTGCACGTTTTCTTTCTCCCTATGTCGACGTTCCGGGTTCCGTGCGATATCACAACCCCATAACATCAACACAAATGCTTAATAACGATAAGTGGGATGAAGATATGATGAAAAAGTGACTATATCGCATCGAAATATCGAAACCTCTCTGTATCGTTCTCTCGCAAGTAGGGACCACCGAACCGGCAATTTTTGAAAAACCGGGAAAGGGTGTGTGACTGCGTGAGAAACGTCGAAAAGCGCGCGAATTCAAATTTTTTTAATCGATAACAAAAGCATGCACCTCTCCAATTTTAAACTGACTGTCGAGAGCAGCTCCCTCAAAAGAAACAAAGCACAAAAAATTAAATATTCGCTTAAGCGGTCTTGTCGAATATTGGCAGTCAACATGCTCATTCTGTCATTTGAACTCTTTATTATTATATTGCAAACGCTCATTGATGTGCGCCTCTTCAGTTTCCTAAGTTAGATGTTCTACGAACTCATATGAGGATCTCGAGCAAATAATATAAAAAATTCGCTTAAGCGATCATAATGAATTCTGGTCTTGAATTTACACTAAACATTTGGGGTTACTGTAAGTCCCAAGTATTGATTGAAAAATGGGAGGGTGTGATAAACCTTATTTTGTATCAAATTTTGTTGTTTCACTCATGATTTGTCTCAAATTGATTTGAATACGTACTTTGAGAATTATTCATGCCATGAGTTATCATTGCCGGCGACCCTAAGTTGAGTTCATGCCGATTTTGAGAGTGTAATATTCAAGACAGCCTTCGTATTTGTTAATATTGCAAGAAAATAAATCGTTTCACTTTGTTTAGCAATCATTAATAAGAGAATCTAGGCTTCAGTGTTTGTATTTAATCAGTGCATTTTGCGTCCAGGATCACATAGGAGAAAGATCGGGAATATTGGAAAACTAAATATTGGGGTGTCCCAAAAGTCCTGTCGTTTTTTTTGAAAAATATTTTCTCAACTGTAAAGAACCTTATCGAATCTTGCTAAGCGGCGATTGATGAAGTAACTATTGACCTTCTGTTTCAATACTTGAGCCAGTGAAATCATTACAATTCCGAGGAACTACAGAACTGACCACACTAAAAACACCCACGTTCAGTTTTCGTTCAAAAAATCCGTTCTCCTTTTTTTGAATAGATAGAAATCAGTTTAATGTTTGCCACAAATAGGAAGTGATCCATACTCAATATGCGCACCATTCCGACTTCCCTTCTCGAATTGCATCATCACTATGAAACTTGCCATTTCCCACACATTATTCTAAAAATTTTCGAATTTGATTCGGGAAATCGATCAAAATATTTACAAATAAATCAAAACGTTGAAAAATTAACATTAGAGCGCAATCGAAGGGGGTAAAAATAGATAACTCAAAAATCGACCTGAAAAATGGTCATGATTTTCACATATTCTTGATTATTTTTGAGTTCTCAAGCGATATTTTTAGTTCGAAAATTGCATTTAAAAGTCTGATTATTCCTACTTCTACTATGGTATTTGTTTGGGCTTCGGAATGTCAAAAGCCTCTGTTTTATAAATATTTTAAAACAAGGTCGAAAAACATACATTTCATATTATTGCTTCACCATTAGGCAATCTCATGATTTAATCGAAGTCTAATAAATTAGTGCAGGAGTACTTGCACTTATTAACAACGTGTGAGAGATATTGCGACCTACGGTTCTATTTAAATAATAAAAAGAAAAACGGCGACAAGACTTTTGGGACACCCCAATAAATAATTAGGGAATATTTTGTTCCGCTCATCATGCCTACTAATGCCTAAAAAACACGTAATGTTAAACATCATATACGAGGATAATTTGAAAATTTTTTAAACGCGACTAAACCTACACTTATACTGGAAATACGAAATCCAGCAATAACCAGAAACAAAAACAGGAACCATTAAGAACAAATGAATGGCAATTAAGACCTATTCCTTGGGCTTGAAGAGATGAATGATAGATTGGTTTCAGGCTCAAAGACAGCTCGCATCGTAGAGGAAACCTCCCTGTAATCACTGCGTGAGGGATCGTACACGGCTACGACCGCGGGCTGGTTATGCATGACGTCATAAGGTCCTCTTCTCGCTAGTCCTACATGACGCATCCTCAGGCAGACCTCGAAAAGGGCAACATTGGATTTTTTAGGCAATCGATGGAACACTCAAAGTATTTTCATGGTTATCAATTGGGAATTTCAAATTCGGGCAGCGCCTCCGGCCACCAATACACAAATCAGCCATACACTAAGGCTATTCCCGGCGCTAGCATGAGAAACGGCATGCTAACCAAAAATTCGAGCAGCGCGTCTGGCCACCAATACACAAATCATCCCTACACTGAGGCTATTCCCGGCGATAGCATGAGAAACGGCATGCTAACGAGAGCTATTTATAGCAAAGAAAACTCATTCTAAAAGAAGATACTAACTATTGTACATCAACGTCCATGTTCAGTACTAACCATTGAGTGGGAGTAAAACAAATTTATCCAGATTCGAATAAAGAAATCGCAGATACGCCGACGCGTACTGGAGCCCGGAATGAGGAGCATGAAGATGGAGGAGAGACAGGAGAGAGAAGAGAACGACGGGAAGAGGAGGAAGAGATTGACTACGGGCAGAAGAAGAGGCGCACGTTGACGCGCCCTCATCTCACAGAACAAGAAGAGGAGGACTGAAAAGTCGTGACCCAGTGAACCGGTCACTACACCACAATGGGCGGGGCTAAGAATGATAACCTAATACTTGATCAAATATCATTTTTATTAAAATCTAAGAACGCTATCATGATTCGGCATCCTTGATTGCCCCATAGCAACAAAAACCGGAATTTTAGGAAATGCTTCAAATTTTACGTGGTGGTCCCTACTATTGACCCCCACGCCGGGAATTTCAATATCAGAGCCGGCAAAGGTCGTGTCGTGTTGTGGGAAACGTCGGAACGCGGGAATTCAAATTACCTAACAAATTTTGTCTTTTCCAATTTTCTTGATTATTTCGACATGCCCCTTTGTAATTTTCGTTAAATAGTAAGTACTAACTTCAAAGAATATCCTATAAAAATAAATCGAAAATCGTAGTACGCCAACATGCTAAATTTTGCCCACAAACTTCATCACTCGGCTATTTTATCAGCTAGCGAATGAATTTGAGTATGCCCCTCTCCACTTTTTTCAATACTTATTCTATGAACAGGAATCAACGTCTGTGCAAAATTAGAAGAAAATCGTAGCACGCCCAACTTTTAAAAATTGCGATGAAGTTTCAGTGAACAGTGCGCAACTATAGCCCTGTTAGTTGCTTGATTGTAATATTTGTGTTTATAGTGATCTTTTAAATCCCGAAGAGTACGAAATATGTGCATTATAAATAGAGATACGGTTAAATTCACTACTGCTCGCGGTTTCACTTATGGATACCGTATACCTTGCGCACGTTTCTCCTGACTGATAACGCCACACCGACGAAATTAACAATATATTGATCAATTACCAGTCTAAAGGCGCCATTTTATTTAATGCTGCCAAGAAAAATACAATTAAAAGTGCTTGAAATTCGCGAATGGTGACCTACTGACCATGCCATGACCCACCGAACTGATTTCGTGCGTGACTGCACCAAGAGGGGCGGGGCTTAGACGGGCACGGCCCCCGGAGTGCCGACATAGGACAAAAGAAAACGTCGAGAACTACAAACTACAAAATCGAGTTGAAGTTGCCTGATTATCACTTTGGTTGACTGGAACCGCGACGCGCCGAAAAACGGTAATCCCTGATTCTCAATATCAGTTTTCGATTCGGTCGCCATAGAAAAACTAATTGATAATCAGGGTGTTTGCACCGTGCAAAGCTGGGAATCGCGGATTGAAATCCTACCGACACCCGAACCGCATAGCTAATAGTAAAAATGACATCGTGATTTTACGTGATATCACGTAAAATCCCTGATTTATCGTGATTCAGGCTCAGCTTTCTACAGTATATTTTTGACTGCCCGCGCTCATTTCCTGATTTCCCCTGATGATTGGCGACATTTTTCGCTTGGCTTATGTCGGCGGCCGGGTGCCGTGCGGGTAGGTCAAAATTGGCTGTTTTTTTTCATAAAATCTGAGTATGTTTAATGAATTCTGCACTCCCGATTACCCAAATGCATATGAAAAAGAACTTTTAGAGTAACTTTAAAATTTTACTAGTTGAACTAACTATTCTTCGTCCATTACCTTTATCGGGTGCGATAGAATGCCCAGGGAGAGAAGAATACACCCCCTCTTATACACGTTGTGAATCATCTTGTAAATGTGAGAAGGGAGAAAGAGATGTACAAGGGGTGAAAACGTGGATGATCGATTGATATATCGTGATGATGGAATCACGACACTCCCGAGAGGAAAAGTGATGGGATCAAGGTGAACGAGTTCCTAGACAGAAGTGAACGAACCTAGTGGACTTCCAAGAGGAATAGAAAAATGTAATCTATTCTAGAAAGAGTGAATGGGGGACCTGTGAGCCGGGACTCGTACCGCGGGCGCTCTGTCGCGCTTCCATTCGAGTGACTGAGTGGGATGCCGGATGATCCCAGTGTCGATTCGCCTTAGTACATGCGAGGGGTTGCCGTGATGAGGCAGGGTTGGAAGTAGGTTGTTCGGGGCTCTTGACGACTGTTCCGCGCGGATGGGACACAGTGTGTATGGATGAGAGGGAACTGTTCGGGGAGTGGATGATGGACGAAGTTGGAGGGCCCATTCATTGTCTCGAGTGATGAGAGAGACAACCTCCGGGCAGGAAAAGCCGATCGATCTGGCTGGAGACGAGGTGGAAGGGATCGAGGGAAAAACCGCCGGGCGTTTGGACGGGAAAGGTGGGGTGGCCGGTAGACTGTAGACTACGAACCCCGATGGTCGCCATATAGACAAGTTCGAGAGCGTGGAAGTCGCTTTATCCTCAAACTTGGGTAATTAAACAAGGTATCATAAAAACAACAGGAATCAAGCATGGAAACGCATGGAAATGAATTCGGGGAAAATAGGAGAGGCGATGCTATCTGAGTAATGTTTTGTCGAGGAAAGGTCTGACTAATAGGAATTTTTGTCTTGACAGAAATGGGAAATTATTTGTGAATCATGTTGGAAGAGAAATGGAAGAGAATTTGGAGCTAGCGTTTCTTTTTACGATAGTAAGCACAGTGGTGGTCCCTGCATCTATCGTACCGAATTAATATTCCGGTCGTAATCGAGAAAATACCAAACAGTATCAAATTTTTCGATACAAATTTGAATACACTCAAAACACACGTAAATTCCTTAAACTTGTGCTTATTCGACGCAGGATCGCGCGGGGCAACTTATTTCACTATTTATAAAAATCAATATTTTAAAATAAAAGAGGAATAATTTATTTAAAGATAATGGTGGCTACAGTAATCCCCGTCATAAACTGGTGAACATTACTTTTTGTCAATTTTGTTGGCTCACCCGCGTTCATGATGTAGTTTAATAATTTTTGTCGATTTTGCTCCTTTTATTTCACGCGTTTCAATGTTTTTATGTTCCACAGGATGCAGAACGTTGAATTGAGTGAAGAGGAGAGGAGAGAGCGCATTGTGGGCCCGTGGAGAAGAATATTGAAGCCGTGAAGCGAGGTGTGTCAATAGTTCCTTCCATTTCTCACGCAATTCGACTTTATTGAGTGTAATGGCCGTTAAAACTAGATGGGAAATTACTAGAATGACCCCCTGTTGCGTTGGAAGCGGAAGTATGCCGAATTTAGGCTGGGAGGAAGGTTTCAAGTCGAAAATTCAAACTAAAGCTGATTCGCAGTTTCTCTTTATTATAAAAACACCCCGTTTCTCCTCTCGTCAGCTGAATCGCTGTCGTTCATTGACTCTGCGACTAGATTAGCGAACTGAACAACCATTAGTTCATTGATTTCACTGTATCGGCTGGCATTTCTCATTAGAAATGAATGGTTCGTATTTCCAGCTATCTATCCGCTACGCGATCGACGGAGCTTGCCAACACAACAATGGATACGACGGAAAGGTTTGCTAAAGTTGCAAAATATTCCCAAAGCTTAATTGTTTTCCATTTATTAGGGGCGAGTTTATGCCAAATTTTTTCGAGGAAGTAGCCTCTTCAGTTCAAAAAGCGTCCATTTCTTCCTAGTTTGGTGATTTATTCGAAGATTCCTGTTAGTATGGATTGTTTTGGCCTAAAACAACAGCTGCTTCCTTCTTATTTGCGCATGATCCATGTAAACTCTCATCTTCGTCGATGTGACAGTAAAATCACGTTGGTTATGCCAGGTTCTTACAAACTGTGCTCGTATGTATGAATATTTTCATTTTTCCGTTTATCATCTCGTGATTTCAGTCCCGGAAGAGGAGCTCCTCTCAACATCGTCTAGTTCCGCTGCCCCTACAAGTACAAGAAGCTGAAGAGGACCATGATCGAGGAATAAAAGGTGCGAATTTGTTTATTTATTCAGTTTATTGCTTACAAATATTTTGAGCGATATTATTGGCAATTCGTTACGCTAAACGCTGTTATTCAATATTTTGCTTGTAAGGTATTTTGTAAGGTTGTCAGGTAAACACCAAGTTATTCAATATTTTTGGTTCTGTTACTCAATCAACAAACTTCTTTCCATTTGTGAGATGAACTTGCTAGTGAAACGGTAACGTGGATGACGAATATTTCAGTTATCGCGTGCAACTAAGAAGACTCGCATCCGTCTTCCCTCAGGAGCTAAGAAGGGCGTCTAATCGCACAACCGCGCCATGATTGGTTAGTCAATATTCTCTGGACACCTTGAATAATTACAGAATATTTTTGTCAACGTGGCTTCATTTAAAATAACTCATCAACAAAACGGAAAGGTGTTTCTATGTTTCTCTATAAGTGCTGTCCACCTTACTCATTATCCACTGGCAGATGAAATGTTTCAGAGTGCGAAGGAAACTGCCCCCGCCACCACTCCAACCCTCCACCAGCAAGGTGTGCTCTCATTATTGTTTAACGTGATTTAACTGACTTAAGCTCTCGGCTTTTATTCGTATCGACATCAATAGCCTCATTCAACTAATGTTACCGTTAGTTTCATGTTACACCCGTCTCCAACCTCTGAATGCTTTTAATGTTCGGACATTCTTAGCAAAAACTGAACGGTGTATTACTCGGGAGGTGCAAAGGAAAGGCCATGCAATATTTTTTTTCGTTCCAGATCTGCTTCTGGCATTCTCCGATGGAAGCAACAGGCCGCGATTCCTCTCAATCTCAATCAATCAGAAGAGGACGACGATAAGATGTTGATAGTAGTGAGGAACATTTATTGTGTTTCACCTTTGTTTTAATTCAGTTGTATAAACAATAATAAAGTTTCCTTTCTTTCAACGACTTTTATTGATTATCATGGGACAACAAAGATAACGAATACTGTCTAGCAACTAAAGTGAATGATTACTTCTGGAATGGTTCAATGGGGATAAACAGGGAAAATGAGATTGCAGATACTGATGATTTTGAATTACTAGGGCTATAGAAAAAAGATTCAGTCATAGACAGGCCCACCCTGTGCCTCCACCACTTTTCTCATCTGACCCTGCATTCTCAGAATGAGCTTGCGGCATAGGTTCTTGTTGAGCTTAGTGCTCCACCATTCCTTGATTCCCGCCTCCAGATCAACCAGTGTCTTGGCCTTCTTTGCTTGCAACCATGCCTTCATGATTGCCCATGCCATCTCCACTGGGTTCAAATCTGAAAATAGGTGGTAAGGTAAGATATATGGAAGAATGATTATGAGAAAATGCCACTACCTGGAAATTCGGCCGGCCATCCAAGTGTCTGCAATCGGGTGATTACTCCTGGTCTAAAATGCTACTATTCACCTCGACGTCCTCCTTATCCATGTAAGATCGAGTGGATTGAGAGATATGGCATCTTGCGTTATCCTGCACCAGAGTAACCTTGCCTCCATACTTTCGCCTGAAATCAAACATGATGCTATCAAGAAAGATAACGGTATTCACTTAGCCCAATCTAGGTACACTTGGTGAATCATTGTTTGATATACTCCCGAATCCACTGAGACTCCACTCCGAAGAACGACGAGCGGAGTGGCTCCTTCCCAGGAGATACCGCCCCACACCATCAACTGCAAGCAAATAAACACCTTTCTCACATGAATCTCTAGTGTAACATACACTAGGAGGGTGCTTGACACGGGTTTTAACGCGACGCGAATTGTCTCCCTTTACAATGTAGACGAATCTACCATGATTGCCAGAATAAACCATGGATTCGTCGGTGAAACAATGATGGAGGAACATTGTGCCAAGATTGAGATGGAGTTCGCAGAATGAGAGACGAGGTGCACGATTTGCTAGTCTTACAGAATGTCCATATCGAACATTCCCCCTCTCCATTAAAAGCTCCTTTCGCATCCTCTTGAGTACTGTCTCGGACAACTGAAAAGTATGAATTAGTGATCTACCTTGGAATGAATTTGATCAACCTTGGACTGAATTTTTGATCTACCTTGGGATGGATCTAACTATCATGGAGTACGGTATGTTCAATTACTTCGTTAATTATATTTGTGCACTCACCTCCTCATCAAATTGGATCTTGATTTCCTTAACCAGATCGGACACTTTAGCCTGACTGTCCTCCAGAAAGGCCGCTTTGATGAGATCAAAGATCGGCATGACATTGTCCTTATCGAGGATGGATGATGGAGTGTATGGCTTCTTCACGTCGAAGTTCTTGTTGAGAATGCGAGTTACTTGCGAATGAGAAACCTGACAATGACAACTTGACAAAATATCTTCAGATCGTAAACAGTGAATTCACCTTCTTCCCCATCTCATGACATTTTCGGACGATCTCGGAATTCCTGAGCTCTGCGTCCTTCCATCCGACAATTTTATCCTTCCAACTTCTCTCCATGATCTAAAACGAAAAATAACGAAATAAAATGGATGAGAACAGCATGAAAAGAAAAGAAAATGAAAAGGAGAAGCAGAGGAAGGATTGAAATATTTATGTATTGTAAGATTCAAAAACTCAGTGAAAGACATTCAGCGTTTAGCATAGAGGATTCAAACGGAGCGCGGAACGTTTTATTCACGGTGAGGGGGAGACACGCAACGCATCCTTAAAAACGCGTCGCATGCTCCAGCGAACCGCTGGGACGTGCCGGAATGGTCGTTTTCGTCATCTCTGCCTGCACTCTGCAGATTCATTTTCTCTCTCTTGCTCCGTCATTACTCCTCTTCATTATGTGTATTGTCGACATTTGTTGAGCTCATTTTCTCTTTCCAGATGTCGTATCTCCTCGTGAGAATCGGCTCCTCTTACGCGATAACCGATCGATCTGATATCAAGGGACCAGAAATGCCATGGGGAGAGATCGAAGTGAAGAAAGGGAAAGGATACGTGAAAGCGACCTTCATCAATAGCGGGAAGCAGAAGTTGATGGAGGATGAGAAGCAGAAATATGAGTCCGGGCTGATGAAACAACCGAGACCATCAAAAAAACCATTGGTGGGTTACTGTAATCGTTTTTATTTTCCATTATCTATTCATTTATATCTCTATTTCTTCAGTACACGGTGGCTACCCCCTGTGAAGAGAGCGAGGATGAGGAGGAGGAGGAAGAAGACCCATTTTCCAAGGGTCGTCCGGTCCGTTCGGCCCGATTCTCTACCGCCAGAAGGAGATGGACACTCCGGAGAAGAAGAAGAAGGCAGCCAAGTCCTCTACCATCTCGCGTACGGTACCCACAACCCCTAATATGGTTCACACGAGTGTCAATGGACCAATCGGTCCGGCAGCTTCGTCGGCTCCAGCCCCTACCGTAACCCCAATCCCTACTCCTCCCGCAGGTATTCAGATTTTTTGTTCAATTTCCACCATTGTATGCTTTTTACACCATTCCAATTGTAGGAGCAGTCACTCTGGATATGGTGTTCGCGGCGATAATGGATGTGAAGAACACGCAGTCCATTCACTCCTCTCGTCTGGATCTCCTTGAAGCGAAAGTACGAGAGATCAACAACGATACCGTAGGAGTACGTCACGAGGTGAGAACTATCTGTTATTAAATATGCTATCATTCGTCGTTTTAATTCATCATACTTTAAGAGTCGTGATTTGGTTGCTTTTGCTAGAGAGGCGGAGAAGAAGATGGAGGCTATCTACGAGGTAGTAGAGCAATTGAAGGAACGCGTCCCTCCTCCCCCTACCGGTCAGTAACCCCTATACTAATCAAATCGGATGCTAAAGTGTTGAATCTACAGTATCAATCAAAATCTTGCTATTGATGATCACGATATGAAACTAATGCTTTGTAGGACCTCGCTACGGTATCTTTGGACTCACTGAGGCTGATGTCGCTGCAATCGATGATCGTGATGAGTCGACCCTGAGGTTCGCAGGGATCAGTTAAATCACGTTAAACAATAATGAGAGCACACCTTGCTGGTGGAGGGTTGGAGTGGTGGCGGGGGCAGTTTCCTTCGCACTCTGAAACATTTCATCTGCCAGTGGATAATGAGTAAGGTGGACAGCACTTATAGAGAAACATAGAAACACCTTTCCGTTTTGTTGATGAGTTATTTTAAATGAAGCCACGTTGACAAAAATATTCTGTAATTATTCAAGGTGTCCAGAGAATATTGACTAACCAATCATGGCGCGGTTGTGCGATTAGACGCCCTTCTTAGCTCCTGAGGGAAGACGGATGCGAGTCTTCTTAGTTGCACGCGATAACTGAAATATTCGTCATCCACGTTACCGTTTCACTAGCAAGTTCATCTCACAAATGGAAAGAAGTTTGTTGATTGAGTAACAGAACCAAAAATATTGAATAACTTGGTGTTTACCTGACAACCTTACAAAATACCTTACAAGCAAAATATTGAATAACAGCGTTTAGCGTAACGAATTGCCAATAATATCGCTCAAAATATTTGTAAGCAATAAACTGAATAAATAAACAAATTCGCACCTTTTATTCCTCGATCATGGTCCTCTTCAGCTTCTTGTACTTGTAGGGGCAGCGGAACTAGACGATGTTGAGAGGAGCTCCTCTTCCGGGACTGAAATCACGAGATGATAAACGGAAAAATGAAAATATTCATACATACGAGCACAGTTTGTAAGAACCTGGCATAACCAACGTGATTTTACTGTCACATCGACGAAGATGAGAGTTTTCATGGATCATGCGCAAATAAGAAGGAAGCAGCTGTTGTTTTAGGCCAAAACAATCCATACTAACAGGAATCTTCGAATAAATCACCAAACTAGGAAGAAATGGACGCTTTTTGAACTGAAGAGGCTACTTCCTCGAAAAAATTTGGCATAAACTCGCCCCTAATAAATGGAAAACAATTAAGCTTTGGGAATATTTTGCAACTTTAGCAAACCTTTCCGTCGTATCCATTGTTGTGTTGGCAAGCTCCGTCGATCGCGTAGCGGATAGATAGCTGGAAATACGAACCATTCATTTCTAATGAGAAATGCCAGCCGATACAGTGAAATCAATGAACTAATGGTTGTTCAGTTCGCTAATCTAGTCGCAGAGTCAATGAACGACAGCGATTCAGCTGACGAGAGGAGAAACGGGGTGTTTTTATAATAAAGAGAAACTGCGAATCAGCTTTAGTTTGAATTTTCGACTTGAAACCTTCCTCCCAGCCTAAATTCGGCATACTTCCGCTTCCAACGCAACAGGGGGTCATTCTAGTAATTTCCCATCTAGTTTTAACGGCCATTACACTCAATAAAGTCGAATTGCGTGAGAAATGGAAGGAACTATTGACACACCTCGCTTCACGGCTTCAATATTCTTCTCCACGGGCCCACAATGCGCTCTCTCCTCTCCTCTTCACTCAATTCAACGTTCTGCATCCTGTGGAACATAAAAACATTGAAACGCGTGAAATAAAAGGAGCAAAATCGACAAAAATTATTAAACTACATCATGAACGCGGGTGAGCCAACAAAATTGACAAAAAGTAATGTTCACCAGTTTATGACGGGGATTACTGTAGCCACCATTATCTTTAAATAAATTATTCCTCTTTTATTTTAAAATATTGATTTTTATAAATAGTGAAATAAGTTGCCCCGCGCGATCCTGCGTCGAATAAGCACAAGTTTAAGGAATTTACGTGTGTTTTGAGTGTATTCAAATTTGTATCGAAAAATTTGATACTGTTTGGTATTTTCTCGATTACGACCGGAATATTAATTCGGTACGATAGATGCAGGGACCACCACGTAAAATTTTAAAGTTACCTAAGAGAGATGAAACATTGTTGTTGGTTACAAAGACTGAGAATCCGACGATCAAGAAATGAAGAGACTGAGGAGGAAGAGGAAGAGAGAAGAGTGGAGAATCGAGATAGAATGAAACGATCGAGGAATGAAGAGACTGAGGAGGAGCAGTCATTGCGAAGAAAGGCTGACGCAACACGGCAAAAAGGTCAGTTAATGAATCTCAACGGTCTGATTTGATATTTGCAGAATGAATTTTTGCAAGCGTAATAAAATCTTCTTATTGTAGAACAACGACGATCGCGAGCACGTCAAGGTGCTATTCGAATACCGGTGGCCGAGCCGCACTATCTCGGAG
Organism: Pristionchus entomophagus; assembly: GCA_036245825.1. Taxonomy (NCBI): domain Eukaryota; kingdom Metazoa; phylum Nematoda; class Chromadorea; order Rhabditida; family Neodiplogasteridae; genus Pristionchus; species Pristionchus entomophagus. Next base: position 29,256,822 of record BTSX01000004.1, read on the forward strand.
AGATGGACAGCGTTTGCAGCCACTGCAAGTTTGCAGCCACCCCGCTTCTTCTCAGGTACACATCAAATTTCCTGCTAGAATATTCAAATTCGTATTACAGGAGAAGTGAGTTGCTGTCTGGATCACATCAACCAGTGTTGCAATTTCGGATTTGTCGAGATTGAAGACAAGTTCTCTGACGACCCCGATGAAATCCGCTCTCTGCTCACCGACAGTTCCCCTAAAGCGAAGAACTTCCGCAAGAACGCCCGTCAGTTCAACTCCTCGCTATCAATGGCTTCAATGGGCGCTCAGCTGGAGATCCTCAGGGGTTACGGCCCGTACTGTTACCGTATCCACGGGCAGCTCTACCATCGTGCCGTCCCCCTCCATCCCGATCCTTGCCAGAGACCCCTTCTTATGGCCAGATCTACATCCTCGACTCCGCACAAGCAGCAAACGAGAGAATGGGAGTCGACGCAAACAAGAACTGCGACCTTCAAGTGATGGCCGATCTGAGTGCTCTTATCTCGAGGATCAACCCTTATGCCGATGCGTTCAAGAGGTTGGCTGAGGTCGAGGAGGAAATGGAGAGAGACGCGGCGATGAACGGCGAGAATGCTTTACCCGTTAGGGTGATCTTTGATCCCAATTGCGACCAGGATCCCCGTCGATACAACGTGCCTAGAGCAAACGAAGTGGCAGTTGTGTATGTGGGAGAAGATGATGATGTCCCTGCCACTCGATCTCTGGCCGTTCATCCGAAAGGAGGAGGACTATTCAAGACATCGACAAGCTTAGTGACCCCCTTATCCCGTGTTCTTTCCCACGGGAAAAGACGGATGGCATTCTGCCCTGAAGAAGAAACCGAGGGATGGAAGAAAGAGGGATCGGATCACTCAGAAGGAGTGCTACTGCAATCTTCTCATGGTTCGGGATGGTGTCTTCAATCCACTGCATCATGGAGGAGCTCTCTTCCAGCAGTTCGCCGTCGATTCCTGGGTCAAGGTACGCTAGATAACACGCATCCTTTTTCCTGACTGAAATCTAAGAGCAAATTCTCAGGTGGAACAAAACCGATTGAACTTCCATCGCAAGAATCAGAAGGAGCTCCGATGTGACACCTACAAAGCAGTTCAAGTAAGTGATTCTCGGATTGAAAACTTTTTTCTCTTTTCTTCGTATTTCTCATGCACATTATTCAAACTTTTCAGGACTGGGCTGCTGGAGATACTGCAGATGCTCCCGGCGGCAAGAGAATCATCCTTCCATCCGTTAGATCAGGCATGCCTCAAGGTAGCTGTATCGGGCCAATTCTCTTTATTCTTTTCATTAATGACATTTGCTCTCAATTCCCTAAATCTATTTATTATTCGGTTTATGCTGATGACCTCAAATTGTTTGCTGAAGCCCCTCTTTATTCCGATGATTTGCAATCTGCTTTGAACATTGTTGCTGATTGGTCTTCACAATGGAATTTAGGAATTTCCGAGACTAAGTGTCACATTATGCATTATGGCAATCATAACCCCCGTAGACTTTTTACAATCAATAATGTTGTCCTCACAGAACCTAACAAATGTATTATTAAAGATCTAGGAGTGCATTTTTCCCCTTCCCTTCGTGATTTGAGTTTGTCTTCATTAGAACGTCGTAGATTCATCATCGATATTACATTCCTCCATTCTCTTGTCAATAACCGATATTCTATGGATGTTTCCTCTCTGCTTACGTGTACTCCCCTTTCTCGTACACTCAGGAATTGTCATAGTCTTCGTATTTCACTACCGTTTATTCCCCATAATTCGTGCTCCACCCTCGCCTCTAGAACAATTTCCATCTGGAATTCTCTCCTCCCTGACATTGTTAATTCTTCCCATTCAGTCTTTCGTAACTTTATTCGTTCCCAACCCCACTCATTCTACCCCGACTCAATTATGTGTAATTGGCTTGATCTTTAGTCTTTCCTCACTTCCTTCCCCCACCCTCTCCCTCCCCAACCCTTGCTGCCCAGCAAACTACCGAATCGACACCATCTACGGAACTCCGTTTCTTGCACTCTTCACGATTCTTTCTTGTACTTTTCCCATGAACGGAATAAATGAATGAATGAATGAATGAATCTTCTTTCCCCAGAAGCCCACGGGCAATGCAGCAAGCGTATCAATACGCGATGGCGATCCCCAAGTATGGAAAACCAGATTTCTTCCTCACCTTCACCTGCAATCCGGCATGGAAGGAGATCAAGGAGAATCTGGAACCCGGCCAAACTCCATCTGACAGACCGGATCTCATCGCGAGGGTGTTTCAACTGAAGGTGAACTCAAAAGAAAAATGTCCGGAAACTATGATTTGCGTATTTGAGGTGGATGCACTCTTCGACGATCTGCTGAAACGACATGTTCTCGGTCGTGTCGCTGCCTACATCTCTGTATTCGAGTGGCAGAAGAAGGGACTTCCTCATCTTCACATGCTCCTCATCATGACCGAGGATACTAAGCCCCGCACCCCCGACGACGTCGACAAGCACGTCCGAGCAGAGATCCCAGACCCCGATATCGAGCCGGAACTTCATCGTATTGTCACCACCAATATGGTTCATCGACCCTGCGGTGCTTTCAATCCCGAATCACCCTGCATGGCGGATGGAACATGCTCCAAGCGCTTGGAACATGCTCCAAGCAAGTACAGAACGAACATCGAAGTGGATGGATACCCGGAGTACAGAAGAAGAGATTCGGGCCGATTCATCGAGTATGGAGGTCAGAGACTCGACAATCGCCACATCGTCCCCTACAACGAGTACTTCCTCCTCCGATACGATGCACACATCAACGTCGAGATCTGTGCAATGATCGAGGCAGTCAAGTACCTTCTTCAAGTACGTGTACAAGGGACATGACCGTGTTGCTCTCAAGATTCTCCGTACTGGGCAGAAAGATGGAGACGGGCATGTAATCGACGAGATTAATGCTCATCTCGATGCTCGGTACGTCTGCGCCCCCGAAGCACTCCATCATTCAAGACGGAGAAGAAGTCGGATACAGTCTACCGATTGGCAGTTCATCTCCCCGACTACCAAACGGTGAGTAAAGCTTATGTTCAACTTTAACAGTTCTTATATCAATTTAACAAAGCTTATTTATTTAAAACAGAGTTTTATGGTTTTAACCCTTATCCTCTTCAGGTGTTCTTCGACCCCGATGCCGATCCATCAGAGATCCAGGACAAAGCTGCGAAGGATACTACCCTAACGGCATGGTTCAAGCTGAACAACAAGAGCAAGGAAATCGTGGAGAGGACGACAGTGAGTACCTCCAGACGATCAAGGAGTGGGCTCACTGTGCCGTTCCCGCCGCACTTCGATCTGAATTCACGGCCATTCTTCTCTTCAATGAAGTCAATGACCCTCCCGCACTCTGGGTTGCCGTCAAAAGGGATCTTAGCGAGAGAGATTGCCGTCATCGAGGAGTGGGAGACGAAGAGGCGGAGGCGCTCGCCTACTTCGACATCGCCGATCGTCTTCACAGGTTACACCTATATCAATCATTCGCTATCTTTTGTATCACTGTGACTATCTTCCTTTTGCAGACTCGGAAAGTCCTTCAAAGACTTCGTTCCCGAACCGGCTATCCGCCCGCCGCCCATCGATCTCAACATCGTTGATCCCGTCCAGTGTTCAAGAGAGGGAGATAGACTCTACTCGACACTCAACCCTCAACAGAAAGAAGCCGCGGACGCGATTCTGAGAGTGCTGGACGATCCCTCTCTCCCCCGTCTCTTCCCTCTCGATAGACACGGAGGAAGTGGAAAAACGTATACATACTCCACCCTCTACAATATCTTCGTGGGAAAGGGTCTGAAGGTGAGAAAACGCATCATTTCATCCTTTCTAAGCTTTTTTTCTTCAGGTTGCTTGCACAGCCTGGACAGGGATTGCAGCCAATCTCCTTCCTGGCGGTAGAACTTTCTTCCATCGACGTCAACTCAAAGATGCCAGAGGATGAATCTTCGATGATCCCTAAGGTGAGACCATTTACCAAAATACACTTATAATCACTAAGCTTGCCACATTCATGAAAGATAGTTACATGATACATATATATTTTTCGTTCAGTCAGCACTCAACACAGCCGATGCTGTTCTACGGGATATCACCCAGATCGATCGACCCTTCGGAGGAAAGATTGTGATCCTCGGTGGAGACTTTCGCCAGATTCTCCCGGTTGTCGAGAGAGGAGGAAGATCAAGTGGATGCCTGCATCAAACGTTCCCCACTCTGGACTGACTTCCGATCTCTCCAACTCATCTCGAAAATGAGAGTCACATCGGGAGATGCAGATTGGATCGACTACCTCCTCCAGGTAGGCTTTTAATCAGTCAATGAATCTGAATTCCATCTTTCAGGTTGGCGATGGATCGGCCAATGACTCGGAATCGAAAGTGTCCCTCCCCATCTCAACCATGTGTGATGGGAACATCGTCGAGAAAGTCTTCGGTTCAATTGTCGATCCCTCTACCTCTGACCCCTGTGATAAGGTCATTCTCACTCCGAAGAATGCGGATGTGGATCGATTGAATGCCGATGTCCATGACAGGATGGTAGGAGACGAGAAGATCTACCTTTCGAGAGATGAGGTAATCTCCGATGATCCCAATGACACCATGAATTACCCTACCGAGTTCCTGTACAAACTGTCACCATCAACCCTCCCCCCTCACATTCTGAAGCTCAAGAAGGGTTCTGTTGTAATGCTGCTTAGAAATCTAGATGTTTCATCAGGTCTTTGTAACGGTACTCGCCTCATTGTTGAATCATTAGGTAATCGTACTCTCGGTTGTCGCTTTGCGAGTGGTGATCGTAAGAAAATTCGTTATCATCCCCCGCATCGATTGTTACTCTGATAAGTTGTCCTTCAAGCATAGACGCACCCAATTCCCTGTCCGCCTCTCTTATTCTCTCACAATTAACAAGGCCCAGGGTCAATCCTTCTCTAACATTGGCCTCTGGATTAACACTGACATGGCCAATTATGTGGCTCTTTCCCGTGTTCGCTCCAAGGAAGGCCTCCCTATCCAATCCCATTCTAATCGCATCACCAATATTATTACGAACTTATTACTTCAAATGCTTGATTATGTTTTAAAAATAGTTAACCTGGAGACCGCAGGGTGATAATTGAGAAGACAGACTCAATAGGGTGGTCACTGTGTTGGTCTCGATATGAATAATGATATGTATCTTGATCGGTACTGAAGAGCTTGTGTCCTTGTAGTGTGAGGGAAGAGCTTGCCGGAGAGCGTGGGTGATAAACAACAGCGTTTATCGGGGCGAGGGAAGAGTAGAACAGAGGTGGAAGCGGGAGACTACGAGCCAGATTAACTGGGCGAGCTCGACTCGAATTACACAACAATATGAAAACGGTAATCCCTGAATCAGGTAGCGGAACGAAAGCCGCGCATATTCAAATGGCGTCAAACGATGACTTACAGTAATACTTGGGAATGAACGGCTCACGAGTTCAACTGGTGCGCGCTGGGGCACGACTATTACTGGGTTTTTACTATTCGTGTATATAATTAATAAGGAGTATAATTACTATACAACACCTCCCCTTTAAGATTGACACTTAGTCGATCTTAAAAACAACATGGGGAAAGAGGTGAGGTGAAGGAACAAAGTTGGTCGGGATATCATTCTCGGATGATATTATCAGTCTTGGACGGTCGAATCATCCTTCATTAAACACGAGATGGCGATGTCTTCTTCCTCGGACGCGAGGAAGTTCTGCCATCCTTCATTGAACACGAGATGTCGCTGTCTTTCTTAACGATCTATTTCTTGACGATGAACTTCTTCTTGTCCTGCTTCTCGATGAACTCCTTGGCTAAGATCTTCTTCGGGTCGCAGATCGAGTTGATTCTCACTCTGAGAACCTCCAGTTTCTTGATGAGATCACGGCTGATCTGTATCAACTGGTCATGGGCACACTCAGCCGCACTTACTGAGAAGAGGTGTCTGTCCTCATTCTCGTCTTCTGATTCTGGGCATTTCACAATCATGTGTCTTATGAGACCACAATGGAAATAACTTGCATTTCCGTCTGAAGCACTGCTCAGTGTGTACCTCATTTCTACATGCACTTTAGCACTTCTTCACTTGATCGCGCGTCTTGCGCTTGCACGACTTATCGCACTGTGAAGAACACTCCGGCTTATAAGTTTGATCACGCAACACATCGCGTTTGCCCGTCTTCGACTGCTTGGCGGATCTGATCGATATCCTGGTATCGATCGGAACGATTCTCACACTGAGCAATCGATTGAATCTTGTGTACGCTTCGTACTTCTTCACCTTGTCGCACGACTTTTCACGCTTGCACGACTTCTCGTACTGTTTGGAGGACCTATCCTTCCAGTTATAGTTATCGCACGACTTGTATCTTGATCGATATATCTTGATCATGTATCTCGATCGATACTGAAGAGCTTGTGTCCATGTAGAGTGAGGGAAGAGCTTGCCGGAGAGCGTGGGTGATAAACAACAGCGTTTATCGGGGCGAGGGAAGAGTAGAACAGAGGTGGAAGCGGGAGACTACGAGCCAGACTGACTGGGCGAGCTCGACTCGAATTACACAACAATGTGAGGGAAACGGTAATCCCTGAACCAGGTAGCGGAACGAAAGCCGCGCATATTCAAATGGCGTAAAACGATGACTTACAGTAATACTTGGGAGTGAATGGCTCACGAGTTCAACTAGTGCGTGCGCTGGGGCACGACTATTACTGGGTATTTACTATTCGTGTATATAATTAATATGGAGTATAATTACTATACAACAAATAAAATTTTTGCTTTTTAGAGTTTGTCACTATCTCATCTCCGAGACGAGTTATTACATAAAAACTACGCGCGAACTGGCAATGGAGAGGAGAGGGAAATCGGGCGAGAGAGAAAAGGGGCGGAGCCTATTTTGAGTGTGTCTCTCTCCCTCGTCCCGCTCTCTGGCTCGCCTCTCCCCGAGCTCGAGCACAATCGGTGAAAATTATTAAAATTCCCTGCATCTATAATCGTTATGAAATATGAGGGTTGTAAAACGCGGGTTCTAAAGTTAGGGAGGGCAATGGGGTATTGATAAACGAACTCTAATTTTTATTCCTTTTGCTTGGCTTATGGAATCGAGTGTGCTGAATCTAAAAACAGAAAAGAAAAGCCATAAAAACGAGAATATAATAAAATAGAGAGATTTAACAAAATCTTTGATTGACTGCCTATCTACCGTAATCGATTTTGACGAGTTAGCGCGAATTTATTACTAGAAATTGCAAATTCTGTTGTAAACATATTTATAAAATATTTTTAATTATTTTTTTAGGTATTTCAGTTTGAGAAGTAATGATGCGAGTTGAACACGGGCGATATACAGAGCAAACGCTTGTGTGTGAACGATAATTTCAATAATATTCGAAAACAATAATGTGTTGTCTTCGAGGCCGCTAAACGATACTTCCGAGTCATAGAAACTGCCTGGTTTCATTGTTTGATAGACTAAGTATTGAAAAAAGTGGAGAGGGGCATACTCAAATTCATTCGCTAGCTGACAAAATAGCCGAGTGATGAAGTTTGTGGGCAAAATTTAGCATGTTGGCGTACTACGATTTTCGATTTATTTTTATAGGATATTCTTTGAAGTTAGTACTTACTATTTAACGAAAATTACAAAGGGGCATCTCGAAATAATCAAGAAAATTGGAAAAGACAAAATTTGTTTGGTAATTTGAATTCCCGCGTTCCGACGTTTCCCACAACACGACACGACCTTTGCCGGCTCTGATATTGAAATTCCCGGCGTGGGGTCCCTAGTAGGGACCACCACGTAAAATTTGAAGCATTTCCTAAAATTCCGGTTTTTGTTGCTATGGGGCAATCAAGGATGCCGAATCATGATAGCGTTCTTAGATTTTAATAAAAATGATATTTGATCGAGTATTAGGTTATCATTCTTAGCCCCGCCCATTGTGGTGTAGTGACCGGTTCACTGGGTCACGACTTTTCAGTCTGTCAATTTGCTCAAATTTAAAATATATTTATTTCCATTTTTCTTTGGTCTATCAAGTGGAGAAATATTCTTTAAGCAATTATTAACGAATACGAAGGCTGCGTTGAATATTGCACGTTCACAATCAGCATAGACTCAACTGCGGTACTCCAATATTCGCCGGTAATGATAAATCACACCATGAGTACACGGCCGACACAAGCAACGATAAAGTGACGAGCCTTGTGGTAAAACTGTTGACTTACAGTGTTTTTGGTAAATTATTGCTTTTCGTGGTGGGAGAAAATTCGCGTTGTCGCTTGGATTAAATCGGCGTACGCCCCGGTACCGTAATCATCCGCAGGGGAGGGAGTGTTTTGACCATTGTCCGAGTTTTCTCGCATTTGAAGTTCGCATGTTCTGGATTTATTAGTCTGTGACCGATAACCTACGATTTGAGCACAAAAAGAAGCCGTCAAGTGCTCTAGTCGCTGAAATAGATCCCCACGTCAAAAAATCCGAATGTTCAACCTTTTTTCCTACAGACTCCATGAATTTTTTATTGATTATTTTTTAAAGAATGGGAGTGATTTCGCTAAATCGGGCGTGCTGAACAACCTAAAAACACTCATGGTTTATCGTTTAAACTAATTTCACGCGATACAATAAATCGTCACTCAGCCGCGACGCGCAACCGCAACGCATCTGTCCTTTTCGCTTAGACTCGTCACTGTGTCGGCCGTGGAGTAATTCTTATAGTGCGCATTTCAGTGAAATTGGGACAAATCATGAGCGAAACAACACAATTTTTCTCAATATAAGGTGTATCACAGCCCCTTCCTTTTCAATCAATACTGGTGATTTACAGTAATCTTGAAAAATAAGCGTAAATGCAAGGTCGGAATTCACTATGATCGCTTTGTCCAATTTTCGTTATTATTCGCTCGAGAGTATCATATGAGTTCGTAGAACATCTCACATAGGAAACTGAAGAGCTGCATATCACTGAGCGTTTGAAATCTAATTAAAAAAGAGTTCAACGGACAGATTACGCATGTTGACAGCCAATATTTAAAATGACCGCTTTGCTGAATATTCCTTTTTATGTGCTTTGTGTCTTTTGAGGGAGCTAATCTCGACAGTCAGTATAAAATTGGAGAGCTGCATGCTCTAATATTCAATAAACGCGGGAAAATGTAGATTTTGCGTTTTTTATTTGAATTCGTGCGCTGTTCGACGTTTCTCACGCGGTCACACACCCTTTCCCGGCTCCGATATTGAATTTTCCGGTTCGGTAGTCCCTAGTCCCTAGTCCCTAGCCACTTTCGAAGCTTTAATCAATTGATTGTTTTTAAAATTATAATTAACTGCAAAGGCAATTAATATTAATTAATTGTGTGTTCTGTTCTTCTTTCGAAGTGTATGTTATGTTGTATTTTAGAATGCCTCTACCTCCGGCCCTTGCGGCTCGTCTCAAAAAGCGAGGAATCATTCAGGAGAGTGAGTGGCTGACTTTAGTTTTTTTTTCAAATTTAATGACTTGAAAATCATTGCTGTTATCTATTAGTAGAAAATGTATTTCTGAGGAAGAAGTTATTGCGGAGAGCTATGATACTACAGAAAAGGAAAAGATAGAAGAGGAGGATAATTCCGCAGGGGCTCCTGGGTGCCCGAATAAGTATAATCCGTACCATGTGTGCGTCCGAATACTGCTTTGATCATTGGCAAGAAGGAATGCCTGAGTCCAGGTTGACCAGGTTCTGTCTTTCAATAGTCCATTAATTATTCAGGCTCACTCCGTTGTATCTGAAGCGTCGCAAGCGAATGCTCAACAAATATCCGCTTCCGGAAGGTTGGACTGAGGTATGTATTATTTTTCTGTTGAATTTATTGTTCATTGTGAGGTCTACGAGGCTGGAATGGGAAGGCATTACTACTGGTGTCCGGAGACTGATGAGGTGAAGCGTTTGTTCATTTAGACTTTCTCACATCGATTATTATGGAAGGCGTGGCTGCTACGATACAGGATGGATGAAATAGGTTGAATATATGGTGGATTTGTTGAAGGTATCGTGGTTGTCTCCCCGTCATCCGCATGCAGTTATTGGAGAATCAGCACCTAAGATGGCGAAGGAACTTGCTAAAGAAAGGGAGAAGGATAGCTACTTACCTCCTCCAGTATCAGTTATCGAGGAGACCGCGATAGGAACAGAGACGACAGAAAAAGAGTATGTTCTCCTATTCTCTTTGTTTGATATGAGTGTTGATTGAATATGGGATTGGTGTTAAGGACGAAGAGAGAAGAGATGATCGTCTACGGGACAAGAGAAGAGAAGAGAGAGGAAGTCCCACTTATGGAGAGAGTGATGAAGAGACAGAAGAGGGCAAGGAGATGACTGAAAGAGACAGACTCAGTCAGTTGATCCATCTTCCCATGGCACTATATTCATGACCAACATGATATACTCGTTTCACACTTATCCTCAATTCAGAACGTGCGATTCGATCCAATCACGATCCGATGGATCCAGCTAGTTATTCGGATATCTCCCAGTCAGTTTGCCTCTCTTTCCAACATAACTAAAATGAAGATACCATTGTTTTTAACAAATTAAAATGTAGCAATTTATCGTATCGACGTTATGAAACTGTAGTCTAATATGGGCATTCACTTGAAATCTGTAGCATGTTCATGTATGGAAGATATTACAGTACATCTTGAAGAAGTCTAGATATCCCGATTTGGGGTAAATGGTCTTCTGGTCTATTCGTGGATGAGAAATCTGGAGTGGACACTACCGCAGGAGGACCCCTCTTCCAGGTTCATGTTTTACTATTGCATGTTTTTTCACAATAATTTTATATATAATATATATACACGCTAGAAATGGGTAACGGGGGGGGGGGGGGGGGGGGGGGGGGTCAAAAATCGAAAATGTGGGTCTGTGTTCTTGAATGAACTCACGTTTTGTATCCATTATGGTTGTTAACTCCAGATGCGTCCATATCCCTCTCCGGGGGCTATTCTACGTGCTCGAGGAGCTAAGAAAGACGACGATATCTAATTCGTACTATGCACACCGACCCACACCGATATATTTATATATATTTTTGAAGATCGTTTCAAACTCTGAGACTAACTAAGAAAAAATAGACATGATCAATTTAGCCCCGATTTCTGCATAGAAAATCTGATCAGTGAAATCAGCAATCATCAAAAATCGGAAATGTGGGGTCTGTGTTCTTGAATGAATTGATACTGTTCATAC
>BTSX01000004.1:29269108-29435840 GCA_036245825.1 Pristionchus entomophagus
GTCCTACTGTATCCACCTATTCTCCCTCATAAGAGGCGACACGTTCCTACTGTATCCACCTATTCTCCCCTCATAAGAGGCGACACATTCCTATTCTATCCACCTATTCTCCCTCATAAGAGGCGACACGTTGCCTACTGTATCCACCTATTCTCCCTCATAAGAGGCGACACGTTCCTACTGTATCCACCTATTCTCCCTCATAAGAGGCGACACATTCCTATTCTATCCACCTATTCTCCCTCATAAGAGGCGACACGTTGCCTACTGTATCCACCTATTCTCCCTCATAAGAGGCGACACGTTCCTACTGTATCCACCTATTCTCCCTCATAAGAGGCGACACATTCCTATTCTATCCACCTATTCTCCCTCATAAGAGGCGACACGTTGCCTACTGTATCCACCTATTCTCCCTCATAAGAGGCGACACGTTCCTACTGTATCCACCTATTCTCCCTCATAAGAGGCGACACATTCCTATTCTATCCACCTATTCTCCCTCATAAGAGGCGACACGTTCCTACTGTATCCACCTATTCTCCCTCATAAGAGGCGACACGTTCCTACTGTATCCACCTATTCTCCCTCATAAGAGGCGACACATTCCTATTCTATCCACCTATTCTCCCTCATAAGAGGCGACACGTTCCTACTGTATCCACCTATTCTCCCTCATAAGAGGCGACACGTTCCTACTGTATCCACCTATTCTCCCTCATAAGAGGCGACACATTCCTATTCTATCCACCTATTCTCCCTCATAAGAGGCGACACGTTGCCTACTGTATCCACCTATTCTCCCTCATAAGAGGCGACACGTTCCTACTGTATCCACCTATTCTCCCTCATAAGAGGCGACACGTTCCTACTGTATCCACCTATTCTCCCTCATAAGAGGCGACACATTCCTATTCTATCCACCTATTCTCCCTCATAAGAGGCGACACGTTGCTACTGTATCCACCTATTCTCCCTCATAAGAGGCGACACGTTCCTACTGTATCCACCTATTCTCCCTCATAAGAGGCGACACGTTCCTACTGTATCCACCTATTCTCCCTCATAAGAGGCGACACATTCCTATTCTATCCACCTATTCTCCCTCATAAGAGGCGACACGTTGCTACTGTATCCACCTATTCTCCCTCATAAGAGGCGACACGTTCCTACTGTATCCACCTATTCTCCCTCATAAGAGGCGACACGTTCCTACTGTATCCACCTATTCTCCCTCATAAGAGGCGACACATTCCTATTCTATCCACCTATTCTCCCTCATAAGAGGCGACACGTTCCTACTGTATCCACCTATTCTCCCTCATAAGAGGCGACACGTTCCTACTGTATCCACCTATTCTCCCTCATAAGAGGCGACACATTCCTATTCTATCCACCTATTCTCCCTCATAAGAGGCGACACGTTGCTACTGTATCCACCTATTCTCCCTCATAAGAGGCGACACGTTCCTACTGTATCCACCTATTCTCCCTCATAAGAGGCGACACATTCCTATTCTATCCACCTATTCTCCCTCATAAGAGGCGACACATTCCTATTCTATCCACCTATTCTCCCTCATAAGAGGCGACATCGTTCCTACTGTATCCACCTATTCTCCCTCATAAGAGGCGACACATTCCTATTCTATCCACCTATTCTCCCTCATAAGAGGCGACACGTTGCTACTGTATCCACCTATTCTCCCTCATAAGAGGCGACACGTTCCTACTGTATCCACCTATTCTCCCTCATAAGAGGCGACACATTCCTATTCTATCCACCTATTCTCCCTCATAAGAGGCGACACGTTCCTACTGTATCCACCTATTCTCCCTCATAAGAGGCGACACGTTCCTACTGTATCCACCTATTCTCCCTCATAAGAGGCGACACATTCCTATTCTATCCACCTATTCTCCCTCATAAGAGGCGACACGTTGCTACTGTATCCACCTATTCTCCCTCATAAGAGGCGACACGTTCCTACTGTATCCACCTATTCTCCCTCATAAGAGGCGACACATTCCTATTCTATCCACCTATTCTCCCTCATAAGAGGCGACACATTCCTATTCTATCCACCTATTCTCCCTCATAAGAGGCGACACGTTCCTACTGTATCCACCTATTCTCCCTCATAAGAGGCGACACATTCCTATTCTATCCACCTATTCTCCCTCATAAGAGGCGACACGTTGCTACTGTATCCACCTATTCTCCCTCATAAGAGGCGACACGTTCCTACTGTATCCACCTATTCTCCCTCATAAGAGGCGACACATTCCTATTCTATCCACCTATTCTCCCTCATAAGAGGCGACACGTTCCTACTGTATCCACCTATTCTCCCTCATAAGAGGCGACACGTTCCTACTGTATCCACCTATTCTCCCTCATAAGAGGCGACACATTCCTATTCTATCCACCTATTCTCCCTCATAAGAGGCGACACGTTCCTACTGTATCCACCTATTCTCCCTCATAAGAGGCGACACGTTGCTACTGTATCCACCTATTCTCCCTCATAAGAGGCGACACATTCCTATTCTATCCACCTATTCTCCCTCATAAGAGGCGACACGTTGCTACTGTATCCACCTATTCTCCCTCATAAGAGGCGACACGTTCCTACTGTATCCACCTATTCTCCCTCATAAGAGGCGACACGTTCCTACTGTATCCACCTATTCTCCCTCATAAGAGGCGACACATTCCTATTCTATCCACCTATTCTCCCTCATAAGAGGCGACACGTTGCTACTGTATCCACCTATTCTCCCTCATAAGAGGCGACACGTTCCTACTGTATCCACCTATTCTCCCTCATAAGAGGCGACACGTTCCTACTGTACCCACCTATTCTCCCTCATAAGAGGCGACACATTCCTATTCTATCCACCTATTCTCCCTCATAAGAGGCGACACGTTGCTACTGTATCCACCTATTCTCCCTCATAAGAGGCGACACGTTCCTACTGTATCCACCTATTCTCCCTCATAAGAGGCGACACGTTCCTACTGTATCCACCTATTCTCCCTCATAAGAGGCGACACATTCCTATTCTATCCACCTATTCTCCCTCATAAGAGGCGACACGTTCCTACTGTATCCACCTATTCTCCCTCATAAGAGGCGACACGTTCCTACTGTACCCACCTATTCTCCCTCATAAGAGGCGACACATTCCTATTCTATCCACCTATTCTCCCTCATAAGAGGCGACACGTTGCTACTGTATCCACCTATTCTCCCTCATAAGAGGCGACACGTTCCTACTGTATCCACCTATTCTCCCTCATAAGAGGCGACACGTTCCTACTGTATCCACCTATTCTCCCTCATAAGAGGCGACACATTCCTATTCTATCCACCTATTCTCCCTCATAAGAGGCGACACGTTCCTACTGTATCCACCTATTCTCCCTCATAAGAGGCGACACGTTCCTACTGTATCCACCTATTCTCCCTCATAAGAGGCGACACATTCCTATTCTATCCACCTATTCTCCCTCATAAGAGGCGACACGTTGCTACTGTATCCACCTATTCTCCCTCATAAGAGGCGACACGTTCCTACTGTATCCACCTATTCTCCCTCATAAGAGGCGACACATTCCTATTCTATCCACCTATTCTCCCTCATAAGAGGCGACACATTCCTATTCTATCCACCTATTCTCCCTCATAAGAGGCGACACGTTCCTACTGTATCCACCTATTCTCCCTCATAAGAGGCGACACATTCCTATTCTATCCACCTATTCTCCCTCATAAGAGGCGACACGTTGCTACTGTATCCACCTATTTCTCCCTCATAAGAGGCGACACGTTCCTACTGTATCCACCTATTCTCCCTCATAAGAGGCGACACATTCCTATTCTATCCACCTATTCTCCCTCATAAGAGGCGACACGTTCCTACTGTATCCACCTATTCTCCCTCATAAGAGGCGACACGTTCCTACTGTATCCACCTATTCTCCCTCATAAGAGGCGACACATTCCTATTCTATCCACCTATTCTCCCTCATAAGAGGCGACACGTTCCTACTGTATCCACCTATTCTCCCTCATAAGAGGCGACACGTTGCTACTGTATCCACCTATTCTCCCTCATAAGAGGCGACACATTCCTATTCTAATCCACCTATTCTCCCTCATAAGAGGCGACACGTTGCTACTGTATCCACCTATTCTCCCTCATAAGAGGCGACACGTTCCTACTGTATCCACCTATTCTCCCTCATAAGAGGCGACACGTTCCTACTGTATCCACCTATTCTCCCTCATAAGAGGCGACACATTCCTATTCTATCCACCTATTCTCCCTCATAAGAGGCGACACGTTGCTACTGTATCCACCTATTCTCCCTCATAAGAGGCGACACGTTCCTACTGTATCCACCTATTCTCCCTCATAAGAGGCGACACGTTCCTACTGTACCCACCTATTCTCCCTCATAAGAGGCGACACATTCCTATTCTATCCACCTATTCTCCCTCATAAGAGGCGACACGTTGCTACTGTATCCACCTATTCTCCCTCATAAGAGGCGACACGTTCCTACTGTATCCACCTATTCTCCCTCATAAGAGGCGACACGTTCCTACTGTATCCACCTATTCTCCCTCATAAGAGGCGACACATTCCTATTCTATCCACCTATTCTCCCTCATAAGAGGCGACACGTTCCTACTGTATCCACCTATTCTCCCTCATAAGAGGCGACACGTTCCTACTGTATCCACCTATTCTCCCTCATAAGAGGCGACACATTCCTATTCTATCCACCTATTCTCCCTCATAAGAGGCGACACGTTGCTACTGTATCCACCTATTCTCCCTCATAAGAGGCGACACGTTCCTACTGTATCCACCTATTCTCCCTCATAAGAGGCGACACATTCCTATTCTATCCACCTATTCTCCCTCATAAGAGGCGACACATTCCTATTCTATCCACCTATTCTCCCTCATAAGAGGCGACACGTTCCTACTGTATCCACCTATTCTCCCTCATAAGAGGCGACACATTCCTATTCTATCCACCTATTCTCCCTCATAAGAGGCGACACGTTGCTACTGTATCCACCTATTCTCCCTCATAAGAGGCGACACGTTCCTACTGTATCCACCTATTCTCCCTCATAAGAGGCGACACATTCCTATTCTATCCACCTATTCTCCCTCATAAGAGGCGACACGTTCCTACTGTATCCACCTATTCTCCCTCATAAGAGGCGACACGTTCCTACTGTATCCACCTATTCTCCCTCATAAGAGGCGACACATTCCTATTCTATCCACCTATTCTCCCTCATAAGAGGCGACACGTTCCTACTGTATCCACCTATTCTCCCTCATAAGAGGCGACACGTTCCTACTGTATCCACCTATTCTCCCTCATAAGAGGAGACACGTTTCTACTGTATCCACCAATTCTCCCTCATAAGAGGCGACACGTTACTACTGTTTAAACCTATTCTCCCTCATAAGAGACGACACGTTCCTACTGTATCCACCTATTCTCCCTCATAAGAGGCGACACGTTCCTACTGTATCCACCTATTCTCCCTCATAAGAGGAGACACGTTTCTACTGTATCCACCAATTCTCCCTCATAAGAGGCGACACGTTACTACTGTTTAAACCTATTCTCCCTCATAAGAGGCGACACGTTCCTACTGTATCCACCTATTCTCCCTCATAAGAGGCGACACGTTGCTACTGTATCCACCTATTCTCCCTCATAAGAGGCGACACGTTCCTACTGTATCCACCTATTCTCCCTCATAAGAGGCGACACGTTCCTACTGTATCCACCTATTCTCCCTCATAAGAGGCGACACATTCCTATTCTATCCACCTATTCTCCCTCATAAGAGGCGACACGTTGCTACTGTATCCACCTATTCTCCCTCATAAGAGGCGACACGTTCCTACTGTATCCACCTATTCTCCCTCATAAGAGGCGACACATTCCTATTCTATCCACCTATTCTCCCTCATAAGAGGCGACACGTTGCTACTGTATCCACCTATTCTCCCTCATAAGAGGCGACACGTTCCTACTGTATCCACCTATTCTCCCTCATAAGAGGCGACACATTCCTATTCTATCCACCTATTCTCCCTCATAAGAGGCGACACGTTCCTACTGTATCCACCTATTCTCCCTCATAAGAGGCGACACGTTCCTACTGTATCCACCTATTCTCCCTCATAAGAGGAGACACGTTTCTACTGTATCCACCAATTCTCCCTCATAAGAGGCGACACGTTACTACTGTTTTAAACCTATTCTCCCTCATAAGAGACGACACGTTCCTACTGTATCCACCTATTCTCCCTCATAAGAGGCGACACGTTCCTACTGTATCCACCTATTCTCCCTCATAAGAGGAGACACGTTCCTACTCTATCTACCTATTCTCCCTCATAAGAGGCGACACATTCCTATTCTATCCACCTATTCTCCCTCATAAGAGGCGACACATTCCTATTCTATCCACCTATTCTCCCTCATAAGAGGCGAGACGTTGCTACTGTATCCACCTATTCTCCCTCATAAGAGGCGACACGTTCCTACTGTATCCACCTATTCTCCCTCATAAGAGGCGACACATTCCTATTCTATCCACCTATTCTCCCTCATAAGAGGCGACACATTCCTATTCTATCCACCTATTCTCCCTCATAAGAGGCGACACGTTCC
This sequence comes from Pristionchus entomophagus, assembly GCA_036245825.1. NCBI lineage: Eukaryota > Metazoa > Nematoda > Chromadorea > Rhabditida > Neodiplogasteridae > Pristionchus > Pristionchus entomophagus. Next base: position 29,275,830 of record BTSX01000004.1, read on the forward strand.
TACTGTATCCACCTATTCTCCCTCATAAGAGGCGACACGTTACTACTGTTTAAACCTATTCTCCCTCATAAGAGGCGACACGTTCCTACTGTATCCACCTATTCTCCCTCATAAGAGACGACACGTTCCTACTGTATCCACCTATTCTCCCTCATAAGAGACGACACGTTCCTACTGTATCCACCTATTCTCCCTCATAAGAGACGACACGTTCCTACTGTATCCACCTATTCTCCCTCATAAGAGACGACACGTTCCTACTGTATCCACCTATTCTCCCTCATAAGAGACGACACGTTCCTACTGTATCCACCTATTCTCCCTCAAAGAGGCGACACGTTTCTACTGTATCCACCTATTCTCCCTCATAAGAGGAGACACGTTCCTACTGTATCTACCTATTATCCCTCATAAGAGACGACACGTTCCTACTGTATCCACCTATCCACCTATTCTCGGAGAATAGGTGGATACAGTAGGAACGTGTCGCCTCTTATGAGATAGAATAGGTCCCAAAAAAATCCGAAAAATCATCCCTGATAAAAATACGTTCTTATTGGAGTTTCAGGCGTATTTGTTGATGAAAATAACGAAAAACATAGTTTGGAAGCGAAAGGACATCGATAAAAGGTCGAAAATTGAAATTGTCGACTTTTTTCGGTCACCCTGAAAAATTATTTTAGCCGTTGCCATTTTTTATTGCAGATTCTGAATCTACGTGCAAAACTACTTCCGTTAGTGAAAACCGCACGGCTATCTGAGCAGGACGCCGAAGTGTGCAGCTCCCCGACCGAGGCGCCCTTGGGGGCTGGCGGGTGAACGATGAATAGACGTTTCGATATTTCGATACGATATAGTCACTTTTTCATCGCATTTCTATCCCAGTTATCGTTATTAACCATTTATATTGATGTTATGGGGATGTGATTTCGATAAAACACGAAAAACGTGGTCTTTTTTTTCAAAATCTCAAAATTTCAAAAATTCATAAGTCATGTATCTGAGTTTCAAATGGTAAATTCTCGGAAAATCACTTCAATATGGGTTTTGAACAATATCTGTGCTTTTGGGACGGTTTCTAGAAAAAAAGTTGTTGTCGAAAAATTTCTCGATAATTTGTCCACCAAAAAATGACAATTTCAAAAAATATTCGCAAATCGGCTATAACTTTCAGATATTGTTTATGTATCATGTGCTAGTTATTCTCTGTCGAGAATACACCATTTGAAGCTCAGATACATGACTTATGAATTTATTTAATTTTGAGATTTTGAAAAAGTGATTTTTCTACTTTTCTCGTTTTTCGTGTTTTATCGAAATCACAACCCCATAGCATCAATATAAATGGTTAATAACAATAAATGGGATAGAAACGCAATGAAAAAGTGACTATATCGCATCGAAATATCGAAACGTCTATTCATCGTTCACCCGCCAGCCTCAAAGGGCGCCTAGGTCGGGGAGCTGCACACTCCGGCGTCCTGCTCAGATAGCCGTGCGGTTTTCACTAACGGAAGTAGTTTTGCACGTAGATTCAGAATCTGCAATAAAAAAATGGCAACGGCTAAAAAAAATATTTTTTTCGGGACACTTCTGGCATTTTTCGGAAAGTTTACCCCGGCATCTCATATTGGGCCAGCTATCAGCTCTAGGTTTGGGGACTCCACCCTGAACTTATTGGCATAGGTTGCAGAAAAGTCCTCCGTCGACCCCTCTCAAAAGCTTCACTAAACCGTGGAACGGCTCCTATATCTTGGAATTTTTTTCGAAATTTTTTTCGATAAATCGGAAAAGGTTAAATTTTCTTTCTGTCCGATTATTATATGTATTAGCGTATTAGCTACTGTATTATTTTATTCTGTCGTTCCTTATTTCAATACATATTGCTATCAAAAAATAAAAATGTGCACAAATCGAAGGAATTCGTTTTTTCTCTTTTTCATCAATCTCCTTCCATTGCCTAAGGGCTCATTTCATACTGCTCTCACACACAATCTCGAATAGTTTGCATTGAATTGAAATGAAGTTTACGTGTGAGATTGAGTCTGAGGAAGAGAGAAGATGAGTGAAGAAGGGTGGAGAGAAGGCCAAGGGGGGGGGAGACAAGGGGAGAGGAGGAGAGAGAGGAGAGGGCTCAATCTCTCTCTATCCTCTCAGTAGAACTTGTTTGATCTTACTTTTTTCTCTTTTTTTCTGACATTTAGATTTTCATTATTCATAGTTTATTCAACTAAGCAGTATCACTTACACATTGATCCCAATTAGATGAATGAATAGTCTTTTTGAATGAAGACCGTAGCGGCTTATCCATCCCGATGAGATCGAGGTACTTCCCCCTCCCCCCCTCCCCCCCCCCACCTCTTCCCCCTTCTCCTCATCCATCTCCACTAGTACTACTGCTCAGAATCTTTCAAACCCCGTTTGTTCATTTGATTATTTCACTTCCTAACTTCAATACTCGCTACACTCAATTCTCTATTTGCACCCTAACAACTCTTCTCTAATAGCAGTCGCATCTTTTTCAAATGTCAAACAATTTTGTTTTCTCGTTTGATCTTCTGCTCCATTCGCCCCCTATATCATTCTCGCCCATCTGACAGACAGTTGTCATTCCCATCCCATTATACCTACGAGACGTTCTCCCTTCTTCCCCCTCCCACCTCCCTCCCCCTCCCCCTCCCTTTTCCTCCCCTCCTCCCCCCTCCCTCTCCCTTCCCCTCCCCTCTACCTTATCCCCTCTCCAATTAACCCTTCCCCTTTTCCTCTGTCCTATGAGGCCGGTTGCCTACTATTCAATCACACATGCGCGGGAATTGGTACAGTGGTTTTTCGAAAAACTGGGTCAAGATGTTATCGAGTGTGCTGATCATCATGGCCGACTTCATTTTGCACCAAATCGATCGGTAAGGCCAGGCTGCAACTGGGCTTCAAATGACAATTTTTCAGTTTGTCAGGTTCCAGTGAACCAAATCTTTTGAAAATTTGAGAGCACATAGAATCGGGTATGGGGAATCCAGTTATGATATTCACAACCTCACAATAGTGACCTACCTCTTTATGACATATGATTTTTGAGTATGAGACGTTAGTGGAACTAGCTTTTTATTTAGCCAGATACGCCTCGTCGGGATGATCATTTTTTGTATTAATAGTGTAGGGTTTGAAGTTGCCGGTTTTTTGCAATCTTCACTTTTTTTATCGTCATGTTCATTATTCGCCGCGCTAATCGCGCGAAGAGTGAGGAATGAAATGGGTTTCATTCCGTGACACAAAGGAAAACGGGCGAAACTGGGATGAAACTCAATTCATTTCTCACTCAGCGAGCGGATGACGGCGAAAATTACGATAAAAATGTGAAGATTGCAAAAAACCGGCAAGTTCAAACCCCACACTATTTATACAAAAAATGATCCTCTCGACGAGGTGCATCTGGCTAAACAAAAAGCTAGTTCCACTAACGTCTCATACTCAAAAATCATATGTCATAAAGAGGTAGGTCACGATTGTGAGGTTGTGAATATCATTACTGGATTCCCCATAGCTGATTCTATGTGCTATCAAATTTTCAAAAGATTTGGTTCACTGGAACCTGACAGACTGAAAAATCGTCATTTGAAGCCCAGTTGCAGCCTGGCCTCACCGATCGATTTGGTGCAAAATGAAGTCGGCCATGATGATCAGCACACTCTATAACATCTTTCCCAAGTTTTTCGAAAATCACTGTACCAACTCCTGATTGAATAGTAGACAACCGGCCTCCTATACAACCCACATCTCCTTTCCTCATCTATATATTATTCCGATTGAGTGGATTAGTGCAATTTATATTCGCATTCATTCAATCTTCTACTTTCTCGTTTTCTCACACACATGTACATCACTTAAATATGTACTCTGATATGAGCAATGCTATTCATTTCTTGTTTTGTCTCATCTTCTCCCTGTCTCACACACTTAGACCTCTCATCTCTCCTCCCCCCCCCCCCTCCCCTTCCTCCGTCCCTCTCTCCTCCCCACCCCTCCCTCCCTCCCCCTAAGATTGGAACTCTAGTGGTCCAGTCAATCTCATCCGTTCTCTTCTATCTAAATGCCGAATATTCTCATTTCTCCCACCCTCCTCACAATAATCTCCACTCCATGCTAGTCGTCCCTCCCATCCAAAATCTTTCTCCCCCTCCCCCCCTCTCTCCACATCCTCCCCCTCTCCCCTATCCTCAATGTATTTCAGCGCGTCATTTGTGAATAAGTGAATAATTGACTATATTTTGTTCAGGTGATGTCGTTCAGGTCATTCACAATTCGTAGATTCAATGCGAGTCACTCCTCCATCAATTGGTTGAATCATTCATCTCAATCTCATTCCTTCTCTCAATTCAAATTCGCTTATATATATATATTCTATTCTTGTGTTGTCTTGTTCACAATACTCCTCATCTACTCTTCTCTATCCATTTTCTCATCGGATATATTCCCTCACTTCCTCACTATCTCTCCTACTGGTATCCATTTCCCCTTCTATTCAATCCACAATGCACACATTCCTCTCGTCTCCTAATTATTTCCTTCACAACTTACTCTAAATCTCACTTCAGGAATGATTCAGTGAGACCAGAGAATCTTCCACTCGTTGGTAAGTTGGTTGGTGCTCCATCAACAATCTATCTTCCTTCTTCACCTACTTAATTTGTATTTATAGAACGAGCATGGAGGGGTTAATCTATTATTATTACTATTATTCTGATATTACGATTACTATTCTCCTCATTCCGATCCTTCTATCATAGATTATTTGTATCAGTAGCATGTTTTTTCCCCAATGCTCACAATAGTGCAATAACCATTACCATGAAATATTTGTATTATCGATTCACTCTTCCAATGGTTGATAATGCTCGTTTCAGTTAAAATATCGATGGCATCGAATGGTTATGGAGGAATGGAAACGATTCCATATAAATGTCTAATGGGATCAGTCCATGTTCAGGTAGGTCAAAATTGTAGTGACGAGTCTCTCGACTTCATTCGGGATTGAATAAGATATTACTTAGTCATTAGTTCTCCCTCTCTTCACACGACTGTTTCTCCATTTAGACAATGACTCGTTTCATAATATTTTACCATCTGATCTTCGGTGTGATTGTATCTCTTATTGCATTTCCTTTCTTCATCTGGGTCGGAATTCTAACTCTCATAGTCTTCACTTCTTCTCTCTTCGCTCTCAAAAGGTGGGGGAGTGGAGGGGTGGGGGGAAAGGGAGGGGGGGAGGGGGAGGGGGGAAAGGGAGGGGAAGAATCATCATCTTTTAAATAACTAATTCTCATCATTTCAGACGCAGTTCAGCACTTTTACTTCCTTTCGTCGTATTATTAGTAAGTGATTATCACTTTGGAAAATCGCATAATTTTAATGTAGTTTTAACATTTTATAAATCCTTATGTCTCATCCTTTTTTGAGTTTCTCTGTCACTCTCGTATATGGTCTCGGATAATAGTAAAACGTCGGATGTGAAAACAAATTTGCTCTCCATTGCTATCTATAATCTTCTGAATTGAGAGATACTAGGTGACATTAATGAATGATTGAATGTGGAAGTGAAGAGTGGGAAGATCACTTATCAATATTTATTTAATTCCCGCACTTTTTTTCATGTATTCTATTCATTTCAGTATTTGACTCTCGTCCTACTTCTCTTTTTGGGAGGTTTCATTTTTTTCGCCAACATTTTCTTCAATAAGAGTTCTTCCCAAGGTGGGCTCATCAAGATATACATCTATGTATTTATATTACATAGGAGGTTAGAGGGGATTTAGGGGAGACTAGATTGTTATTCGGATTGAAAAGAAAAGAAGAGAGAAGTGAGATCATATTCGGAAAGACTCATTGAGTGGAGAGGAGAATCTGAGAATATGAGACACTTCCACAAAACAAACACAAAATATCTTAGGAATAGAGCTTTCATGTGCAAACGATGCTAATGAAAATTTGGACATATAATTTTTTTAATAAAGTGATTTCTAACAAACATATTAACTAATTTTTCAGTTTTCCAATCGGAGTTTGATACTGAATCGCTTTTCTTCATGGACACTGAACGGTTAGAATTTAATTGAAAATCTCATCATAAATAATTTGATTCACTTATTTAATAGTTTAGATTCGCGGTTATTCTTCATCTTCTTAATATTCTCCTTCTACTCTTCCATATGTGGCATCTATCTGTCCTTTCCTCCTGCAGAAAATTCTTGGATTGTGGAAGTGAGAGAATCTCATTGTTATTCTAGTGGTTACTCTAGAGAATAGATCTTCCCAAACCATTCAGGACTATCGGCATAAGACTGGAAAGACTTTTATTGATGAATAACAGATTAAATCTGAATGATATTCTACTCAATATTATTATTATTGCAGGATTGTCGATCTACGAGAGTCAGTTGAATACACTCAATTGTCAACGAAGATCAACTGAACAAATTCTACTCTGATATCACTTGACTCAGGGAAATAATCCATTCATCGGGTCATAATTACACTTTCACTCTATCAACCTCTCATCCTCTACGAATATCTCAGCATTTTATTTGTGATACACAACTATTCGAAATATGAATGAAATATCGAGATTTTTTATTGAAATTAATCGACGGTAAATATACGGTCAATGACCGTATATTTAAATACCATCGGTATGTCTCATTTAGGATGAAGTGCACCCAATAACATTGGAATATCCCGTTTCTTCACAAAATCCTTCAACTTCATTGTTAGAAAACGCTATTCTTACAATTAGTAAATATAACAACCTTGGGAATTGTAATGCCAAATCCCAAAATAATCGAAAATCTGATGAGAATAAGCGAAACATGGATAATTTTATCGACTTTGAACATCTTCGAAACTTTTTTACTACAGAAAAAGTTGGGACATCTGGAGATAAAGGTGGGAGACGGTTCTGTGTGATTCAAAATGGAAACGAGGTTCTCAACTAAAACACACATAACAAAAAGACAAGAGATGAAATGAAGGAGAAATCAGGGGAAGGAGAGGAGACAGACATGGAAATTGAATACTGTGAAATGAAGTAAACGACACACATTCAAACATACATAATTCTGCGAATTTTCAATTGAAAAACTCATATTCGGTTAATACGTGAAACGATATGTCAGAAGCTAATTAATTATCGAATCTAACAGTTAATTATATTAGTTTCTTCTGCAACAACAGCAGAAAAATTGGACAAAAGAGTGCCTGATATTAGGAAGGAGAAAAATGGAAGAAATGAGAATAATAAGAGGGCGGAAAGGAAGAAGGGAAATATGAAGAACGAAGGCATTTGTGGCAATCCAATCACTGAATCCATCATCGATTGAGAAGAGAACAGAGAGGTCTTTCCAAGTTGAGAGAGAAGCCCAAGCTGAAGAGAGAATGAATGAGAGAGAGAGAGAGAGAGAGTGATCCTTCACTATCACAACCAACTTGGTCAACCCACCAGACTCGAAGAAAAAGACAAAGTTCAGAGAGATTATTGAAGGAGAATTGGTCTCGTTTAGTCAAAATGACTAGCACAACTTACCAACGTATGGAATGGAAAGAGCGTGATTGAGAAGAAGAAACAGTGAAATAAAAATTAGACGCGACCGAGAAGATCGAATGTATACAAAGCCAGACGATTTTGTACGAGAAGCCTGACGATGACACAAGAGAAGAGGAGACTGGAAGGGATGAGATTATGGTAGATAAGGGATTACTGTAGATAAGGATGACGGAAGAGTGACTTACGAAGAGAATGAGAAGAAGGATAGTGAGTGTTGCCAGAAGAGAAGAAAGTTTGATGAGGGCAGAAATGGCGATGAGAATTCCATGATGAGAATGAAGATAAGAGAGGAGAACATCTGTAGATGTGAAGAGAAGAGGGAAAGGTTGGAGATGGAGGAAGGACGGCCTGCGATGGAGAGAGAGTCAGTGTTCAATCAATTGGTACCATTCAATACAGCTACCAAATAAACCTAGAAACACGACTAAATACGATAAACAGAATACGTCTCTGATAGGAAGAGTTCGATACCAGAATTGTAGATAGGGAGTGTGTTCTGGTCGAAGAATGGATCGATATGAGTAGATCAAGAGAGGAATTGAAGAGATGAGAAGAGTCCAGAAGATCCAATCAGTGAAGATGAAAGAGAGAAGAGAAAGAATGGGAAGTCCTCTGTAATAAGGATAATATGGATTGAAGAGTGAGATAGAAGAGACCTGTAGATGGTGTATGAAGTGTAATGGACAAGAATGTCTTCGTGGATACGGCGGCCCTCACTCAAATTAGTAAATCACATTAATTCATTCTCGCCATTTCTTAGTACTCACTTATGTAGAAACCGAATGTGGATGTTATTGTAGTCCCCATAGTAAAAATGCCAATTGAGATCCCTGAATTGATCTCGATCAATTAGCCTAAAGTGTCATGTGTTTCCTATCTACCGACCGACCCTCTGGCAGTTTACAATGACCCTCGAACTGAGCGAGAGAAATGGCATGTTTAGAGAGAAAGGAATAAACAAAGACTGACGTCGAAGGGAATTGATCGAAGGACGCTTTCACTTCACTGTAGATATCGAGACCAATCTGAGAAAAGGAGTTATTGATAGATCACATGTGAATGAATCACCTGACAAGCAATCGGAAGGAGAAGGAGGAAGAGAAAGACTTTGATGTAATCTCTCTTGGAAGACACAGTTAGAAGACACAATAGAAGGAACATAATGGTCTCGATGGAAATCCATGCGACTCGGTACGGATTGAGAGTGAAATTACCATCTGAATACCAATTTAATTATTGAAAGAAATAATAGAAAGATTCACCTCGCAGAACAGTATCTTGTATTACAGTAGTCGGTTCGGCGTCCAATTGATTGTCTAGATCGATAGAGAGGAGTGGAGGATCCTCACCACTTCCTTCCATACCGCAACTGTCAAGAAGCTTGAACAAGAACACAAAACAGAAGGAAATGAAAGTGATTAGAAGTCAAAATAGAGAAATGATCTACTATACGAATTGTGATACCATTCAATCGTAGATATAAAAAAAAGGAAAACTTCCTAGTTGACCAATCAAAACGAAAGAAGAAAACGAGATTGAATGCCTCAATCTCTAATTAGCAAAATCCATTGCAGAGTTGCGCGAAGAAAGAATGGGTAGCGGAAGACGAGAGATGATGAGAGTGAGAGAGTGAGATAAGCAATTGAATTACTGATTGGAAGAAGTGAGAGAAAAGGAGGAAGGGGTGGAGTTACTACTGCTATTGGACAACAAGTAGATAAATGAATCATTATAGAGGGGGTATAACTGGAGAGGAACGAGAGGAGGGAAGACATAGCCATTACACATGGCAAGCTGAGAGGTGAGGAGAGGTGAGGGAGATGCAACAACGGGAACTCGTGTCCTTCAATCCCTATCGAGATCTCTTTCTCCAAGTGATTATAAGCAAATGGTATAATGCTTTGCGAGTGGGATATGCATTATAGATAAAGATCTTCAATGCTTGATCGCCTAGCTTCTGCCGAACACGAAAGCAAAGAGAAGATCATTGATTGAAACAAGAAAAAGTGCGATGATTGAGAAAATATGAAACAATACAGTAATACTACAGTATTCTTAGAGTTCTTTTCAGGACACGTCACAGGGCTACAAATGCACTCGCTTTTCTTTCTTATTGTTTTCAAATTTAGTGTTATTAGTTATATGCAGAGTTGGATCATGTGTATATGTGTAAGAGTGTATATGTGTCATGTGTTTACGTGTAAGAGCAGACATCTAACCGGACATCTAGAGATATTCTTATCTCTAGATGTCTTTTCATTTCAGTCGGATCATTCAGATTGTTCATTGATCTTTGATCATCTGTATATTCGATTATATATTCTTTATGCCCCGACCGACCTCCCAGTTGTGCTTATTATATCTAGAGACCGCAGACTGGTTTTTCGAAAACGCTCCTAAAATCTATTCCTGTTGGTAATAAGTGGATTAGTGGCTGCCAATACGATTCATAACAAAATATATTTTAAAATACGCGAATTAAGTGAGAATAAAGCGATTAACAAAAATTGCGTGAGCACGCTCCTACAGTACACCTTCCCCTTTGTTCAACGGTATCAAACATTTTAGGCTGGGTCATTTTTAAAAAAAACTATTTTTGAAGTTCGTATTTTATTTAATTATTTTCAAATATTTATTATGAAAACTATTTCTTAAGCAATAATATGTAGAAGAGAACGATTTGAGTCATTTTTTTAATACACAGATTCATCACAGACGAAATCAGTCACGAAACGCCCCTTTCAACCGCTACAACTTCCGTCCGTGAAAAAAGTGCGGGTTGTGCATAGTCTGAATAGATGCGCGATGATCGAAATATTAATTTAATAAACAAATTATAAGGGCGTCACGTCAGTTTAACGATTTCGGAATCGAAAATGAACGAACACTCGAAAACAGTCACGAAACGCCTCTTTCAACCGCTACAACTTCCGTCCGTGAAAAAAGTGCGGGTTGTGCATAGTATGAATAGATGCGCGATGATCGAAATATTAATTTAATAAACAAATTATAAGGGTGTCACTTCAGTTTAACGATTTCTGAATCAAAATGTATGAAAAAATACAAGAGCGATTTTGGTTTAACGGGGTTGGCGAAAGCAATATCAGCGCAATTTACACGAAATTCTCGCTATAGACTAAATGGCAAATGGAGAACGAGTACAGATGAAAATAAATATTATTTACCACCTTTAAATTGAACAAAATCAATAATGTCCAAGGCTGTCCAAAACCCGTGGTGAGGTCTTCGGTAGCGCGTGCGTCAGCCGATTCTGCAATTTTGATTTTGCTGCCAAGTCGAACACAACGCCCGCAGACTGCGGTCTCTAATTATATCGATAACTTTTTAGGGGAATGAGTCTCGAAAAAAATTTCTAATAGGAATTTTTCTTAAACCACCATTCGTAATATTTTCGTTCGTGTTTTTAACAGTCGAAAGGCATTCATTCAATATTTTAATGCGTGACTACTTTTAGCGTTTTGCTCTCGCTTTTCTTCACAAAAGCATACGCATTCTACTCCTACCGCGACAACCCTCTCTAAAAACGGAGGGTTTCTTTGGCCCCTCGCCCCCCGGTCTTTGGCCCCTCATAAATCTACGATCTCGACAACTCATGTACTAAACTATTTATTTTTGGTATCCACTTTTGATATTGAACGCCTATTCCATTTATCCGGATAATTGTTCTCTTTATCGTTCGAGTCTGTTCTCAATCTTTTGGTTGTAGATCATAATGGGAATCTCCGACAATGACGTCCAGAAGCAACTTCGCCATATGATGGCATTCATTGAGCAGGAGGCGAATGAGAAGGCTGAGGAGATCGATGCTAAGGCCGAGGAAGAGTTCAATATCGAGAAGGGAAGACTTGTCCAGCAGCAGAGAACTAAGATCATGGAGTTCTACGAAAAGAAAGAGAAGCAAGTGGAACTGCAGAGAAAGATTCAGAGCTCGAACTCGCTCAACCAGAGCAGACTCCTCTGTCTCAAGGTAACAACCACTTTCTCCTTTTTCCATGTCATTAGTTCATGGGTTAATTTTTTTTTAAAGTGTTGATCGATCAATCTCGGCTTGAAAATATTCTATGCATTTAATTCAATATATTAAAATAAGAAGTGAATTTGTGCAAATAGTTTTTTGTTTCTTTGTACAGGCTCGTGAGGATCACATTCGCAATGTCCTGGATGAAGCCCGTGCCAATCTATCCAAGATTTCTGCTGATACTGCTCGTTATCCCGCCATCCTCAAGGGACTAATCATGCAGGTCATTACTTATCTTTTAATCACACTATTGCTTTATTTATCAAGTAAAGTTCTCGAAATATAATTAGTCCGTGTGTTTCATATTGTACTGTGGAGTGTATTCAGGGACTCCTTCAATTGCTGGAGAAGGAAGTGCATCTTCGTTGTCGTCAGAAGGATCAGTCTTTGGTTGAGTCTCTTCTGCCCGAGTGTCTAGACGCACTCGAGAAACAGTGGGGAAACAAGTCAAAGGTCAGCAATACTCAGCATCTTCAAACCATTCCATTAGCTTTTGTTGGAAAAAAGAATGTAATCTATGAGGGAATATAAATAATACTTAATTAATGTACATTCGAATGTGAATTATGTCTGTGTCAGGTGGTGATCGACAAGACCAATTATCTGTCTGAGGAGTCAGCAGGAGGAGTGGAGATGTCTGCCAAGGCAGGAAAGATCAGAGTGTCATCTACTCTTGAGAGCAGACTCGATCTCATTGCTGGCCAGATTGTCCCCCAGATCAGAACAGCCCTCTTCGGTCCCAATCCCAACAGAAAGTTCTTCGATTAAGTGTACCCCCCATATTGTTTGTTGTAACGTTGATCCCACTTCGATCCATTCCAATAATGACCATCATGTGATCACTTCGCTTATTCCAACTCACTATCAATCAATCATCGTCTTTATCGACGAATTAGTCAATTACTGTAGTGAGCGAGAATGAAGAAGACCCGTGTATAGAAGATTTGAGTAGATTATACACTTATGTATCCTATGCGACAGTATATTAAGAATAGAGGTACGAGAATAAACCGATGATAAATAGAAGAGATTCATGGTTCATTTCTTCGTCTTCGTCTATTTCCGAATGGAGCAGTTGGATTGGGAACAGATATTGAGGGTGAGGGAGTCATTGCCATTTCCTCATCCATTGGTTCTCCTCTCGTTCTATCCCCCATCTCCTCTCCCATCTTCTCATTCAAATCAGCCATTGGAGAGTCTGTTGTCTCTGCTCCCAACATCTTCAATTGAGAGTACGGTAGGGTAGTAAGAGTAGTACTGTAACTGACCACCGACTTGTGCATTGATTGATAAGCATTTATCCATTCGTTCTTTCTCAGCTGAATATTAGCAATTGATTTTGAAATGTGTCCTGCTATGATCCGATGAAGGAATGGTACTCTCTGCAATGGCCACCACTCATCTACCATCACTTATTCTCTATTACCTTCATGACTTCTTGGAGCACACAAAGCGCTTCATTACAGTGTTCCACAGAATGAGTAATCATGAGCGTCTCGGCAAGCATTTCAGCTGCATCCACAAAGAAGGGATACTTGTCAACCACCTTACGAAGCTCTTCAATGCCCTTATCCTCAATACATTATTCATTCCTTCAATTCCTTCGCAATCTCCGTGATACCTGTGGATGCTCCGTCTTGAATGAGAGTACATGAGCATAGAGAAGGGCTGATCTCGGTCCGGGAATCTCATTCAACGCTGCCAAGGCAAGCAATCGTGCCCCGTCGTGTTTCTTGAGTACAAGATTCCTGTGTGTCCTCCCTCTCTCTTTCCTTCTCTCATTCATTCACTCACGCACTGACCATCTGCTCGTACACATCTATATTGTGTGGATCCCTTCTCAATACACTCGTTCCGATCTCCAATAACTCCCGATATCTCTCTGCAATCCATTCTTGTCACTCCTCCCTCCTCCCCCCCTCCCCCCTCCCCCTCCCTCCATCTCCCTTCTACTCACCAATATCATTGAGTATCTGCATCTTGAGAAGAGTGGCATCAGTGTTCCTTCCCCTCATCATTGCTGCAGCTTTCTGAGAAAGAACTATCTTTTGTTTTTGTTTTTTTAGGAAGGAAACTTTTGGAGGAAACGCACGTGTGAAAAATGAAGGGCAATGTCATGTTTGATGGGTCTGGAGTTATTGGATTCCTTCCTCACTTCCTTTACTCTCGCCAATTGACCATATGCAATTAATGCCTCTGCACTTTCATCCTTCATAACTGTCAATTCCATCACTACTTCCTCCAGATCCTTCAATCGTTCCACCTACAATATCGACATCAATCACTATCTACAGTATCTCTCAACCAATCACTATCTACAGTATCTCTCAACCAATCACTATCTACAGTATCTCTCTACCAATCACTATCTACAGTATCTCTCTACCAATCATCTACCGTATCTACCGTACCTCATCAACTGCCAACTGTCCCAGTGCATTCACGAGAAGAGTGAGTCCATCTTTGTTGTCTCGATCGATTCGATGAGCTTTCATCAACAAATCAACTGCGTCTTCTTTCATTCCAATGTAGAAGAGCATCTCTCCCGCTTCTAGATAGGCTCTCAAGATTGAGAAACGATTATGTCATTGTAGGGGGGAAGAACACGGTAAGAGGGAGGGATAGGGGGGCGACCTTCTGGGAGCGAGTGATGCATTGTTGAGAAGGGAGGTCACTGCTCCGATTAGATCATCATTGCCCCATGCAGTGTGAGCAGCCCACCAATGAGAGAGGAAAGGAAGATCGGAGATGGAAGGGATACTCAACTGGAAGGAGGAGTACTGTAATTCACTCAATCACTCAATCACTAACTGAATCCTTCTTCTTCCTCTCTCGTCTTCTCGCTAGATAAGATAGAGATGTCACAGATTGAGGGCACGAGGCAACACATACACTAAACAGTCTCATTTCTTTCCCTCTCCCATCATCTCCCCCTCTACCCCTCCCCAATCAGATATTGAATATCATACAGATGAGCGTCCAGAATGGGATCTTTGCTCTTCGCTTCTTCCACTCCCATCTTCTTCCACAATTCGATTTCTAATTTCTTCATTCTTGCTTTCTGATGATTTAATTTTATCTGATTAAGAGCTTCTGAAATGAAGAAAAAAACGTGGGAGATATAGGGATGGTCCAAATATGATCATTCCCGATCTCAAGAATGACATGGTAGAAGGACAATGTGATTGTACTTACCCATTGCCTTATCATAACATCCCATCTCATAATGACACTTGGCAATTCGATATCTCATATCGGCTTCTTCCTCATTCTGTCCACTCGATGCAATCATCAGAGCAGCATCGTTATATCTCTCAATAAATATCATTCATTCCTTTTCACTTCCTTCTACACTATGTTTCCTAACCAATAGCATAACATGATTATCTTCTCGAAAAGAACAAACCGCACCGCGAGAGCCAATTCATATCTTCCTTGATGGAAATAAGCTTGAGCAGACATTCGATGGATGGTCACTTTCGTATGTTTATTCATTCCCTTGGTTGAAGTAGCATTCATCTCATACAAGAGACATACATCATCGTACAACTCTTCCTCCAACAATCCTCTCAACAAATCTTCCACTTTCATCTGTAATCAATACTAATTTTTTTAACCGTTTAACATATCGGTATTCACAGAGTTCTCGCTACTCAATTCAACAATAGAGCATATGATTAACAGTGACTTTATCCCACATGAAATATTTCATCGAAATACAATATGGAAACTCACAGTCAACTCCGTTATATTTTGCTCCTTAACTCTCGTAGGGATGTGATTACCATAAGTACATATATTCAAATCATCCCTATTTCACAAGATAGCTTGGACATGAGAAGATCTCCATCGTAAATGATACTGCACAAGACGACAATTCAATTAAAGATAGCGTTTCACAGTAACTTTCACTTCCATATTCATCCATCTCCTCTCCATGACACAAACTTCCTTCGAGACCGCCCTTATCCCACACTCCTTGTTTAAAAAAAAGTACTTCACTAATAAGTAAGAGGTTTTTACGTTTCGCACACAACAACACACCATTTTATCCCAAATGAGGCGTTTACAAGGTGGACAAATCAATAGTTGAATAAATGTGGTTAACGAGGTATGCAGGGTAGAATAGATAGTGTAGTCTCTTTCTAGTTCTACTTCTTACTCTTAGAAGTCTTTCCCACAGCGACATCAGCTCTTCCTCTCACCATCTCCTCATTCTTATCATTGATCACCTTCGATACTTCCGCCGAAGTTTTAGCCTGCAATTTAACGCCCATCACAACTCTTAACACTCTACCTTCCCCCCCCCCTACCTCTTCGACGGCGACCTTCTTCTTAGGTGCGATATGTAGATTGTGTCCCTTCCTTGGTCCTCCCACTGGCTGCTTTCCCTTCTTCACCTTAGCCTTGCATCCCTTCGGCAGAGTTTGCTACAATTATATCGTTACCAAAATAGTCAATCTAAATGGGATATAACGTTAATCCCGTACCTTGACCTTGATCTTGTGTTGAACCATTCTTGATCTATCGGAGAAAGAGAGTGTAGAAGGCAGTTGCTAGACAGGCGATTGATACCAGATGGTGAAGGCGAATTCCCACCACGGCAGCCTGATATTGAGCCCATTTATTAAGTGATAGATACGGTATTTAGAAGACAAGGAGATATGGAGGAAAGAACAAGAGAAGAGAATAGTGAATGAAGTGAATGGATGACCTTGTAGAATACACCGAAGAAGCCTTTTCTCTCAGAGAGAAGAAGCTGGTTGATACGAGGAATACGCTTGAGATAGGCACACGAGCAGATCACAAGAAGA
This sequence comes from Pristionchus entomophagus, assembly GCA_036245825.1. Taxonomy (NCBI): domain Eukaryota; kingdom Metazoa; phylum Nematoda; class Chromadorea; order Rhabditida; family Neodiplogasteridae; genus Pristionchus; species Pristionchus entomophagus. The sequence goes on from BTSX01000004.1 coordinate 29,292,277, forward strand.
GCCACTACGATCAAACCGTCCACAGAATATGCTAAACAACCGAATGAAAAGAGGAATATGGCATAAAGAGGAATACTGTATACCAGGGCTAGCAGCACAAAAACCAGTGTTCCAGAAAATTATAACCTTGTTTGCACCTTTAAAAAAACAACAACCCAATCTCTTTCAACTGGCCCATAATTAGGGACCGCAATGGGGTACCTAGAGAAAAATCCCACAGTCATCGTTTGTAGTGTGTTATATGGAATCGTGACAGCCGAATCGATTGTGAATAACAATATTCACGAAAATAATCAAATAACAAATATATAGACGTTTATTAAAATAACGTTTTCTCTAGCGAGCCACCGTAATCGAAACTGTCGATCTGTGTATCAACTTATGATTTTATATTTAAAAAAAATATTTCATTGTAATTAAATTATTTAGAATTATAACTGAACTTCGCGCAGGAGTCCATAGAAGATTTTTGTAGAGGTTCGAGCATAGTGGAGGCTAGCCAGACCTCGGGGAAAGCAGAAAACCACGAAAGAACAAGACTTTTCCACTTTCAAAGGCCGAAATCAGGGGTTTCGACGCCACGCTCCGCCATTTGACTATATCTATGCGATTCGCGAGAGCCAGTAGAACAAATTTATAGTAGTGCGAGCGTTGTGGAAAGCTGTGGATCATGTCAAAAATGTCAAAAGCTAGTGAAAAATAACGCTCGAAAATGGTACCCTACAAAGATGACGATTTTGTCGATATTTGCGGTAGTTCAATTAATCCTCGCGCAAGGTAGGGTGCTTTAGTGCATGGAGAATACGTGAATACAGAAATAAATTTATTTTTGATGTAAACAATTTAATAAATCAATTTCGAAAATACGGCTGAAATAAGTCAGTTGTCGATCAAATCGGTTGGGTCTCTGAGGCGAGGTTCAGCTATTACGATATCTTGCCCCGCACTCGCAACGACACTACTCGGTATCTACCCATAAGGACGGCATTTCGTGCCTACACAAATTCGGCACTCACGTCGATTCAGCTCCAGCCAAAAATTGCAATAGGCAGAAAATGGTTTCGCAAAATATTTCTACAGAGATTCCGCTCTATAGTGAGGGGATGAGAGAGGGAGGAGATAGCGACTTCATGGAGTGCTCTCTACATGAGATGGGATAGAAAAAGCGACGAGAGCATTAGTGAATCTCGCCATCGGTGCCGTAGTGTGGGTTTTTCAATTACGCGGCTCCGGCTTCCCCACTAATGTAGCTCTTCACGGCCTCTTAATCGACAACATAAGACAAGCGGAAAATGTCGCCGCCCATTAGGGGAAATCAGGAAATACGAGCGGGCTTTCAATCGCCATACAGTATTTTCAGGTTGCCTGATTATCAATAAAAACGTTGGTCTCATAGCGATGTACCCTGATTTCAGATTTCAGTTCGCGATTCCCATCTTTGAGCGGTGCAAACACCCTGATTTTCAATTAGTTTTTCTATGTTTAGCGACCGAATCGAGAACTGAGATTGAGAATCAGAGATTACCGTTTTTCGGCGTGTCGCGGTTCCACGGCCTCTTAATCGACAACATAAGACTAGCGGAAAATGTCGCCGCCCATCAGGGGAAATCAGGAAATACGAGCGGGCTTTCAATCACCATACAGTATTTTCAGGTTGCCTGATTATCAATTAAAACGTTGGTCTCATTGCGATGTACCCTCATTTCAGATTTCAGTTCGCGATTCCCATCTTTGAGCGGTGCAAACACCCTGATTTTCAATTACTTTTTCTATGTTTAGCGACCGAATCGAGAACTGAGATTGAGAATCAGGGATTACCGTTTTTCGGCACGTCGCGGTACCACGGCCTCTTAATCGACAACATAAGACAAGCGGAAAATGTCGCCGCCCATCAGGGGAAATCAGGAAATACGAGCGGGCTTTCAATCACCATACAGTATTTTCAGGTTGCCTGATTATCAATAAAAACGTTGGTCTCATAGCGATGTACCCTGATTTCAGATTTCAGTTCGCGATTCCCATCTTTGAGCGGTGCAAACACCCTGATTTTCAATTAGTTTTTCTATGTTTAGCGACCGAATCGAGAACTGAGGTTGAGAATCAGAGATTACCGTTTTTCGGCGTGTCGCGGTTCCACGGCCTCTTAATCGACAACATAAGACAAGCGGAAAATGTCGCCGCCCATCAGGGGAAATCAGGAAATACGAGCGGGCTTTCAATCACCATACAGTATTTTCAGGTTGCCTGATTATCAATTAAAACGTTGGTCTCATAGCGATGTACCCTCATTTCAGAGTTCAGTTCGCGATTCCCATCTTTGAGCGGTGCAAACACCCTGATTTTCAATTACTTTTTCTATGTTTAGCGACCGAATCGAGAACTGAGATTGAGAATCAGGGATTACCGTTTTTCGGCACGTCGCGGTACCACGGCCTCTTAATCGACAACATAAGACAAGCGGAAAATGTCGCCGCCCATCAGGGGAAATCAGGAAATACGAGCGGGCTTTCAATCACCATACAGTATTTTCAGGTTGCCTGATTATCAATAAAAACGTTGGTCTCATAGCGATGTACCCTCATTTCAGATTTCAGTTCGCGATTCCCATCTTTGCGATTCCCATCATCTCCGTAAATCAGGCACTTGCACCGCATGATCGTGAATCAGGATCAGGATTTTACTGTATGTTGTTTGGAAACCCGCTCGTTTTCCCTGATTTCCCCTGATTGGTAGCGACATTTTCCGCTTGCCCTATGTCGTCGGTACGGAGGCCGTGTGCGGGAGCATTTGAAAATTTTCATAATTCCCGCCACGACGAGGTTTCGGATACAACACTACACAATTCTCGGTTGAAATGCCGTGATAAGTGTAAATATCAGCCAAACACTTTTTTACAATCCGATTTTTGTGAATAAAAAAAAATTTTGTGAATAAAAAAAAATTTTGTGAATAAAAAAAAAAATAAATAATATTAATTTTAAAAAAAAGTTACATCTCACAATAAACAACTACAGCCGCAACAGTTTCTTTCCACGAGCGGCTAGGCTTTTAGTAAAACCCACGAATCGGACCAGTTTCTCAGAGTAGTTCTCCCATTACCCCATTCCGTCATTAATCGTTCAAGGTTTTACTTGTATCACACTTAATTATGTTTCACCGTTATTTCATTGAAATAGCAATTTTCAAGTAGACAAAATAGTCTATTTTGTATGCCAGCCCTACTGTAGACAGTAAGGGAGGAATGAACACTTACCGTTCATACGAACAAGATCACTACAAGAGACGATGATTCACCCTCAACATCAAATATCAAACAAGTAAAAAGAGAGGAGGAGATATCAGTCGAGTTTCGAACTCGTAAACGCAAAAAAAACCACAGAATCGAATGAATTATTTTATACACTACATGGCATTGATTACAATTCCGTGAAAACACTAATCTAATAAGGTGAAACTGAAATTCAAAGTATTTACAATTCGTAGTTTCTGAATTTTGCTGCAGAGTCGGACTGATATCTATTTTTGCTCCAATTTTCCATTACAACTGCATTGTTTTCATTAATATTTGTACTATGGATCATTGGGATGGAAGGTGCGGTAGCCCAATGAGTCGACTGTTTGACAGCCGATATATTCTTTTCAAATTGATCGAATGAGATGGGAAGAGGAGAATGGAGCCATTCATTATATCGAGAACGTCTCACTTCATCGCCGAGTACTGACATTGCCTCCTCAACGTCTTCTATCCATATCCATGGGTGATGGCACCCGAAGGAACCTACCATTTTGGAACCGCGGCACAAAAATGGAAATAACTTGGTAAGTTTTAGTCGCATTAATTCATCCTTTTTTTCTATTCGAGAGAGCTCTCCTTTACATATCTCCTGACAAGAGCTAAGCGATGCAACGTACATGGAATTTACTATGATTTTTAACGTCTGAGTCTGTTCTTCTGCTCTCTCGAATAGAAAAAAAGGATGGATCCGACTAAAACTTACCAAGTTATTTCCATTTTTGTCCCAAGGTTCCAAAATGGTAGGTTAGAAAACGTGCCATCACCTCTCCATCTCATAATTCCTTCACCTAAATGCTCACTTGGATCTTGAGAAAGGCAATTTTATCGTGTTTCTCACCAGTCTTGTCTGGATGCATCTCTCGTGCTCTGCAATCTATCAATTCCTCCTTTTCTCTTCCCCCCTCTCCTCACCTCAATCGATATTCAGTGATGATTTGTTCCTTCGAACTACTCTCACTGCATCCAATTACTTCGTACAGCTCTCCTCTCTTTTCTTCCAATCCAAAATCCATCTTCCAAAGTTACATTGAAATCAGAGAATTTAAAAGTGAGAGGTATTTGCGAGGATTCAAACCCCTACTCACTACTCATCACAAGCTATTACACTTATCTTTTTTCTTCACCAAATCACTGGAAAACAACGACACGATCAACAACAACAAATGTTTAACAAATGGGTTAACATGATCTTAGTGGAATACCTATTGGCTCTCAACACCATTCTTCTTCTTCTTCTTCGATCTATTATTTGTCTCCTTCTTTTCTCCATTATCTATCATTCCATTCTCTTCCTTCTCCTCTTCTTGCTCCTCTTTTTGCTCCTCCTCCTCCTCATTCTTCTTAAACATTCCTCCTTCTTTCTTATCATATCCTTTCTTTTCATCTCTCGAATTCTTCACTGCGAATCGACGTTGGTTCTTGTACGTCTGAACACCAACGAAACATGAGAGAGTGCTTGACCAATTCAGTCCACTTTATTTCCACCTTCTCATTATTTTTTCCTTTTGCTCGAAACCAAGATTTACACGATTATTTATCTAAATTATAAATTGACAAGCAGTGGAGTAGAGCCACTCCTTACCCTACTCTATACACCCCTCCCTCCTCCCCCCTCTCCCCCATTCCATCCGTAGAATCATCTCCACCAATCGATTACCCCATGACATCTATCTGCCGTCATATTCATACCTTGATAATGCTCTCTCTTTGCTCGCTCCATTTCTCTTTCACTTTATCCATGGATTGAGTCCTTCTGAAGTTGGCGACAACACTTCTTGCAGAGAGAGAGAAGACATCGAAGAAGAATCCGATGGAAGGAGTCATCTGCAAGCCAATCAATCTCCACTACTCTCACTCACACTCCGCATACTCTCATAAACTCCTCCACTATTATACAATATTTTCAAATGGTAAGATTTTGACATCACCTCTTATTTTTACTTTCATAATTCATAACTTACATTGAATCCGATGGGATCACCCTCATTGTTCTTCTTGATAATGTGTTTCTGCTCATCTTTCTTCTTCTCTTCTCTTCTATCTTCCAAATCCGTTTCAATTTTATTCTCAATTTTCTTCTCTTTTCTTCCAATGGAGGCGAGGAACGAGAATGGTTCATTATCCGTCTTCTTTCCTTCTAATTTCTCCTTCAGTTCTCTCGCAAAATCTCCGCCCATTTCGAAGAACCTCAATATTCATTTAATATGACTTATTCAATAATAATAATAAATTCAAGATAACCAGGTTAATTTATCCTCACCGTCCCTCAACAGCGATCTTCTTATACACAGTTCGATGCTCGTCTCCATCTTTCCCTTTTTCCTCCTCTTCTCCTTCCTTCCTTTCTTCCTCTTCCTTCTTATCATCAGCATCCACTTTTTTCTAAACATTGATATACAATTTTATAATCCTTCCGCCAAAAAATCTAGATCTCGACTTATCTATTTATCGCTGAAACGAGTCTCGTCAACAACAACTCTCCCTCTCTCACTCGCTCACTCTCTCACTCCCTCTCCCTCTACACCCATACACCCCAACACAGACAATGCCCAAGACTGGACTGGCGGCAATGCGTACAACTATGAATGATCTCAAAGATTAAGATTAAAAGAAAACAAATGATAAAATGACTTATTTTAACGCAATGGAAAACGTGGATTGATTGTGGAAATCAGATAGTCGAATTGAAATAAATAGGAGATGATATATCAGAGGTCTCCTGTTATTTTGCATGAAAATTGAGCCTTTTTGTTACAAAAAATATTTTTTGTTTCTGATTTCGATGAAACTCAGTTAATCGATAGACTTGGGGGTCAGGAGACGTGGATCTAGACTATATAGTCCATTTGGTGAAAATTCGCAACTATCTTTTAAAAAAAAAAAGATTTTTTAAAAATCTGCCACTTCAAATGGTCATAACTCGGTCAATTTTGGAGCTACAGCGAACTATTTTTCCCATTCTATTTATCGTTCACTTATCTACAAATTACTCAACTATACCACATGTCGGAAACCATCTGTTTCTGAGTTATCTTCAAAAACGTAATTTTTGGCTCTTCGATCTAGAGATAGCTCGAAAATTTCGAAGAAATCCACTCGGGATTATTGCCGATTCTAATTCTACTCACTCGATTACCCCTTTGGTCGTACTTTATACGTCCTGAATCTGGGACGCTAAACCTGCACTCATAGGGAGTTTTTGGTCTTTTCTGGACTTGGAAAAAACTTTCGCGTTTCGAAAATCCATCATATCTAGTTCGAACTCATCGTTGATAATTTTCAAAAAACGAGATCGATAGTCCTCATCGAGCTCTACAAACTCTTCTCTATTATCAAATAGATAGGACAAGCAATGTTTCTGAAGAAAAAAATTCGAAAACTTTTTTCAGGACTGTTTGAGTTCCGTATGGGTGAAATTTCTTCGAAATTTTCGAGCTATCTCTAGATCGAAGTGCCAAAAATCACGTTTTTGAAGATAACTCAGAAACAGATGGTTTCCGAGCGGTATAGTTGAGTAATTTGTAGATAAGTGAACGATAAATAGAATGGGAAAAAATAGCTCGCTGTAGCTCCAAAATTGACCGAGTTATGACCATTTGAAGTGGCAGATTTTAAAAAAATCAATCATTGCGAAATTTCACCAAATGGACTAGATAGTCTATATCCACGTCTCCTGACCCCCAAGTCTATTGATTAACTGAGTTTCATCGAAATCAGAAACAAAAAATATTTTTTGTAACAAAAAGGCTCAATTTTCATGCAAAATAACAGGAGACCTGTGATATAGCACGCGTGTCGCCTAAGGTGGGAATAAACGCTGGCAAATGGAAAATTCAAAAATGAGCTGAAGCCATTTTTGGAACGCCCTTTGGGTCCCTCAAAAGCGTCGATAGCGTCGAGTTTTGTTCCAAATTGTCGACCTCAACGACGAGAGACGACGTCAACTTTTTCAGATTCCGAAAAGTGCCATTTTCAAGGCCATTTATTTCAGTCCACAGATGTATTGGAGAAATATTGTCAACAGATAAAATGTGGCAAATAACACGGAGAATACGCCTGAGTGAATGGCATATTGATATTTTCATAAATCGTTCAAAATTAATAATTTTCTCTATGTTTTCAGGCCACACAGAATTCTTAGTTCATCTGATAGAGCTCGAAAAGACGGTTCGAAAAGATACCAGCAACCCCGGATTTTAGGTGTAAGGTGCATTTGGAGTTTTTCCCGATCTCCGGTTCAGTGACCTTTGACGGGGCGAGAGTGAGAGTCTTACGTTTACATGATATCACATTGAAAATCGGTGCAACTAATAAGTTTAATGCAAAAATAACACTTTCAAAACAAAATATCTGTAATGATATGAATGAAAATCCCTTGCGAAAAATATTGCAAAACTAATTACCAATTTTGGCTTTGAATCATTCTCATCTAGAAAATGCAAAAAATGAAAGAATAGCAGCTAACCAACTGCGCCCCGAAGGACACAGTCTCTAGGGCTGAGAATTGCATACTCGAGAAGGAGAGCCAGTAAATCACGTTGATCAGTGCGAAATGCACTACTCGTCAAGATTTTCAGATGCACCATTCTGGTATTCTCCACTATTCAAATCCAGGGTTGCTGGTAAATTTTCGAACCGTCTTTTCGAGCTCTATCAGATGAGCTAAGAATTCTGTGTGGTCCGAAAATGTGGAGAAAATTATTAATTTTAATCGATTTATGAAAATACTAATGAACATATCAATGGACCATTCACTCAGGCGTATTCTCCGTGTTATTTGACACATTTTATCTGTTGACAATATTTCTCCAACACATCTGTGAACTGAAATAAATGGCTTGGAAAATGTCAATTTTCGGAATCTGAAAAAGTTGACGTCGTCTATCGTCGTTGAGATCGACTATTTGGAACAAAACTCGACGCTATCTTTTGAGGGACCCAAAGGGCGTTCCAAAAATGGCTTCAGCTCATTTTTGAATTTTCCATTTGCCAGCGTTTATTCCCACCTTAGGCGACACGCGTGCTATATCACAGGTCTCCTGTTATTTTGCATGAAAATTGAGTCTTTTTGTTACAAAAAATATTTTTTGTTTCTGATTTCGATGAAACTCAGATAATCGATAGACTTGGGGGGTCACTCTTGTGAGGGACCCTAAGGGCTATCCAAAAATGTATTTTACAGTATGGGTCAGAAAATGTGCCAACCATCCCCAGATTTTACTTGAATCTTAGGCGACACGCGTGATAGATATTTACCGTGTTCTCTCTCATCCATCTCACATGCTCCTCGTTGTCCGGATCGAATCTGCAACCAATTAATGACATCATGCAATATATATATGACGCCGTTTGCCTTATTTTCGATCTGGACAGATCTGGCACAGATCAAAAAGTTCAATTTTCTGAAACTGCGTGATTTTGGGTTATCGAGTGTTGTGAAGACGATGGGCATATCCATTTTGTTCACAGACCTCTCGTTGGCTCCAGATGGCGTCACGTCGAAATCACGTTTTAACGTGCTACTTTTAACTCCCGAGAGAGCTAATTTTAGGTGAAAAAATGTTTCTGGGGTAGCATGGCGAACACGCTGTTCTAATTCATTTTTCATGATTTTCAAAAATAATTTTTTAAAAGGTGAACTTTTCGCAAAGACCTATCCGAGTGATCCCATGTGGATAGATCGATCGGGCATGACGAGAGGATTCTAAATCTATATTTTCATACAATAAAAGGGTGCGGTGTCCGAGATAAGCGACTTACAGTGTATTGAGAGTGCAAGGAAAAGGGGCTCCCTCGCCTCTTCCTCTCTCCCCTCGATAATTTCACTTTTTTAAAATTATTTTTAAAATCATGAAAAATGAATTAGACAGGCGTGTTCGCCATGCAATTCAACCCCAGAAACATTTTTCACCTAAAATTAGCTCTCTCGGGAGCCTAGTAGCACGTGAAAACGTGATTTCGACGTGACGTCGTCTGGAGCCAACGAGAGGTCTGTGAACAAAATGGATATGCCCATCGTCTTCACCACGGAGATCGATGACTTTGGAACCCCGAATTTGTATCCATCGATTTCAGCACATTGGTTTGGAACAGTTATTTTAGAACCCACTTTATGGAACCGACTTTTTATAACCGATGGATATGTAAACGACATTTTGGAAACGACGATTTGTAACTTTCAATCGGGAACTGATTTTTTTTACAGCAGGTACGGTACTTCGCGGTTAATTTTTCAATTTCCCGAGTTATTTTTTATTTATTTTCGAAATGCTTGCATTTCCCTTATAATTACTGATTTTATTGATGTTCATGATCGATTAATTGGCTTGTAAGTCGCCACCAATGCGCTCGTCACGCCCGTCTCTCAGTACCGTACCTGCTGTAAAAAAAAATCAGTTCCCGATTGAAAGTTACAAATCGTCGGGTTACAAATTCTCGATTCCAAATTGTCGGTTTCATTTTCAAAGTTCCTTAAGTGTAAGTGTATATTTTAATGGTGCCTAAATCGTCGGTTACAAAATGAAAGTTACATTTTAAAAGTTACATTTTCGCGGTTCCAAAGTAATCGGTTACAAAGTCGGGGTTACAAATTCATCGATCTCCTTCACCACCCTCGATAACCCCAAATCATACAGTTTCAAAAATTGAACTTATTGAGCTGTGCCAACCCTTGCTCGAAAATAAGGCGAACTGCGTCATATTATTTTAAGTGTCTATGTTCATCGTTCTCCGCTCCGCTCCATTCCTTCCTTCTCCTCCATCACTCCTCTTCATCTCACCTTGTGAAGGGTCTTGCTTTCGTCTTTTTGTCTTTCTTCATCTTGTCTCTATTCATCTCCTTCCCCAATATTCGCGATAGAACAGACAATGCTCCCTCCTTCTCTCCTCTCAATTCCTGCAATATCATGTCCATAAAAACCAGCAATGAAAAGAATTTACTGAACAAACGATGAAGTTTTTCTTATCATATTATTTGCATATTATATCGAAAAAATGATAGATCAAATATCCAAATTGTTACTTTCATAATTTAATTGACGTAATTGTCCGTGTATTCTAAAGTCATCGCTCATTTCTTTTCTATAAAAGGATAAATCCATATAACAGAACATGCTCCATGTAAAATGGTGACCTTATGCTAAGCCAACAACCATACATTCTCGTGGCATCTGAGTCAGACGCCGAACATATGATCAAAAATTTTGAGCTGGTGACTCGGCAATAGACTCAAAATATGCGCAATGACGCGGTGATTAAGAATAACCACTTATCGAGCTCCACTATAGGGGCACCAAATATAGATAATGCCACATTCATCGAAATATAGATTTTTGGAATTTTTCAAATGAGACCGTACTGATTCCGGAATAGGTCTAAAAGATGCGCCAGGTGTCGCTGATCAATAATTGTTGCCCATTGAGCCCCACTATGGGGGTACACAATTTAGATAGAACCTCTTTTATGTGTTCTCAGATGACACCAAGAATGTATGCCAACAACTACGTTAATCTCACAATATTATTGTGATCATACTTCCTCTTTCCTCCCATCTCCCTTCTCCCTCACTTTCTGTTCCTGATCCATCTCCTCATCATCTTCCTTCTCTGCATCACTCTCCTCAAACTTCTCATTCAGTTTGAATCGATGGTCATTGCCGTATCGAGCCTCTTGTTCCATCAGTTTGATACCTTACAAAGTCAAATATGTATCCGCCTCATCTCAACCTATTTTACAATGGGCCGACTGCTTCATTCCTAACCAATGCTTGTACTACCTAACTCTCCTGTAGAGTTCTCTTGATGGAATTACTAGCATATTGGAATTCCATCCCGTCCGTCCCACACAATTCCAAGGAATCGGTCGGATATCGCACGTGCACTAACGGAATTTCATTAGATAATGGAATTCCACCTCAAAATGTAATTGAGTCGTTCATTTTGACCATTCGCCGTGGAGTGAGGCGGTAATGGAATTCCATTAGCTAGTTCTCACTAATGGAATTCCGGAATTGATTCCATCAAGAGAACCCTATTAACCGACCCTAAGGATCAGATTGGCTGACATATCTTAATGTTCACTCATTCCTTTATGTTCGATATTCAATATCAGACCAATTTCCAGCTGCTACTCCTACCTTTTTCTCCCTTATGCCGATTTTTGAAGACGATTTCTTCTTCCTCGGCCTCATCATCAGATTCGAACAGTTTCTCTCCCTTCTTCTTTCCTTTCCATCTTCCTTCCTAAATATATTCAACAATTTGATTTTACATTTCTACGATTGGAGTGATTTAACAATATAATCTCACATCATCGTCTCTTCTCATCTTCTTCTTGACCACAACCTCCTCTTCCTCTTCGTCTTCCCTCTTCTCCTCATCTTCACTCTCACTATCAAATGTCATCTTCTTCCTAATCTTCTCAATATCAACATCCTTCAATCCCAGTCCCACCACTCGATCTCTCGATGCAATCAACTAAAATCTTTTACATCATTGGCATTCACTCCTCTTCTCTCCATTCAAATCAATCTCCCCCCCCCCCCCCCCCCCCGAGTGGATATCACCATCACCAATACTTTCTCCGCTCACCTCCGCCTTTGTCCTTATCGCTTCCAATCTCTTGGCCTCTGAACGGGCTCGTTTCTCAGCACGAAGCTTCTCCCCATCATCTAACATCTGCAATTCCTCATTACAATCTATAACATCTAAATCAGTTATATCGTCAAATTACTGAGGTAATCGACACGATTTGAAACGTGTAAACTCGGGACACATCAATATAACCTCGTAATCTCACCGTTCAAACAAATTCATCAAAACAACATAACAAGTATGTGAAAATAGTGAAATACAATTGAATGTTATATAATATAGAAGTGAGCTTTCGAAAGTAGGGTTGGCTATTCGGGATGTCGCAGCGCAATCACTACCCCCCTCCCATATATTGAAACCAGCGGCATTCCCCGCCTACGGCGGGGCCAAAAAAACCTAATAAAAATGGGCATGGTGTCTGACTGGCATGCCGACGCAGGCAGGTTCGACCCCCGCCCGCAGGTGATGTTTTGCAAGAGGCAGAGAAAGGCGCGCGCCCCAACCACTAGTCTCCGTCAAGCGTTCCCTGCGGTAGGCCGCCCCGGCCCAATGGGCATGGTGTCTGACTGGCATGCCGACGCAGGCAGGTTCGACTCCCGCCCGCAGGGCATGGTGTCTGACTGGCATGCCGACGCAGGCAGGTTCGACTCCCGCCCGCAGGGCATGGTGTCTGACTGGCATGCCGACGCAGGCAGGTTCGACTCCCGCCCGCAGGTGATGTTTTGCAAGAGGCAGAGTTATTACACGTCAAGCGTTCCCTGCGGTAGGCCGCCCTGGCCTAATGGGCATGGTGTCTGACTGGCATGCCGACGCAGGCAGGTTCGACTCCCGCCCGCAGGTGATGTTTTGCAAGAGGTAGAGAAAGGCGCGCGCCCCAACCACTAGTCTCCGTCAAGCGCTCCCTGCGGTAGGCTCTCCTACCTCTCTCGGGAAGTCCTGGAAATTTCCGGAAGTTACTATGACGAAATCTCTCTCCTTCCCTTCTTTCACCCTCTTTTAAAAGTTCTGGAATTTTATATGACAAAATCTCTCATCTCTCTCTCTTTCCCCGCTCCGGGAAGTTAACCTTCTAGAACTTTCCTCAGAGAACCTTCTAGAACTTTCCTCAGAGAACCTTCTAGAACTTTCCTCAGAGAACCTTCTAGAACTTTCCTCAGAGAACCTTCTCTCTCGGGAAGTCCTGGAAATTTCCGGAAGTTACTATGACGAAATCTCTCTCCTTCCCTTCTTTCACCCTCTTTTAAAAGTTCTGGAATTTTATGACAAAATCTCTCATCTCTCTCTCTTTCCCCGCTCCGGGAAGTTAACCTTCTAGAACTTTCCTCAGAGAACCTTCTAGAACTTTCCTCAGAGAACCTTCTAGAACTTTCCTCAGAGAACCTTCTAGAACTTTCCTCAGAGAACCTTCTAGAACTTTCCTCAGAGAACCTTCTACTAGAACTTTCCTCAGAGAACCTTCTAGAACTTTCCTCAGAGAACCTTCTAGAACTTTCCTCAGAGAAGCTTCTAGAACTTTCTTCAGAGAAAGTAAGAGAGGTAGAGAAAGGCGCGCGCCCCAACCACTAGTCTCCGTCAAGCGCTCCCTGCGGTAGGCTCTCCTACCTCTCTCGGGAAGGTTGCGAAAGTTCTGGAAATTTCTGGAAGTTACTATGACGAAATCTCTCTCCTTCCCTTCTTTCACCCTCTTTTAAAAGTTCTGGAATTTTATATGACAAAATCTCTCATCTCTCTCTCTTTCCCCGCTCCGGGAAGTTAACCTTCTAGAACTTTCCTCAGAGAACCTTCTAGAACTTTCCTCAGAGAACCTTCTAGAACTTTCCTCAGAGAACTTTCTAGAACTTTCCTCAGAGAACCTTCTAGAACTTTCCTTGGAGAACCTTCTAGAACTTTCCTCAGAGAAGCGTCTAGAACTTTCCTCAGAGAAGCTTCTAGAACTTTCCTCAGAGAAGCTTCTAGAACTTTCTTCAGAGAAAGTAAGAGTATGTAGTTTGTAGTCTCTAACCTAACGTTTGAAGTTTGTAGTCTATCGTTTGTAGTTTGTGGTCTATAGTTTGATCTTTGGTCTTTCTAGTTTGTAGTTCGGCCTATCTAGTTTGTAGTTCGGCATTTCTAGTTTGGTCTTTGACCTTTGTAGTTTGATCTTTGATCTTTACTCTAGGATCGGGGACCCTGAGGGCCGAGGAGGGGGCGGAGTCTGAACAGACAGACGCTAGCGCTTTATATAGGAGTATGATTATGGGCGGGGGAGGAGGTAGCGACTGCGATACTTCCTCCAACTTAGCCAACCCTAAAGTGAAGAAAGAGAAAGGACGATCAGATATCTCGAATGAGAAGGAGAGATACAAATGAACAAAGGTGAAAACAAAAGGAAAGGCATATATAGACTGGGTTCTCGTGATAATCGGCCAAGCTATAAAAAATAGTCACAATTGACTCGCTTCCAAAAAATCGCAATCAATATTTAAAGAGTAAAAGTTATCTCACAAGTAAGAATGACGTTATCGCGAATTTTAGAGAACCATTTAATTGATTTTAATTTTTAGAGAATAAGCCGATCATCTCGGGAACACTGCCAATATTTGATATTTCCCCATACGATGGATTACTGTAGTCAAAGAAACATAATGAGATCAATGGTTTCTTGATACGTATTTCTCCATAACTCGAACATCCTCCGAATTGTTCTGAATCATTTGAGACAGCGATTCCAGTCCATCCTGGCATTTACTCAAATACCTGCAACAATAATATGAAGCCGTTCGCCTTATTTTCGGGCAAAGTCTGACACAGCTCAAAAAAGTCGATTTTCCGAAATGTGGTGCGAAATGTGTGTGTCGGATATGCTGAAGACGATGGAGCTACCCATTTTGTGCCTAGAAGCCTCGTTGGCTCCAGACGGCGTCACGTCGAAATCACATTTTGACGTCCTACGAGCCTCCCGAGAGTGCTAATTTTAAGGCAAAATGTTTTCTGGGGCAGAATTGGATGGCGATCACGCCTGTCTAATTAATTTTTCTTGATTTTGAAAAATAATTTTTAAAAAGCGAACTTTTCGCATAGGCCTATCCGAGTAATCCCATATGGACAGCTCGATCGGGCATGACGAGAGGATTCAGAATCTATAGTTTCATACCATTTGAGCATGCGGTGTCCGAGATATCCATTTTACAGTGTTTCAGATTGTAAGGAAAAGGGGCTCCCTTGCGCCTTCCTCTACCCCCTCACTCGCTTCCCTGACCCCTCACGACGAGAGAGCGTGGTGAATGGAGAGAGCGCACGAGAGAGGAAGGAGAGGGAGGGGAGGAAAGCCTATTTTCCCTGCAATCTCAACACACTTTAAGTCGCGTAGCTCGGACACCGCATGCTCGAATTGTATGAAATTATAGATTCTGAATCCTCTCGTCATGCCCGATCGAGCTGTCCATATGGGATTACTCGGATAGGCCTATGCGAAAAGTTCGCATTTTAAAAATTACTTTTCAAAATCAATAAAATGAATTAGACAGGCGTGATCGCCATGCAATTCTGCCCCAGAAAACATTTTGCCTTAAAATTAGGACTTTCGGCAGCCACATAGCACCTCAAAATGTGATTTCGACGTGACGCCGTCTGGAGCCAACGAGGCTTCTAGGGACAAAATGGATAGCTCCACCGTCTTCAGCATCCCCGATAACCCCAATAAACCAAGCTTCAGAAAAATCGACCTTTTTGAGCTGTGCCAGATCCGACCAGATTTGCTCGAAAATAAGGCAAACGGCGTCATATACACGAAGGAGATTTTTAAAAAAATATCACAACTTACTTTTTGAGCTGTACCATATTTTCTTGATTGAATGGAGTCGTTTTCGGGGCTGTTTTCAATGACGCATCGTTCGAAATGGTATCCATGAGAGACATAAGTCGATTCTGAAATATGATAAAATGATAGTTAGATGGAGGCATACAATTTATGGAGCTTATTATGAGGCTATTTGCCTTATAGTCGAACAAGGCGTGGTGCAGCATTGTAAGAAAATAAAACGTTCCACGAGTAACAGTACTACAGGAGCCACGGCTCGTTAAAGCGTCAACTCAAATGCCGCAATCGCATGACCGCGACGCGCGAGTTCATTAGGGCGCGCTCCAATCCAGGGGTCAGTATTTATTATTTTGATCTACCATAATAACAATCTAATCGGTCACTGCCTGCTCACAACGTCTCGTGCACTTCAGGTTGATAGATCAAAGTTCAATAATTGAAAAAGCCACATACACATGGATGATATACCTTATCACTCCGAGTTGTCTACGAAAAGAACGACATCTGATTGAGTCTAGGATGGGTTTAACGATCTCTGATAAGTTCTCTCAGTGCCGTTGTGTAACTTTGAAGACGTTATCATGGAAACTGAATGTCAGAAAGGCTCAAATTACATAACTTCCATTTTGGCGGCAGCGGCCATCCTTAAAAATGGTCCCATTTTTGAATGGGAGCACTCTCAAGCAAAAACAGCACATTGGCAGACGCCTAATGACATTCCACATAAGAGTTAACTAGTGTTAGACCTCACGAAACCTTAGGTTTCAAGAAAATGACCGGTATATGAAAGTTCGGCAACGAGATTGGTTCGCGCAAAGTGAAGCCAATCACTAGCGGCGCATCTAGACGTTAAACAGAGGTCACAATCGTGTTCCGCGAGGTCAAATGCATAGGAATTAACTAGTTTGAAAGTAAATGAATATGACGCCGTTTGCCTTATTTTCGAGCAATTTCAGATGAATCTGGCACAGCTCAAAAAGGTCTATTTTCTGAAACCGTGTGATTTGAGGTTATCGAGGGTGCTGAAGACGATGGGCGTATCCTTTTTGTTCATAGAAGCTTCGTTGGCTCTAGACGGCGTCACGTCCAAATCACATTTTAACGTGCTTCTCGGCTGTCGAGAGGGCTAATTTTAGGTGAAAAAGTTTCCTAGGATAGAATTGCATGGCGAACACGCCTATCTAGTTAATTTTTCATGATTTTCAAAAATAATTTTTAAATTATTAACTTTTCGCAGACTGAAAATAGCGTGATCCAATGTGCACCACGCGATCGGGTGTCATGAGAGGAATCCATTGCTATAATTTCAGCCAATTCTGTCATGGGGACTGCGAGATAATCGACTCATACTGTTTCCTCTGGTGTCCGCGCCCAAGTTGGAAACAAGCAGCAAAATTTGTTTCCAAGTTGCCCCCAAGCTTGTTTCCAACTTGGAAACCGCAATGGTCTCTCCATTCTCCATACTATCTCATTCTGTCTTTTTCTCTCGATCTCTCGCTTTGAATCTACAAGTAGGAATCAACTTGTTTCCAACTTGGGAATCTCCCATAAGGATAGCGAGAGAGTATGGGGAATGGAGAGATCAGGTTTCCAAGTTGGAAACAAGCTTATTTCCAACTTGGGCATGGTGTCTGACTGGCATGCCGACGCAGGCAGGTTCGACTCCCGCCCGCAGGTGATGTTTTGCAAGAGGTAAATTTACGAAATAAATGTCTAAGCAACAAAAACACGTTCTACCTCTTGCAAAACATCAATTTTGAGCACTCATACAGCTAAATCTTTTTCATCAGGCTCATCGAGAGCTACCGTTTGAGGTCCTAAAATGCGAATTTGCATAATTTTGATGCTTTGTTTGCTTCTAAACTGAATTGGAATGAAAAGTCACAAAAGATGACAAAGGAAACAAATTCATTCAGAACATCACCTGCGATTACCTGATCAATTACCTGATTCAATTACCTGATCAGGTCAAAATGTCCAGGTTGGGATATGTAGTAGTAAACCAACTTGGACATCGTGTGTTAGGAGTATGTCATTGAGATATCAGGGAACTCCCTGATTGATCTACCGGGCGAGATAGTGTGGGGACATGAGAGAGCGGGGACTCTGCGTCTCTGAGACCTCCCCTCGATCTCTCTCGTCCCCGGCCACTGCACTCTCTGCGCGCTCACCGCTCTCTCATGTCCCCACACTATCTCGCCCGGTAGATCAAGAGAGGCGGCTGCAGTCCCCATGACAGAATTGGCTGAAATTATAGCAATGGATTCCTCTCATGACACCCGATCGCGTGGTGCACATTGGATCACGCTATTTTCAGTCTGCGAAAAGTTAATAATTTAAAAATTATTTTTGAAAATCATGAAAAATTAACTAGATAGGCGTGTTCGCCATGCAATTCTATCCTAGGAAACTTTTTCACCTAAAATTAGCCCTCTCGACAGCCGAGAAGCACGTAAAAATGTGATTTGGACGTGACGCCGTCTGGAGCCAACGAAGCTTCTATGAACAAAATGGATACGCCCATCGTCTTCAGCACCCTCGATAACCTCAAATCACACGGTTTCAGAAAATAGACCTTTTTGAGCTGTGCTAGAGCTTGCTCGAAAATAAGGCAAACGGCATCATATATAGTTTTTATCACAAATAAATAAACAATAATGAATTGAAGCGAAACAGTAAAGTAAGCTCCGCCCACAAGAATTTTAAATTTCGCGCCGCGCTGCAACGCGTCCCATTTTGCTTGGATCGGTGTGTCAACTTTATAGCGCTTAACGAGCTGTGGAGCACGTATCTAGGGACGGCAGCCGGAATATTTGAGTCCGAAATATTTGGCTACATCCTCCGACGCTTTCCCCTCAAACTACCGTAGTTTGGCTTTCAAATTGTTTAATATTTTTGGGAAGCATTTTAAAAATATTTATACTGATTTTCAATCTTTGCATGTGGAGTCTATGTGTACCTTTCCCAAGTCTCTCCGATGATTTTGAAGCGAGTTATGAGCGAAAATGTGACGATTTCACAGTGATGACGAAGTCTCAAAATTTGTAAATCTGTGCATGGGAGAGGGACTGACATTTCGCCCTAGGTCCCCCGTTGAGTTTGAAGCGAGATATGACCAACTAACCGAAACAAAACCGAAAATTTCAGCCAATTTCGGTTAACCGAAACATTTCTACAGGAAATCGAAAACTTAGAAAAAAAATTGTCGGTCGAGGGGGTTCAAATGGCACTGAAATGGGCCTCATGCGATCATTTTGGTTGAGGGGGTTCAAATGGCACTGAAATGGGCCTCATGCGATCATTTTGAAGCGCGTTATGAACCAAAATGTGAAAAATACGTAATGATGACGAGATTTCAAATTTGTTAATCTTTGCATGTGGAGTCTATGTGTACCTTTCCCAAGTCTCTCCGATGATTTTGAAGCGAGATATGACCAACTAACCGAAACAAAACCGAAAATTTCAGCCAATTTCGGTTAACCGAAACATTTCTACAGGAAATCGAAAACTTAGAAAAAAATTGTCGGTTAACCGAAAAATGCGCGCGAAATTTCGGTTAACCGAAAACCGAATCGACATCACTAGTAATCACGGCGGACTGAAATCCTACCCAGGGAGAAATCCATGGCTAGAATTCGTAAGGTAGGCCCCGCCCCAAAGACTGCTAAACATAGTGAGGTTTAGATAGTTTTCACTACTTTCACTTAAAATAGAAAACTATGCTAAAAACCGTGAATTTTCAAAACGCTTTCAATGCTTGCACATCAATATCAGGGGGAGATGCCGTTCAAATATCAGGAAAATCAAATATTTGCCGAATCAAGGATCAACCTGACGCTTTTAATTTTGCCGCACTTTTTTCTCGCGCTCGCCAACCATTGCTTTCTAGCCACGATGTCCGGGTACGGGTATAATTTCAGTCCGCCGTGTAGTAATAATCCGCATCATAATATAGTGTAGTAATAATCGAGATAAATTACTCGATGGATTAATGTAATATACTTTTGGCCTTACCTTTTAAGTACTTGCACATACTCACGGCCCCCGGACCGCAGACATAAGGCAGGCAGAAAACGTCCACTCATATCAGGTTGAAATCGGGGAACGCTAGTACAAAACAAAAGACTACAGTACACAGTTGAGCCTGAATCAAGTCAAATCAGTTCGCGATCAGCTTTTGGTTAGTTTGCGATTCGTTGTTTTTCTATGTTTAGCAGACATCGCTTTGAGACCATTCTTCCAACGTGTAAATCAGGGAGCTGGAGACTGTAAGCGATGGCGTTTTCATAGTTTGTAGTTTTAGTTTGTACTATGACGTTTTCTTTATCCCTATGTCGGATCTCCGGGGGCCGTGCATACTCTCAAAACGAGAGTTTCTAAAAGTTTAAAATCGTATTTGTTAAACGTTTCCGAACTTATGAGCAAAAACGTGATTGCAACCTATACTGTTTCGATTTGGTAGTTCGCAAAAATGAAATCGTCCAAGACAACTAGCACTTTCGAAAACCCAATTTCCGAGATATTTGAAAAATTTGTGTACATGTCCGCATACGTGGGCAGGGGTTGTTGCTGAGACTCGAAAACCGGGTGGGTCGGGGCCAAAAATCGGGTGGGTATGGGCGATTAAATGACTAAATTTTTTCTAGGCTCGCTGCGCTCGCTAAAGGCAGAAGGCCTAAACACCCTTCACCGAGTCGTCCGCGCGAAATCCCATGTATTTTGCAAGACCTATTTCAGGTGCTTAGCAACAAAGTGCGGTCCCTTTTCAAAACGGTTAAAGCTTCCCCTTGGGAGTGTCTATCGATCCCTGGCAACGAATTTCATCGGGAGCAAGGTTACCTTTTGGGGTTCCCTTGTCAGACCTTTTATTTTAGACTAACGTCAGCAGATGAAATTTCAAAGTTGATGGATCCACTAAATTTTCACTGAGGCATAATGATTTTCGATGACTAGAAACTGTGCAAAATTGCAATCATATTGGTTCAGTAGTTTTGCTCCGGGTGGGTTTGTTGCTAGGCTGTTGCAGGCAACAGCCTAGCAACAAACCCACCCGGAGCTATTCTCAAAGCGATTCCATTCAATATAAATACAGCCATACATGCCCACCCCCCAACATTGTGTGGATCATGCCACTTTATAGAAAAACAATTTCAGGTCACTTCATAACTTTGGCGGTCAAATCGAGGATGCCATGCAAGACAAAAGATGGGACTGGTTGACTGAGAGAGGATATAAATTATATGCTGTGTGCTAGATATCCGTTGTACTATGTTTTTTGACTACGGATAAAGTTGATATACCCTGATATAAATGGTGCAGAACTTGGGGACTATGACAAAATCGCAAATCGCCATAACTCAGCCCAGGGTGATGCTAGAGACCTCTGGTTAGGTTTATCGGATGGCTGGTGATAAGGGCTATCATTTTCGTTTTTATCACTGATAAGACCCTTATCAGTGATTTGGTGATACGGTGATAAGGCATCAGGGATGATAGCCCTTATCACCAGCTATCATATGAACTTAACCACGGATCTCTAGCATCACCCTGGGCTGAGTTATAACGATTTGCGCTTTTGTCGTTTGCGCTTTTGGTTTTTGCGCATTTGTCGTTTGCGCTTTTGTCATAGTCCCAGAACTTGTGTACACATGAATATTGGCCATAGTGGAATCGAAGGAGAAATATTGAATGGAAATACATGAAGGCAATTCAGAATAAGAATAAATGAAGAAGTGCGAAAGAGAGAAGAAAGGTGAAGAGAATCCCCGAGGAAGGGAGGCTTGTATACTATAGTTGTTTGGGGCAAATTTTGTTCGGCGTGTCGCATACATGATATTTTCATTATTTTACCTATGAACGATACTCGGGGGGCACTTTTTCGAGTAAATCGCATATTGAGTATTAAATATATAACGAAAATGAATTTATAAGCCAGAAATATTAGAGTTTCATCCAACATATCTGTGATATAAGTGCCAACAAACAATCCACAAACATTGTTTGCGTGTGTTGGCACTTATAGGCATCAAAACTCGAAGGGATCGCAATTCTAGTGTGATATTATTTTTTCTTATCGAGTTCCTCAAACACTCATTGAAAAAGAGGGCTAAATTCGCTGAAATATGAAAATGTTGTGCATGGTATGAGTGGTAGTGTGCAAATTGAAGAGAGCTAAAATGTCTTTAGCACTATTATTAAATATTTTATTTATATATCTCTAATATTTCTGCTTTATAAATTCGCAACCGTCATGAACTCAATATTCAATATAACCATCACTCGAATAAGTGCTCACCGAAAATTGTTTTTAGTGATTTATTTTTTTTAGCCATAATCGGTCTGTGTCAACTTAATTGTTTTAAATAATTGCATTTATTATTTCAATCGATAGTTATACGAAATATTTTTTTCTTCTTCTCTCGTTGATATTAGTGCCAAAGACTATTGAGCTCTCTCCATTCTGCACACTGGATTGGCTTCGGGAGAAGAAGATCACCCATTCAACATGGAAAAACTTGAAATAGCCAATATTTCGAATATTAAAAGAAAAAAATATTTCGTATAACTAACGATTGAAATAATAAATGCAATTATTTGACCGATTATGGCTAAAAATAAATCACTAAAAACAATATTCGGGGAGCACTTATTCCAGTGATGGTTATATTGAATATTGATTTCATGACGGTTCACAATGTTCTGGACTAACGCGTGTTGTCCACCTAGCAAGCCAGGCTGTTTTTCCTGTGTTTACCAAAACGACAATTGAAAACCTACCGTAACGCCTGAATAAAAACCTGAAAATCAGTGCAAATCCTGTATTTTGAAAGTCCCTGAAAATCAGGGATACCGTGCAATAAAATGACACTCAGGCAAGGATCCTTTCAAGGTCAAACATTTAAAAGAACTCAATTTTTACGAAAAAAAATATTTAGGACTCAGATTTTCGACATATGGCCGAAGTTCACATGAAGTTTTTAGTTGATAGTACTGCTTTCTTACTTTTGGATGCAATCAGAGGCTCCGATCATAATACTTACCAATTTAGAAAAAAATAAGACTAGTGTCATAAAATATTTTTTTGAATCTGTTCAAGTGCCGATTAGGCGATATTTACGACTTGTCGAATTAAATACAATAGTTTATTAGATCCTTCAATACAATACATACAACAGATAGTTTGGGATTATACCCCTTATGCGCTTTATGCGCTTTACAGAAGTGAGAAAATCAATAACTAGAAATTATTATTTAAATGTGTTTAAAAAAATTCCATAATGTATCTTTCTAAAGGATAAACCCTACAGTCTGTAAAAAAGGCAATATAGTCAAACCAGCCGATCGCACGCGCCAAGGCGCGTGCAACGACAGGCGTATGTCGGGTTACGTGTTAGTAGCCTCTCACCGTACCTTCTCCCTCCCCTCTTTCACCTCCCACTCTCCCCTTCCCCTCTCCCTCTCATCTCTCTTCTTCCTCTATTCCCCCTCCCCTCATCTCCCTACTCTCACCTTGCCCTTTCCCTCCCCTCCTCACCCCCCTTCTTCCTCCCCTCGTCCTCATCCCTCCCACCGCTTCCCCTACCTCCTCTCTTCTTCCTCCCTTCCCTCTCTTCCCTACCCCTCCCATCTTCTTCTCTTCGCTCTTCGCTCTTCGCTCTTCGCTCTTCTCCTTCCCCTCTCCCTCTCATCCTTCTTCGCCCTCCCCTCCTCCTCCGCCTCCCTCTACCACCCCTCCTCCTCCCTTCGCCCTCCCCTCCTCCTTCCCGCTCCTCCGCCTCTCTCTTCCTCCCCTCTCTTCCTCGAACATTCCAAATTATCGTTTTTTTTTTGTAGTTTCATCTTTGATCTTTGACGGGACGTCCATGCCAAATTATCGATTTCTGATCGAAGCCAGGACGCCCATGCCAAATTATTGATTTTTGATCGAAGCCATGACGCCCAAGCCGAAAAAAAACAGACGGGACGCCCAGACCGAACAGACGCACAGACAGACAGACGTTTGCGCTTCGAATATATTAGACCAATATTGATTTTAATTATTTATTGCAGCCTTTAAATTGCTTGCATAATTAAAATTCGTGCTCTATAATACAGCGACTATCATTTGTAGCGACAAAAATCGATTCCTAACGATTTAGAGCTAAAATAATCTCAAAAATGACGAAAATAGGTGAAATCGTGGCACTTAATAACCCCCTCATGGCAGTTTATGGTCCCGATATTTTGTTCGGGTCGTGAGCATGTATGAATACAGCAATGGCTCTTTTGGCATGTTTGAGGATGCCATTGAAAAGAAATAATTAAATAATAACGTTTCAAGCATATCGAATCCATTTATTGAGGGACACACTGAAACGAGTAACGATTCTGACAGAACATCATCCTAAAATGCTAAAAGTACGGTACGTCATTCAGTTGTTTCACTTCTTTCCTTCTCTTTGTGTTTATTCATTCTCATTCTGAATTTATTATTCAATGGATATTATCTATTCCAACTATTGGGGTGTCCCAAAAGTCTTGTCGTTTTTTTTGAAAAATATTTCTTCAACTGTCAGGAACCTTATTGAATCCTGCTAAGCTGTGATTGATGAAGTAACTATGGACCTTCTGTTGTGATACTTTAACCAATGAAATCATAGCAATTCCGAAGAACTACGGTATGTATGACAGAGCACACAAAACACAAAAATGCCGTTCTCCTTTTTGTGAATAGATAAAAATCAGTTTATTGTCTCAAGTAAATAGGGAATGGTCAACAAATAATATGCGCGCCATTCCGATATCCCATCTTGAATTACATCATTACTACGAAACGTGCATTTCCCACACATTTTTCAATTTTTTTCCGATATTGATGTCGGAAATTGATCAAAATATTTTAAAATAAATCAAAACGTTCAACCATCTACATTTGAGCGCAATCGAAGGGGATACAAATAGTAAAATTTTAAAAAATTAAAAATCGACCTCCAAAATGTCCCTGATTTTCAAATTTTCTGGCTTATTTCGGAGATCGCAAAATATATTTCTGGTTTAAAAATTTTATTTAAAAGTATGATACATATTACTACTACAGTATTTGTTTGGGCTTCGGAATCTCAACCGCATCTGATTTATAAAAATTCAAAAACTAGGTCGAAAAACATACATTTTCTTATATTGCATCACCACTAGGTAAGCTCATGATCTAATCAATCTCGAATAAATTAGTGCAGGAGTACTTGCATCTATTAAGAATGAGTGAGTGATATTACGACTTGCGGTTCTCTTGAAATAATAAAAAATAAAACAGCGACAAGACTTTTGGGACACCCTAATAGGAATGTAAATTCGGTTTTGGCTTACTATTTTTTTTACCAAAACCGGGTGGGTCGGGGCCAAAAATCGGGTGGGTATTGTTGTTAGCAACAATGGTGCCCACGTATGCATGTCCGACTATTAGACGAACGACCCCATATAAGAGAACACACTCATTTACCTTCTTTTGCATAAATCGTGATTTTGTAGTAAGTTAAAATCGAAAAAATATTATTGAAAGAATATAAATGATCAAGCGTATTACCTTGATTCCATTGGGTGCATTCAGCTTGGCATTCATAGCCTCAAGAACAGTCTGCATTTCCTCTTCAGTCTCATCAATAGAATGCGCGAATCGAAGAGTCATTTCTTCCATTCCCATTATTCTGAAACATAACATTTCGTTTCATTAAGATGATGATACTCCTATTAAGACCCAAGCGGGAATATGTTTCAATCACATAAATATAAATAAAGATATCGAAACAAAATATGAAGAATGCGAACCTTAGTAATCGATAAGAGAGAAGCTTATGGCGTTCCATGCATTGCTCACTCCTTCCCCTTGCACTGGCCAAACTCGCTTCCAATGACTTGCACCGATTGTCCATCAAGTCAAGCAGTCTATTCTGCGCCTCCACCTTAAAGAGAGACTTACACATACCTGGACGGACATGATAATAATATGAACCTGTGTGCTGTGTGCTTTCTGTCGCGTGACCAACTGATCGAATCCTCGAATGGGATATGGAATCAAGGTAGCTGGGCTAGGATTCTCTCTTATAGCTTCGTCCCATGTGCTCTGATCGTAACCTGACGTGCAAGGTAAATGTACACAATTTCAACTAAAATTATTTCATTTTATTTTTAAAATATTAAATCATTAATACCTTGGGGAACACTGTTGAGAAACAATCTCTTTTTCTGCGAATCCATAGCGACGAGGGCAGATATCGTCTCTTTATCCACCTTTCATGGGGTTTATTTATTAATATTATCCCCTCGATGGTGCCTACTCACCTTTAGCTGATTTTCAAGTGCAGCTTTTTTAGTTGGTTGCTGGAAGAAGGCAGCCAGTTGAGTAGCCTTGACTCTCCCCATTCCCGATTGAGTCACATAAACAACCAACTGCAATTATACATGGAAAAAGAAGTAACTCTTTTACTGAAGGAACAAGATAATATTTTGATATATTTCTCGTCAACATGTTAAATGGGACAAACCTTGGTAGTGGAATCGTCCATTGGCTGAACTCGTTCTATATGTGCTTTCAACTCCGGCTTACTCTCAACAATTTTGTAGAGTTCATCAACGACCGCCTAAAAAGTTTTTTTTTTTAAACTATTGTTACTGTGAGAACAGAAACTCTAGCTTCTTGGTGTGACCCAGATCGAAGAATTATTGGGTTGAGGAATAAGTAACGCTCGTTTTTTTCTCTCTGACTTTAGAACCTTCGTGCTCGCTCTTTTGTTGTTGCCGTCTGCCACCCTGTTTACACTGGAGAGAGGGCCCCTCGGGCATTCCACACATATTTTCGATTCAGTTCTCCCTAGTCTCCCAGGCGAGAATGCCGCACAATTTCGTCCCCGACCGAATTCACATTCGGAACGTGATGCTCTTTCTCTTTCTATCTGGCTTGAAACCGCCCGCCATTCATGAATAACTGGAGCAGGTTTACCCCACACATACCCCGCATGTAACCACCGTGAGAAAGTGGGTAGTCAAATTCGAGAAACACGACTTTTCCCTCGAAGATGAAGACCGACCCGGTCGCCCCATGGAGTTGGACCTCGATCGATTGCGTTCTGAGGTGGAGGCTGACCCGTATCTCACTACGCGCGATCTTGCTGACTTCCTTGGGGTCGACCAAAAAACTGCCGTGAATGGACTTCACGCGATTGGAAAGAAGTGGAAACTCGGGAGATGGATCCCCCATGACCTGACCGACTATGACAAGGATCGCCGAGTGGACATGGCTTCGACTCTTCTCACTCTGCATCGCCGGTTTGATTGGCTGGACAATGTCATCACAGGTGATGAAAAGTGGGTGCTCTACGACATCCATGAGCGCATGAGACAGTGGGTCGGAGAGGACCAAAAGCCAGCAGATGTCCCCAAACCCGATTTGCACCCCAAAAAAGTGATGTTGTGCATCTGGTGGTCAGTGCGGGAAGTGGAGTTCTGGGAACTCCTACCCGAGGGGACGACTATCACGGCAGAGGTCTACACTCGTCAGCTACGGAAGCTGAGACTCGCTGTCGAACAAACACGCGGGAAGGACGCTCGAATCTACTTTCAGCACGACAACGCCCGCCCGCATGTCGCAAGAAAGACTAAGGCTGAGCTGGCGGGCTATGGCTGGACTGTCCTCCCCCACCCTCCCTACTCACCCGACCTTGCCCCCTCCGATTACCACCTTTTCTCAGACCTCCAGCGTTTCCTCAAGGGACAGAGCTTCAAAGGCCGAGCCACTATCCAGACCGTATTGACCAACTACTTCAAGAACCAGCCCCAGTCCTTCTATCACGAGGGCATCCACAAGCTGCCTGGTAGATGGCAGAAGGTCATCGATGCGCATGGAGAATATTTTTAGATTCTATCGTGCTTTGTAAAGTTTTTTATGATAAAGTGAAAAAAAATTCAAAAACGAGCGTTACTTATTCCTCAACCCGATACATTCGCATTAGCTTGTTACACGCGGAACGGAAATTATTTTTTTGGCTGAAAAAATAATTTCCGTTCCGCGTGTAACAAGCTAATGCGAATGTAATTCTTCGATCTGGGGTAGGAACCACCACGTAAAATTTTAAGCTACCTCTAAAATTTATTCTTTATGCGCATTTGGGTTATCGGAAGTGCAGAATTCATTAAACATTCTTAGATTTATATGAAAAAATTAAATTAGCGAGGTTTGACCTACCCGTCTGAGCCCCGCCCCTCTTGGTGCAGTCCCGCACGAAATCGGTTCGGTGGGTCATGGCTTGGTCAGTAGGTTACCATTCGCGAATTTAAAAAAAATTTAATTGTATTTTTCTTGACGGCATTAAGTAAAATTTCGCCTTCGGACCGATAATTGATTAATATATAGTAGAAATTATTCTTTAGGAGTTAGTGCAAACGAGTGCAAGATATAAGATATACAAGATATAAAATATGTATCTATAATATAAACCGCTAGCAATAGTTTATTTAAAACGCGTTCTCTGTACTATGAAAAGTGAGGTGGTGCAGTTGGGTCAAAATGGTCGTACGGGGTTCAAACTTGGGGTATGTGACAAATTAGAGTCGAAAAATTAATTTTGATCTTTGATCTCCAAAAATCGATAATTTTAAATTTGAGAGTTCAGCATCATGTGCTATATCATTCGAAAGAGCATCGAAAGTTATGTTAAATAGTAAAAGGAAATTCGATCAATTTCTGTAGACATCGATATGGCTACCCATGAAGCTATGATTTGCTCATCGCCATTCCGACATATATTGTGTATTTTTGTGGGCAATCGACTGGAATTATTTCCTTGGGCGATTTTCACTGTCTTTGTACTCGGGCGGTCGCCAATCATGACCTACCAAGGTCGCAGGTTCAATTCCACTCGTCGACACAATGTTTTGCAAAAAATTTCGCTCTGATGGTGTGTTAAAAAACGCTTTGGAAAAGAAAAGAAAAAGCGTGTTGAAAAATCACCGTCGGAAAAGAAAAGAAAAGAAAATATTTGAATTCCCGCATTGATTGATTTGTAGGGATATCTCGGCTCCCGATGGAGCTAGAATCTAGAAATTGTGTACGCTTATGCGGAGAGCCCATACGAGTCAGCAGCCAAAATTTCAAGTCTCTTTGTTCACTAGGAGCTGAGATATTAAGAAAAATCGATAATCGCGGGAATTCAAAAATTTTCTTTTCTTTTCTTTTCCGACGGTGATTTTTAACACGATTTTTCTTTTCTTTTCTTCTCCAAAGCTTTTTTTTTTTAACACACCATGAGAATCACTGTCAAAGTTATTTGTATGTATTTATTTGATGTTCATTGTGAATTTGGCAATGTTTCTGAAATAATATAAAAGAATTTCGACTCTTTCATTTTTTCACCATGTGAAAAAATGAAAGAGTCGAAATTATGGTCATTTTTTGGTCAAAAAGTCAAATTCTCAAAATGATGTCAATATAAGATTTTATGTCTTATTTTTGAGCGCTGAATCCGAAGCTGCAAACTAGAGCTCATGAAACCTCGAAATAAAAAAAGTTAAGATCACATTTCCAGAAAAATATTCGTTTTGGGAACATGACATTTTATTTCGAGGTTTGATGAGCTCTAGTCTGCAGATTCAGATTCAGCGCTCAAAAATAAGTCAGAAAATCTTATAGGGACATCATTTTGAGAATTTGACTTTTTGACCAAAAAATGACCATAAGGGGGGACCCCATGGTGAAAAAATGGAAAAGTCGAAAACTACACATATAAATTACTTTAATAGTGATTTTCAGAAAGCGAAAATTTTTGCAAAACATTGTGTCGCCGAGTGGGATTGAACCTGCGACCTTGGTAGGTCATGATTGGGCGACCGCCCGAGTACAAAGACAGTGAAAATCGCCCAAGGAAATAATTCCAGTCAATTCCCCACAAAAAAATACACAATATATGTCGGAATGGCGATGAGCAAATCATAGCTTCATGGGTAGATATATCGATGTCTACAGAAATTGATCGAATTTTTCACCTTATGAGTCATTAGTCACGTCAGAATAGCTTAAATCAATTTTCCTTTTGCTATTTAGCATAACTTTCGATGCTCATTCGAATGATATATCACATGATGCTGAAATCTCAAATTTGAAATTATCGAATTTTTGGAGATCAAAGATCAAAATTTGTATGAAAAATTTTTTTCGACCCCAAGTTGTCACATACCCAATGTTTGAACCCCGTACGACGATTTTCGCAAACTGTACCACTTTCACCCCTTTTTCCTCCCGTAGTACAGAGTAGGGATGTCGTTTCGGTTTCGGTAGTACCGAAAATTTTTGTACAGGCACGCGCGAAATTTCGGTAGTGACCAAATTGCTGAAGAAAATTTTCGGTAGTACCGAAAATTTCGGTAGTGAGCCCATAACTCGCTTCAAATTCATCGCCTGACACCAAACGAGGGTATCAATTTGAAAATTTTTGAATTGGCGCGGTTTCGATGTTTCTCACGCCATGACACGCCCTTTGCCGGCTCTGATTCTAACTTTTCAGGTTCGGTGGTCCCTAGATCTGGGGCACTTCAGGTTTTGGAAAGTAATATTATTTCAATTATCGTGGCTCGCGTAACTTACTGGCAACTTACTTTTTTCTGACGTTATCATTGAGTAAATTACTTTTTCATTACGTCAAGAGCTATGTATTTTGAACTGACTAGGAACTTACTTTTTACTTACTATTTTGTCACTGCAGTTCATGCTCTAGCATGTTCTGTATGCGGGACTACTGCTCATTTTACATTCCATTTTATACATATTCTTGTGATGTTACTATTTATTATATTCTACCTATCTCGAATCTAAATGGTTAGTCAGTCTTTGTCATCTGTTGAGTGTGGTTTGAGCTGAATAGACGTTATATCGTCTAAAGGTGAGCGGAATATAGAAGTAAGTGTTCGCCAATTTTAAGTAATTAAAAAAAAGGAATTATATAACGGGATTCATATCTAGTCGGTCTATCATCCGAAAGAGATTATTGGAGGAATCAATTGACAAGCAAATAAATGCATCCGTCAAGAACATTTCTACCGCCAAGATGTTGTACTGTTAAATTGTTGCTTTTTGCTCACACTGTACATTAATAAAATCTTCGAAATTTAGAATTTGTGAGATACAGAAGAAAGTACTAGGGAAAAACATTGCAAAAGTAAGGAGAAAGCAACAAAAAAGTAATAAGAAAGTAAGAGAAAATTAAGCATTTAGTAACAATTCGGTAAAAAGCACGCGAAAAAAGTAAGGAAAAAGTAAGTTGCCAGTAAATTGCAAAACGAAAGTAAGCACGAAGTAATATTGTTGTACGCCCAGGGTAAATTACTATAGGACTTCTGGTAAATAATTTTTTCAACTTACAACAATATTACCCCGTACTTGCAATTATATTACTTTCCAAACCCTAAGACACCAAGAAGCTAGAGTTTCTGTTCTCACAGTAATGTGTATTATTTTTTATTTTGGTTGGGTAACACATGGAATGATTACTCACTTGTCTCTGCTGACTATTGCTGATCTGATTAGCAGGCACTTTCAGAATCAGCATAACGAGGCCATCTTCATCGGAGTGAACAGAGTCAGAGTTGTACCCGATAGACTAGACGAACAAAGATTACACGGAATAACATAAGCCATTGGTAAAAGCTCAAGGAAAAAAATCTAAACATATAATTCTTATTCGAAGTAATTATAAGTAACTCACTTTCAACCGAAAGAAAGGTCCATTTTTGTCAAACTCTACTCCTTGATCCTAAAAGCCGTGTGTCATCCATTATATATTGTAAGCAAAATATAAATAATACCTTTTTATATTGTGCTTTTCCAACTCCGAGTGAAGCAGATATTTGATTGAGTCGAGTGATCGTCCGGTCTCTCTCATCTCCATACAATTCCACTTTGGTCACACACCCAACTACTGTTTCAGAGTTCTGGAAGGAGACATATATTATTATATGTCGTATATGAACGGCCAGTTTCCACAATAATTGTATTTGTATTTAGTATAAGCACTTATTTGAGAACTGGCTAGCGCTCTGAGAAGAAGGGCTGACTGGACGAATCGGGGATTTTGTCACACCTGCACAATTGCTTGAAGACTGGCTCTTGTACCGAATGAAGCACCGCTATTACTAGCGCCGGCAGGAGCACCGAACAAAGGTTTAGCCCCCAATCCGGTCGTTGTAGTCGTGCCAAATGGGGTTGTACTCGCTGAGGACACAAGCCATTAAAAATAATTCATCTATATTGATCCCACGCTTAGAGAATAATCCGCCTGAAGTAGATGAAGCGCCGAAGAGACCAGTAGAGGCGGAAGAGGTGTTTCCAAACAAAGCAGACGATGAGGTCTGAACAATAAACGTTAGTTGAATGATAAAACCACTGAACTTACAGCAGGGGCGAATAATTTGTTAGGTGTTGCAGAAGTCGAAGTGTTACCGAAGAGTGCGGTTGACGCTTGAGGGACTGTGCTTCCGAATAATGGCTTCGCCCTGAAATCACGAATAGTGCTCATTTCAAATAATGAATATAGAACAGACGTGGAAGCAGCAGGAGCAGCCCCGAAAAGAGAAGTCGTCCCAGCGGTCGTAGTCGTTGGATTTGCAGACCCGAACGAGAAGGATGTCGATGCTGGTTTTGCCCCAAACATACTCAAAGCAGTTACTTAAATATATGAGCGATGTAATTAGAAAAATATGATATAAATTTATTTTGATTTAAAATCGTGAATCCTAGGCAGGTCGCCGCAGAAAACTTGCCGCGAGACACGTCATACGATAGTGACGTAATGTGATCGAAATGTGATTTTATGCGTAGGGACCGCAATGGGGCATCTAGAGAAAAATCCTAGAGTCATCGCTTTTAGTGTGTTCTATGGAATCGTGACAGCTGAATCGACTGGGAATAAAAATATTCATGAATACAAATAAATAACAAAACTATAGAGGTTTATTAAAATAGCGTTTTCTCCAACAATCCACCGTAATCGAAAATGTCGCGCTGTGTATCAACTTATGAATTTATATTTTTGAAAATAATTTAATTACAATAAATTATTATGAATTATAACTGAACGTTTCGCAGGAGTCCATTGAAGATATTCTTAGAGGTTCGCGCATAGGGGAGGCTAGCCAGACCTCGGAGAACGCAGCAAACTACGAACGTTCACGATTTTTTCACTTTCAAAGGCCGAAATCGGGGGTTCCGCCTATTCCCGACAATAATTGCCTATAACCAGAAGATCCGCGATTGTCAGTAGAACGAATTAAAAAATAGTGCAATTACGGAAGCAGACCGCGGACGATGTCAAAAATATCAAAAACTAGGCAGACTAGTCGCTCGAAATTAGTACCCTACCAAGATGGCAATTTTGTTGTTATTTGTGGAAGATCCGTCAAACCTCGCGCAAGGTGGGGTGCTTTAGTGCAAGGAGAAGGCGTTATATAAGAATTAAATAAATTTTTGATGTAAACAATATGATAAAATCAATTTCGAAAATAGGGCTAAAATAAATCAGTTGTCGATCCAATCGGTTGTGTCTCCGATGTGAGGTTTCGCTATTGCGATTTTTTGCCCCGCACTCGCAACGACACTACGCGGCACGGCACCTGGGCCGCCGAGTAAGCGGCCCAGGTGCCGTGCCGCGGCGCCGACATAGGGAGAAAGAAAACGTCCGGAGCAACAAACTACAAAAACCAAAGAAAACGTGTTGCCTGAATCACGCACGTGCGGTAACCTAATCCTGATTTTCACGTTACCGTAATTTATTTGAATTGCCTCACACCGATGTCCCTGATTTGGCGCTTTCTGGTCCCCTTAAAATACGGTAACGTGCCGATCAGGGAGATCGGTGTGGGTCCGTTCAAATATATTACGGTATCGTGAAAATCCGGATCAACTTTCTACTGTACGATTTTACTTTACCGGGCGAGTTCGCCTGATTTCCCGTAATGTTTTCGGACGTTTTATTTTCCCCTATGTCGGCGGCCCGGTTGCCGTGACGCGGTATCTATTTATGCGGTCAAAAATTCTCGAGTTTTCCCGCTGCTGCTTGCGCGCCACTTTTGCGAAGCTGCGCTGCTCTATCGCCCAGGCGAGAGAGCACGCGAAAAGCGGAGAGGGTGGCGGCGCAGCTTCGCAAAAGTGGCGCGCAGGCAGCGCGGGCAAACACGAGTTACCACCACGTAAAATTTTAAGCAGCCTCTAAAATTGATTCTTTATGCGCATTTGGGTAACCTGGAGTGCAGAATTCATTAAACATACTTAGATTTGTATGAAAAAAATATATCAGCGAGTTTTGACCTACTCGTCTAAGCCCCGCCCCTCTTGGTCCAGTCCCGCACGAAATCGGTTCGGTTGGTGACGGCATAGTCAGTATGTCACCATTCGCGAATTTCAAACTTTTTTAATTGTATTTTTCTTGGCAGCATTAATTGAAATGGCGCCTTCGAACCGATAATTGATCAATATATAGTATAAATTATTCTATGAGAGTTAGAAATCAGTGCAAACTAGTGCAAGGTATACGGTATCTATAATTGGAACTGCTAGCAATAGTTTACTTAAATGCTGATCGGTCTCAAGGCACAGATCTCGTGCTCTACAAAGCGATTTAAATGACTGCAATAAACAAAATATAACAGAATCAATAAATTGAAGGTGTTGAAACAAGTGATTATAGTAAAGTTCAACAGCTAATTTGACAAAGACTGCTGCCATGGATTTTTCTAAAATTTTGCATGAAGATTAAATATAGGTCGCACAACGAATCTATGACTAAAATAAAAGGCTGCACCTCTTAATGCACTCGCTAGCCTATAAAAATATAAATATACGATCTTCCGTATTGAAATTTAACATGATTGCTGCCACAGACTTTCTTTATTTATTTATGTCTGACTCGTTATGTTATGACTTTCTTACTCTGATTCATTCTGGGTCCAAAAGCGAGTGGCGAGCGGTTGAGTCGCGATTTTCGCTCTCCGACTCCGGTTCCCTCCGCCCAGGATCTAGTCTCCCTCTCCCAGAAGCGTTTGGTACGCGGGAGTTGTACGCCACCCTGATGAGTCGCCATCTCTACATCGGCACCATCAACGCCAGGACGCTCGCCCCCAAGGACAAGCAGATCGAGTTGGAACTCGCCCTCGACAAGATCAAGTGGGACGTGATAGCAGTGCAGGAAGCAAGAATTGTGGGTTGTGCCTCGTTCAATCTTACATCCTCAGGCACTGTAGTCTACCACTCGGGCGGTCCTACTGCGTCCCATGGCGTGGCATTCCTGCTCCGACCGCACCTCGCGCGACGAGCTGTGTTCCATGGCCTCTCCCCTCGTCTAGCGACTCTCCTCCTACCCATCGAGCGCCTCTTCCTAGTCTGTGCGTATGCTCCAACGTCGTCCTACGATGACAAAGAGTACGATACCTTCATGGACCAGGTTGAGGCCACTTTGCGGAGAGCGCCAAGAGGCTGTATGCCAGTGTTGGTTGGGGATTTCAACTGTAGAGTCGCGCGTGAACCTGGCAATGAAAGACTTGTCGGTAACTACGCTTCTCCGACCCCCAACTCGCGTGGACGGACTTTCACAGAAGTCTGCGTGAGAACCGGCCTACGCATTTGGAACACGTTCCCGAAAAAGAGACATGGCCGGATCTGGACTTGGCGATCTCCCAACGGCTCCAAATTCAACCAGATTGACTTCGTTGCAGCGCCTCCCACGGCGAGAGTTGTCAATTGTGGAGTCGTAGGTCGTTTCGAGTTCAACTCGGACCATCGCCTTGTCCGGATGTGTCTATCCCTCCCCGACCAGGTGAAGCACAAAAGATGCAGGGAGAGGTTTGATCTCGACCGAGTCTCTTTTACTGCCAACGCCAATCTCCTCGCGTCAGTGCCTCTCACCCGTCCCGCCTCTGCTGCCGAAGCCTACGATACGGTTCGGGCATTCACTGAGACCGCAGCAAGCGACTGTTGGAGAGTGCGAAGAGTCCCGCCCTGGATATCTCCTGCAACCCGGAACCTCCTAGCGGCGCGCCACAAGATGCAATCCAACCCCCAGGGAACCGTCGCCTACTCCACCGCGTGCAAAGCAGCCCGACTGAGTCTCTCCGATGACATCCGGAAACGAAAGGAGTCGCAAGCTCCTCATGCTGCGACTATGGGAAGGAGCATAGTGAAAGCGATGCTAAGCCTCCAATCCTCTAAGAAGCGTCTTCAAGTCCCTGACCCTGCTACAGGTGCTCTGTCTCAAGAGGCAACTATTGCTACGGTCCAGCGCTTCTTTGAGGAACCGTACACCCCCGGAGTGCACCTTCCCCTCGCGGTCCCTTCGCGCCCCCTCGATCCCCTCCCTCCCTTCCTTCCCGATGAGACCCGGCACGCGATGTCCCTGCTCAAGTGCGGCCACTCCCCTGGTTCGGACGGAATCCTTCCCGAGATGCTCTACCATGCGAAAGACCACCTCGCCCCCGTGATAGCCGACCTACTCAATCGCCTGGTAGCCGGAGATCAAGTTCCCGATGGTTTGGCAGAAGCCATCGTCTCTCTTCTGTACAAGAAAGGAGACTGCACCAACATCGGAAACTTTCGACCAATCTCCCTCCTTACCGTAACCCTGAAGACCATGACACGTTGCATTCTGAAAAGATTCGAGGTAGTGCTTGAAGAGACTGAGTCGTCCACCCAAACCGGTTTCCGGTGCGGGCACAGCACCCTGGACAACCTGCACGCCATCAAGCAAGTCGCAGAAAGGTCATCGGAATACGGTATCCCCATCTACCTTGCCTTCGTCGACTTCCGCAAGGCCTTCGATTGCGTGGAATGGAGCGCGGTCTGGCAGTCACTCTGGTCATCGGGATGCCATCCTACCCTCATCCACCTTCTTCGTCGCATCTACGAGTCGTCTTCAACCCTCATCCGCGTCAACGAAGATATGGTTCCCGTCACCGTTCGAAGAGGAGTCCGCCAAGGAGACACTCTGTCCCCTCGTCTCTTCAACGTGGTCCTTCGATCGGCGATGGATGACATCGACTGGGGAAGCGACGGGATTCGGATTGATGGAAGATACCTGAGCCACCTCGAGTACGCGGATGACATCGCCCTGATCGCCAAGTCTCGACCGGAACTGGAGCGGATGTTGAAGAAGCTGATGGAGGCATGCAGCCGCGTTGGTCTCGAAATCAACGCCTCCAAGACCAATCTCCTCACCTCCTGCACCACTACCAGAGCACCCATAGTCATCGGGAACCTGCGATTTGAATTCGTCGAGTCTGCCACGTATCTTGGAGGAAGAATCTCTCTTCCACTTGACCACTCAGACGAAATTGAGCACAGGATCAGACTCGGTTGGTACGCATGGACTAAGCTGTCCCACCTCCTCTCTTCCCGACTTCTTCCCATGAAGACCAGGAGGAGACTCTTTGAGAGTTGCGTCACCTCTACCGTACTCTACGGATTTGAAGTATGGGCCTTGCGATCGAGCGACAAGGAGAGGCTGTGTGTGACCCAACGGAAGATGGAGCGGAAAATGGTCGGAGTTTCGCTAAGGGATCGCTGGAGAAACGAACGCGTGCGAGGGATCACGAAACTGCGCGATTGGAACCAAGAAGGACTGAAACGGAAGGCGCGCTGGGCACTCAAAGTGCGAAGCTTGGATACGGATCAGTGGAGCCGCGCGACTACTGTCTGGACGCCCTACAACTGGACTCGCCCCTCGGGCAAGCCAAGAGTGCGCTGGAGAGATGACTTGACGCGAGCTATTGGCAAAAGCTGGTGGAATACAACCCGTGATGACTACCAGCGACTCATCCTCATCTGAGCACCCTAATTGCCTGATATGATAAATTGATTGATTGATTGATTGATTGACTCGTTATGATCAGGGATCCATTATTTGACAATAATTGAAGAGCTGCACCTCCTAGAAATCAATAAATCTGGGAAAAACAAAATTACGGAATGGATTTGAGTTCCCGCATTTCGCCGTTTCCCACGCCATTACACGCCATTTGCCGGCTCTGATTCTAACTTTTCCGGTTCGGTGGTCCCTAAAAAATCAGGGACCGTCCAGGAAAATTAACGCAGCGTCCTAAAAATAGATCTTTTGTTTCATTGAACTAAGCAGGTGTACTGGACATCAGAATGATGAAAAGAAAAAAATAATTACGACCCGTATAATCTGTCAGAAATCTGCGAGAAAAGTTCCGGAACTTTTCCACGAGACCTGCGGGAAAATCCTGCAGTTTTTGCGGGAATTCAAATTATATTGTTCTCAACCGAAAGAGTTCAGTGTAAAATAAATATCTCAAATCTCTTTACTCATGTTTCTCCATCGAAAAACAAAACTGGAATAATTTATCGAATCCCATCATCATCAAGCAACAATCAGGCGTAATACAAAAATATTAATTGATCCATAAACTGTTGAAATATGATGTGTCACGAGAGATATACTAGTTATATACGATATTGCTATAAGAGGTGATAGAAAATAAATACAAGACACACTTACCCTACCGAGCAATGCTTTTTTTAAAATCTCATAAATAACGAGATAAATAATAATCAAAAGAAATACAAAGAGGAAGGAGCAATCGGATTTATAGATTTATTATTTGAGGCTTATACAGTAACCAACGGTAAAAAGTTTTTAAAAAAAACAATCGACAAACTGATCAGGAAAGATCGCCAACCCTCGAGAATGGCCCTCTCTCTTCTGTAGTAGATGTGACAATCACGGGCAGAAGTGTTCGTCTGAAATATCGAGTGGATATTTTTTGTTCTATGAGGAATTCGAAAAACACAGCGTTTAAAAACAGAACTGAATAAGGAGTGGAAGAAGAAGAACCGATGTACGTGGATCATCGCGCTACCCATGCACAGTGGGGTGCTGCAGTTTAAACAATATAAAGTAAAATGATAAAGTAAGGGAGCTATTTTTCGAATATGAAGCGACCAAATAT
Source organism: Pristionchus entomophagus (assembly GCA_036245825.1). Classification (NCBI taxonomy): domain Eukaryota; kingdom Metazoa; phylum Nematoda; class Chromadorea; order Rhabditida; family Neodiplogasteridae; genus Pristionchus; species Pristionchus entomophagus. The sequence continues at coordinate 29,330,939 of BTSX01000004.1, forward strand.
TTATTATTATTGAATTAGCGCGAATCAGCACCGATACAAGAAATAATAAACGGGGAAAACAAGAATAATAAACGAATAAAACAGGGGAACAATACGAATAGCAGAAAAGGTGCGAAAAAACAGTGAAGTAAACAAGTTTTTCTCGCAGGTGCGAGAAAATCCCGCAGCTGCCAGAGAAGAACGAGAGAGCACGCGAGAGGGAGAGAGCGCAGAAATACTAGCCATACACCCCCTACTCCCTTTTCCCTCTCCTCAAACACACGCTCTCTCGCCTTTCTCTAACTTTTCCAGCAGCTCAGCTCCGGGATTCTCTCCGAGAAAAGTTCCGGAACTTTTCGGTTAGAGACATGCAAGAGAGCACGCTTAAACGAGAGAATCAGAGAAAAAGATGCGAGAAAAGTTCCGCAACTTTTCTCGCAGATTTCTGACAGATTATACGGGTCGTTATTGTAAGATTCAAAAACTCAGTTAGAGTCATGGACTGTTTAGCATACAGTAGGCATGATGAGCGGAACAAAGTATTCGCTAATTATTTAGGGACGTCCCTCGGCTCGTTAAAGCGTCAACTCAAATGCCGCAATCGCATGACCGCGACGTGCGAGTTCATTAGGGCGCGCTCCAATCCAGGGTTCAGTATTTATTATTTTGATCTACCATAACAACAATCTATTCGGTCACTGCCTGCTCACAACGTCTCGTGCAATTCAGGTTGATAATATCAACCTGAAGTGCAGATCAAAGTTCAATAATTGAAAAAGCCACATACACATGAATGATATACCTTATGTGAACTACTCCAGTCACTACGTTCCATACGTATAAACACATAATGTGATTTTCCTACGATGAAAACACAAAGGAGCGGCTGCTTTATTATTTCGTTTAGACCCAACAGGGGAAAAACATACAACGATGAGTGAGTCCAGGGACCCAGCATGGCCGTGCGAGTAAGGAGAGCAACAACTGCGTACGAGCAGAAACAGAGGAACGGATGAAACGAGAAGGAGAAGAGGGAGAAAACACAACAACAACCACAACAACGAAGGGAAGAAAGAGAGGGAGAGGGGGATTAAGGGAGAGAAAGGCCGAATCCCTGAAGTTCTTCCGAATGCCTGAGCGGCGGAGCAAACCGAAGCGATCGCCTTGCCGAAGAAGGAGGGGGGGAGGAGGGGTTTGGAAGTGGAGAAGGACTGAAGGAGGGGGGAGGAGGGAGCGGGTGAGGGGTACAGTAACTGAAAACGGGACCAGAGGAAGAAAGCCGTAGAGGGGATGGCAGCTGGAAGATGGAGGAGGCTCCTTGCCCTTCCTGGTCGTTCTTCGCCTTACGCACCACGAGAGAGATGGAAAGGGACTGAGGGGATACCTTCTGCTCGAGGTCCTCCCACTTGAGCGCGGTCGCTTCGCTCACTCTGAGAAGAGCTCCGAAGGAGTAGTAGTGTGATTTTTTTTTTTACATAATGTGATTTTCCTGCGATGAAAACACAAAGGAGCGGCTGCTTTATTTAGAATGAAGGTTAAAGCGCCTATTAGAAGTTACATCGGAGACAAATGAAGGGAGAGGGAGTGTGACAGGAACCGAAGAGGGAGTCTGAGAGGTGGGAAGGGATGAGAATGGGAGAACCCTTTGGAAAAAGGAGTGAATCTAGAACTTCTTTCGACCAGCTCCCTTCCCCTTCTCTCAGACTAACGATACCCGGATTCCCGTACCAGAGGGGGAACCCGAGGATCATTTTGGCTCTGCACGCCCTTGCCGTCCTAACTACTCGGTTGAGCATAGAAGGAGGGGGAACGCACCAAGAAAGGCGACTTGATTGCCAGTATCCGGGGTAGTCGAACGCATCGGCCTCGGAGGAGCCCGCATCCATTCCTCTTGAAAGTAATAGCTTAGCCTTAGCCGTTCGCTGATCGGCGAACAAATCGATAGCGGAGAGGCCCCATCTTAGGACGCATTCTTGGAAGACTTGGTCTGCGATGCCCCAGTCGTCCCCGTCTATCCATCCACTGGCAAGATCGGCCTCTACGTTCAATTCCCTGGGTACCCAAGAGAACGTCAATTTTGTCTGGTCTCTCCGGGCTATTTCGCGGACGTGACACGCCAGTCGTGCAACGTGTCTAGGCCACTCCCACATTTTGCTATACGAACCGCAGACTGGTTATCACAAAACACCCTCACGGAGCGCCCTTTCACTTGCTCCCGAAATGCACTAACCCCGAACGAAATGGCCAATAACTCCCTGTGAGTACTAAAGAGGGGGAACTGTGACTGATCAAGATTCCTGGCCCCTCTCAATTCCAGACTATCGGGGCCCCGCAGAATCGCCCCCAAAGCGACGCTGGAAGCGTCCACTTCGAGGGATTCCGTGAAGGATCGAGAAGTGGGACCTTGGATCCAGTCCAACCAGTTGGTCAACTCACTTGTCTTGCGAGGGGAAAGCTTCTTGTGGCCGATACGCTGATCTTCCATCTCCGATACGACGGCATTGAGGGCGCGGGCATGGAAGCGTTCCTCGTCACCTGCCAACAGACTGAATGATTCGATAGTGCCTCTGTCTCACTCTCGTCTCATGAGTTTAGAGGGGCAGGGAGCCCGCCTGAAGGACTGAAACCTTTCTCTGTCTTTTTCCCGTCTACGCTCCGAAAGCGCAACCGTGCCTTCAGCTAGGTCGATGACATAACCCAGCCACTCTCCTTGTTGAGCTGGGTCCCACTCACTCTTCTCGGGAGAAGCGAGGGCACCCGCCCTGTCCAGATCTCTCCTCAATCCGAGGCAGATGGATTTTAGGTCATCGATTCTGAATCGAGTGGTGGGAATGAACTTATTCAGCCTCGAGAGGTTGAGAATCAGCCGGAATTTCTTACCCGAGTCGGCCACTGAGATTGGAGATAAAAGGGGCGGAGGAGAGGAGACGGGCACGATGATCCCATCCTCTATCCATTGAGCCAGCGTAGCCTCCGCGAAGTCGCGATGGTCGAACGCGGTTCGTCTATTTCCTGGAAATAGGCAATTGACCTGGTTAAGAGAGAAACCTTCCGGGAAGGGTAAGCGATAGCCCTGGGCTAACACACTCAAAACAAACGGAGAGGCTCCGAACTGTTCTCAGATGAGGAGAGAGTCTCTGAGACTCTTAAATGGGGCCTGGCCCTGCTGCGACTTACCTTGCGAACAGTCTGCAGTTGTAGTGGCAGATCGAGCATCGGAGGGAGGAGAAGGGGCGGGAGAGGGGCGAGGATGACGAAGAAGGGTAATGAGATCGGTCTCTCGAGTGGGACGCCTCAAGAGACCGCTCGGGAAAGGGCTGGGAACTACCCGGGGGAGAGGAGGGTCTGGGTCGCTTCGCTGCTCCCTTCGAAGAGGACGATCCCGAGGAGCCTCCGGCAAGGAGTGCCCGCGCCGCCAGCGGCAATCCTCCATCCGTGCTCGATGCGGAAGAGAGCTCCTGCAGGGCAGCCATCTTGTCATAGGCCTCAAAAATCGGATTTACCTGTGCCGCCGCCAGAAGACTGTTCCTCTGCTCAAGGAGGGAAATGGCTTTCTGGATGAGGGTGGGCTCTTCCTTGGCCTGCTCCAGCAAGTTCAACACCTTACAATTGAGCTCGCACTGCCGAGCATATGCGGGGTTGTTGAGAGGTGGGGGCGTATGCACTTTCTTGGCTGAGGCCTGTGCCAGTGACGCAATGAGGCCCGCTAGGAGCTCTTTGTCCACCGTGACTTGATCCGACGCCATGGTGGGGGAGTGGAGGAGGCAGGAAGAATTAGGGTGAAGTGAAGATGAAGTATAACTGAGGGAAACTACTTTCCCTTCGAAAAAGCAACCTTAGAATGACTATTCTAGGTTGGGAAAATCGGCCTCTATTTTGACTGAGTATCGAAAACGCGACGCGTCTGACAAGCGTCGCGGTCACGCCGCCCTTTGTGAAATCGCAGAAAATTAGCATTATCACTCCGAGAACTAATCGGTCACTGCCTGCTCACAACGTCTCGTGCACTTCAGGTTGATAGATCAAAGTTCAATAATTGAAAAAGCCTCATACACATGGATGATATACCTTATCACTCCGAGTTGTCTACGAAAAGAACGACATCTGATTGAGTCTAGGATGGATTTACCGATCTCTGATAAGTTCTTTCAGCCTTCAATCCTTCAACATGGTCCCATTTTTGAATGGGAGCACTCTCAAGCAAAAACAGCATATTGGCAGACGCCTAATGCCATTCCACATAAGAGTTAACTAGTGCTAGACCTCACGAAACCTTAGGTGTCAAGAAAATGACCGGTAAATGAATGTTCGGCAACGAGAGTGGTTCGCGCAAAGTGAAGGCAATCACTAGCGGCGCATCTAGACGTTAAACAGAGGTCATAATCGTGTTCCGCGAGTTCAAATGCATATGAATTAACTAGTTTAAAAGTAAATATTGCAAGAAAATAAACCGTTTCACTTGTTATTACGAACGGTCCAATCTACTGTGTTTAGCAATCATTAATAAGGGATTCTAGGCTTCAGTGTTTGTATTTAATCAGTGCATTTTGCGTCCAGGATGACATAGGAGAAAGATCGGGAATATTGGAAAACTATAAATAAATAATTAGCGAATATTTTGTTCCGCTCATCATGCCTACTGTATGCTAAACGGTCCATGACTCTAACTGAGTTTTTGAATCTTACAATAAATATATTGTTTTATCACAAATTAATAAATAATAATGACTTGAAGCGAAACAGTAAAGTAAGCTCCGCCCACAAGAATTTTAAATTTCGTGCCGCGCCGCAATACGTCCCATTTTGCTTTTTGGATCGGTGTGTCAACTTTATAGCGCTTAACGAGCCGTGGGACCACTACGTCAAATTGGGAACTCTTCCTAAAATTCCGGTTTTCGTTGCTATGGGGCAATCAGGGATGTCGAATCATGATAGCGTTCTCAGATGTTAAAACGCGTTCTCTGTACTAGCGCAGGGAAATGTGGATTAAGTGGCACAACTCTGTCAAAATGGTCGCAAGTAGTTCATACTTTGGGTGTCGAACTATCAGGGAAGATGAAAACTTTTTTGGAAAAAAATTTCAGTTTTGACCTACTTTATAGATTTTTTCAAACTTGATATTTCTGTACCATGTTACATATCATTCGAAAGAGCATCGAAAGTTATGTTTAAATCCGAGAGGAAATTCAATTTCATTAGATTAGACATGAGTAATGCCTCGGGATTTTATCATTTTCGCCGATTTTGATAAATATTGAGATGGCTACCCATCAAGATATCATTTCCGGTTTCCAATTCGGAGATATTTTATGTATTTCAACATACTGACTCAGTTAGAATTCTTTCTGGGGCATAATTTCAGTGCCGAAGAACCATCCTCATCGCTCAAACACGGCATACTCTGCAAGGAGGTAAGTCTTGAAACATCAGTAATATCCTTCAAAGTGCTCCAGCACCTTCACTTGAAACAAAGAAATCATCGACTTGGAAAAAGGAACAACTTTCCTATTGACATTGAAGATCCATATCTAGGCCGGAAGTTGAAAAATCCATGATCAGAAAAGTGAAAAGTTCAGATTTGAATAAGTCGAGTATTTGGACTTCAAGAAAGGAATTTTTGGCTTTAAATAACATTAACTATGTTTACCATCAATTCCTGATAATTTCGTGAGTGTTTTCAGATTCCTCAGCGTGCCCGATTTACTGAAAGCACTCTAGATTTAAAAGAAAAACTTCAAAACAATCAATAAAGGCGGTTCAAGAAACGGTGAAGCAGGGTCAGCTTTGTGAGAAAAAAATTACACCGTGCTGCTTGAAGGGGGCAAGTGCGGAGCTCGTATACTACGTCATGACTTGTTTTTATGCTTAGAAAATAGCCAACTGCCAAGGAACGCGGCATTCATTAAAAACATTAAAAAAACGATTCGATTTAAAGCGTACGGAATTATTTTCGAAAATCCGTAACGGTGGCACAATAAAAAAATAATTTCGCATTTCCATTGAGGGTCATAGGGCCAAATGTCTCCTGACACGACTTCCCTGTTCTTTTCCCCGGACCTGGTTACAAGAACGAAGGTAGCGTTTTCCTCATTGTGTAACCTCCGTGCCCGCCCCTTGTGATGTAGTGACCAGTTCGATGGGTCATCACTTTTCAGTCTGTCATTTTTTTCGATTTTGAAGTATATTTATTTCTATTTTTCTAGAGTCTTCAAAGTGGAGAAATATTGCTTGAATAATTATTAACATATACGAAGGCTGTCTTGAATATTACACGCTCACAATCGGCATGAACTCAACTGAGGGTCGCCGGCAATGATAAGTCATGGCATGAATAATTCTCAAAGTTCGTATTCAAATCAATTTGAGACAAATCATGAGTGAAACAATAAAATTTGATACAAAATAAGGTTTATCACACCCTCCCCTTTTTCAATCAATACTTGTGACTTACAGTAACCCCAAATATTTAGTGTAAATTCAAGACCAGAATTCATCATGATCGTTTAAGCGAATTTTTGATATTATTTGCTGGAGAGCCTCATATGAGTTCGTAGAACATCTAACTTAATAATTGTTATAAATCTAATTTTGTCACTAAAAGTTCAAATAAGCACGAGAATGAATGAAAGGAGGGAAGGGGCGTGGCTTGCAAATAAACATGTGCCGAATACGCGAATAATCGCGCACGCTCACGCCGGACGAGTTTGCCGCGGGTTTTCGGCAGGCTTTCATGCAAGTCACTTGAAACCCGTTCTTAAACTCTCCGACAGAGTCGTTCTTGTGATTCAGAGACTAGCTACTTACTTTTTTGTTACTTGAACTATTTCGATTTAGTAAGTTTCTTTTTACTTACTTTTTCCTCGCTCGCGTAAAGTAAGTAAGGAATAACTTATTTTCTCATTGCTTTTTGTCTTTTTTTTCGCCAGCGGGAATGCTGCAGTTTTTCTTTTCTTCATTGTTCTCGGTGTTCTTTCATTTTCTTCTGATCTATTCGTGTTGTTTCCCAATGCCTAAGAAGATCATAAGTCTTCTGTATCGCAAGCTTTGTAACGACATACGTCCGCAAACGGCAACAGGTAATATTTTTTGACAGTGAGTTTGATAATATGCGTTGCTTCAGTTACACTTCGGCAAACGACAATTCATCAGCCAGTTACTAGTGATATCAGTGTACATTGTGATGAGTCGATGCCGGGAGAGGACGGTTAGCCATAGATCAAACCGCCGTTGATTTCAGAGTCATTCATGACTCTCTACACTCTATCGGCGTTGGATACTGTATCGCCTCAAGTTGTTGTGGGAGATATTTTCACAGTGTTGTGGAAACAATGGACGGTGAAACTGTACGTTTTTGACATAATGTGCATGTTTCAACTATCATATTCTTAAAGGAACAAACGGCGAAGTGAGGCGAACACTTTGAAAGGTGGTTTATAGAGTGGTAAAATGCCAATTCATTTTTAGACGAGCCAGAGGCGGTGGAACAGCTCCAGAAACATCTCCCTCCACTTCACCCGTTGTCACGTAAATATCCATTCCATTTTTCCGCCTGGAACCCGGTAACTTTTGACGAAATGCGTAAAATGTTTGTAAGTTGATGTTGATTTTTCTCCGAATTTGTTATTTCACTCAGGGAAAATCAGTCCAAATTCGCAAAAAAAATCTCGATTGATTGCACATGTCGAAGTTTCGTTCCAAATGTATATTATGTGTCGAATTTCTTGTTGTGAGTTCTTAGAAGATAAATAAAGTCGAATTTTGTAAACCAGTGCAAATTCCAAGAAGAAATAAAGAAGCAATGAGAAAGTAAGCAAAAGGTGACCGAATTGTAACTGGGATGCAATGAAAAAGATATTTGCATTCAAAAGAAAAGTCAGAAATATGTCACTTACAGTTAATGAAAAAATAAGAGCGAGCGAGGAAAAAGTAAGTAGCGAGTAACTAACGTATGCACGAAGTCAACTTTCAGTAACAATTGAGGCAACTTACCCGAGGGATCGTAGTAATATACTTTTTTTCCTTACCTTTTATACTTACTTCGTGCTCACAGTAATAATACTCCGCGAAACCAGAGTACGTTCACGTTCACGTGAAAGAACATTTCTGTAAGGAAATTCGTCTTGGAACACATGTTTCCCTCCCCTTCCAAATCAGAGAGCTCCGAAATATAATGATCATTGTTTCCATTTCGATATTCTTATGTTTTCTGTCGTTCATCTAATTGTTCTTATCGATTAAGAATAATTACGAATGTATGAAATCTAGTGTTTCACGTTCTTTAGATAATGCCTCCCTACTGTCCAACGTCGTAGCTATGCTGGTTCTTTCCATTTCTGCATTCTTTCGAGGTTTCAATGCTTCGTGAGTTTATCTGTTCTCATTAAGTGCAATATGTGAGTAAATAATATGGAGGAGACACAACAATTTCCCAAAAATCGACTGTTTCAGACGGTTCGTTCTGTATCTTTCTCTTCTGGCCCACACTATTCTTTTCTGCCTACGATTCGATGACAAAATTAGTTTAAGGTGAGATTATTATTCCAGGTTATCATGAAATTAGTATTAACTACAACGTTTACAGCTATTTCACCGTGTTTCTGCCCCTATTCTTGTGTAATCTTACTGTTTTCATTGGATGTATCTTCGGCGTGAGTTGAACTAATTTTTCTTATTTAATTTAAACGAATTATGCGTGGCGGAAATGTATCCACAAAGTGAATCTTGTTTTCAGACGGTTTCATTTTTGCTGCGACCACCTCAACCGTCAGAAGTGTCTCTCCGAACAGACTTCATTCTAATGCTGTACACCACTGCTCAACATCTTCTCCTTTGTCTTTTTGAATACCTTCTCATGGTTAAACTAGAAGACGTTTCCAAACCAGTTGCTGAGGTATCCCTACTATTTTTCAACCGTTTAACTATGAATATTGCAGCGCAGACTCGGTGATCTTCTCTGGACGATTGTGTTCTCTCCCCTTTTCATTCAATGCTGCCTTGCCATACTAATTTCAATATGGGCAATCCGTCGCGATAAGGGTTTCGAGGTGAGGAAATGAATGTACTGATGTTATTATAAACAGTGTTATACTAATTTTTATTGTTGATATCCAATGATAATGTTGTTTAGTTCGAGTTGTTCTTCTCTGTGAACGTGGTTCAATTCGTCTTTCTGCCGTTCAAATTGGACAATCTGGTTAGTTTCTGTAGGATTACAATTGAATTATCAACACAACACGATTCACTTGACTGCCTTTTCCAATTTCTATGAGATATCAAGGACGAAATCGGAGCTTTTGAATAATGATAATAAATCGTAGGTTGATTGGTCGTGGTCGGTAGTATTCATCCCACTATGGGTTCTTCTCTCTCTATCCATCATCGGTGTTCTCTATGCCCTCATTCTTGCTCTTCTTCTTACTCGATCACGACATATTCCATATAATCGACGAACTGACATGTGAGTCCCACCATTATTATTATAGTTTGTCACTCTAATGCAAACTGGGGAGAGTGGTGTAAGTTACACCATCAATGAGATGAGTGATAATGGTTATTATTGGGAGGTACACTGCTATTCTTCAAACTCTTCTGGTAGTTCCATCTCTGGTATCTCTGCTTCTCCTGACTGGAAAACTGGACGTGAACAGTTCTACGTCTGGTCATTCACTCAGAGAGGTACTCTATCCACTATATAATCCATTCCATGAGAGAAGAGAAGAGAATTATTTCAGATGCCATATACAACAGTGGGTCTTCCTCTCATGTGCACACTCTTCTGTCTCCTAGTCATGTCACTCACTAATAACGGAGGGAATGTTTGGTGGTTAGTCGATTAATACATTATGGAAGATGAAAGAGATAAGTACAAAGTGGATACAGTAATACTGCCATCGATGGTAAGGAAATTTGAAACCAGAAATCTCCAATTGGAAGAAATCATTAGGGAAAAATAGTTAGGAAAATCCATTTCCGTTTCCGACATGGATTTTCCCAAATGTCTACTCATTTCCCCATTTTCAAATTTCCGAAACGCCTTACCAGCCTGTATAGATTTATAGTTTGTATAGTTATCCATGCATAGTTTTGCCTTACTTGAGATGAAAGGTGTTGTAAGTTGAGGAGTAAGGATATGTTGACAGGTTTGCCATGCGTCGTCCCTTTTGTTCCTTCCTTCTCGATTCGTGTCCCTGTCTTAGACAATACGCCAACGTGAGTTACAAGGTACGTTTGATTCCCTACCTTCAATTTGTACTAATAATGATGTGTCTAGGTGGGAATGAGTGAGCAGGACACTAATCTACCAATGACACCTCGTCTCATGGATGATACAGACTGTTCCAGTCTACGCACTTCCATCCCCATCACTACCATTGAATTGCCTGATTAGTCCATTCCATTCTTTCATACCCATTATTCTTCTTTTCTCTAATGTTTGTACATTATTCATAGGATATCGATTGAAACTTTTTTTTCTTTCACGAACGGGTATGCTCTCAGATTTTTTTCTCATCTTCCCCGCTTTGAAATACATTAAAACTATGAATCCTTTGACGCTTTAAAGTATTTCACCATCTCATGTCATTCCGAGCCGAAATCAGAAGATAAATCTTGTTGAATTCATCTATTTGCTATAACATTTGATGTTGAACCATTCAAAGTGGAATATGATTATCTTTTCGTTACATTCTTAATACGTGAAATATACGTTATTGAGGTATGTTCGATGCGTTCATTCTATGAGATTCTCGGAGTGAAGGAAGAAAGTACTCAAGACGATATCAAGGCTGCGTATCACGATCTATTGAGAAAGAGTCATCCGGATAAGGGAGACCAGAGAGATCAACAAAGTGACGTGGTCAGATTATATATCCCCTTAGATACATTATTGTGTTGTATTAAGACGATTCAATTGGTTGCTCTGATTGGGAAGATATTGAGAGATCGAACGAGCAGAGATCATTACGATAAGTGAGAATACTTTATATCTACTCTTATCTTATTGAGTATGAATAATGGTTGTATTGGAGGTGGCTACGTGAACAGAGACTACGTTCAACGCGAGGAACCATAGTTGAATCGATTGAAGTGGACGAAGAAGAAATCGATAATCTAGTCGAGTACTGTAGGTGTGGAGACGAATACGATATCGATCGAGAACAGGCATTGACTTCATCTCTTCCTTTCTCGGAATGACTTTCTCTCTCAGTTGCTACAAGTGGTTGATATCGGAGTGTTTGAGTGTCCCAGTTGTTCTCTCTGTCTACAAATCGTCAAGAAAAAGAAGTATGCCATTCATTACCCTCTCTCTTCCTTCCCTTTTCCTTATGTAAACCAAAATTTTCTAAACACATGGATATACTAAGATAGAGATGGAGAATGAATATGTTTCAGTTGAGAATGAATGGATGGACTAACAAGATAGTGGTGCTGGGTGAGAGTGAAACGGGAAAGACTACGTTCGTCAATGCTCTCTGCAAGAAGCAAGTCTCTCTCTCTCTCTCTCTCTCTCTCTCTCTCTCTCTCTCCCATCCTTTGGCTTCTATTATCCCTCTATCAGTTTCTCCACTCAATTGGAATCTACCGTTGGGGCGCAGATATCCATCCTCTGGCACGATTATCGGTATGTTCCACCCCTTTACAATCAAATTACTCATGGACTCTAAAGTTATAATATCATTGTTTAAGGTTCTCTATTGATAATTGGTAATTGTAGTGCTGGCCTCTCTGAGCAACGAAGTGAGATGATGGAGGTGTGGGATATTGGGGGAAGCTCCGCCCATCGACCTGCATCTACCGTATTCCTCGATGGAGCCTGTGGAATTGTACTAGTGCATGATCTGACCAATCGGAAGAGTGAATCCAATCTAGGCCAGTGAGTGAAAGAGAGAAGAAGAGAATGAAAGAAGGAGTCACTCCAGATGGTTAGCCATTGTGAATGGAGATAGAAGGACCACCAATGTCCATACTCTCACTACTCTTATGGCTGATATCGAGAGAACAAGACTTCCCATTATCATTGTGGGAACCAGACTAGATCAAGCTCCTCATCGAGGGAACACGGTAAGAGAAAGAGACTTGAACATTGAATGGGTGCGTTGATTGGAGCAGTCTCTTCCCTTCTCTGGTGCTCCTCGTCTCAATCTCGACTGCAGGAAGGAAATACCAGCAGGGTCTAGTCAAGCTATGACCATATCACGATTCCTTGATGCAGTCATTGAGAGAGGAAAAGGACCCATTGATCCCAGAAGGAGAAAGATCATACAATAATTCACACCCCTCCCCCCTGACCTTGTCATTCCAATTATACAGTAAAGCCACCATATTTATTATCATATCATTGATTCATGATTAAATCTGTACAGATAGAATATCAGCTCAGAAGCTGAGAATTTAAGTTGTGTGATTAAACTAGTATTACAATGGATGGGAATAAATGATAAATACGAACGGATAAATGATAAATACTAAACAAATAAATAACATAGGAATATGCAATGAGATGGTGATGGGGCGTTTAGGAACTCTCAATCGGTGACGCTTATAACCATGGATACCAGATCAAAACCTTTGATCTGGTATCCATCGGTATTCAAATGAGGCTTCTAAACCGTTTTTCCGACCTTTGGAAAGGGTTCATAAACGTCACCGATTGAGAGTTCCTAAACGCGAGTTCCTAAACGTCCCATCACCGATGAGATGGAATATGAATAATACACGAGGGGGGGGGGGGAGATCATTGAATCACTCGTCTTCATCTTCTGATTCATCCTTCCTCACACTACTATTGCCTGATCGACGACCACGACGAGAAGAAGAAGGAGTATCCTGAGGGAAGAGAAGAGTTAGGGGAAGGGGGGATAGGAGAGACTCACGGGATCATCACTCAATCTGCTCATTCTCGTACTGTCATCATCTATTTCCATCTTCTCTTCTTTCTTCTCCTTCTTTGCTTCAATTCCTGTGATAGCCTTCCATACTGTCTCGATCAGAATTGCATTGTCGTAGATATCACTGCCCTCGATGTTGTATGTCTAAACAATATTGTTTTATTTAACCTCTGATATTTCCCCCTTGTTCATTTGATCAATCTTTTCTACAGTATCAATCAAGACGCGTTAAGAATACCCACAAAACTAAAGGGACGAAACCATAAGACCAGTCGCCCAATTCTCATACCTTTGCATTACTGCATAGTAGTTGGACATCTTCTCCCATCTCTGAGATACTCGAATATCTACCCGATCCAATCTTCTTCTTGATTTTGGCGAAATCCATCGGATTAGAGATTGTCTATAATGGACGTCTCATCCATCCACTCTTTTCTCTCTCCTTTCCCTCACCTGGTAGTAATGGGGTAATTCTCTTCTAGGTGGTAGTTGTATGAATGCCTCACACAACTCTGCTCCTTCTCTAGTCCGATAATTGACCATAGTCTCATACAATCTATTCATGCTATCAAGTACTTCAGGGGAAGCCTTCTTCTTCTTACGGGGTGTTCCATCCTCTTCCTCATCCGATTCACTGAACAATCCCTATTTATATAGAAATATAAAACATTAATTATGTTATGTGCTTACCGTTTCTTCTTTCCTCTGGGAGTCTTGCTTCCCCTCTTGGATCGATCATCTTCCTCTTCTTCATCATCTTCCCCTTCATCGATTGATCTCAGCCAATCCTTGTCACTCATCAGATCAGCCGAGTAATCCACCTCAACACACACATATTGCATATGACGCCGTTTGCCTTATTTTCGAGCAAATCTGGTCGGATCTGGCACAGCTCAAAAAGGTCGATTTTTCTGAAACTTGGTGTATTGGGGTTATCGGGGATGCTGAAGACGATGGAGCTATCCATTGTGTCAATAGAAGCCTCGTTGGCTTCAGACGGCGTCACGTCGAAATAAAATTTTTACGTCCTACGAACCTGTCTAATTCATTTTTCTTGAATTTGAAAAATAATTTTTAAAATGCGAACTTTTCGCATCCGAGTAATCCCATATGGACAGCTCGATCGGGCATGACGAGAGGATTCAGAATCTATAATTTCATACAATTCGAGCATGCGGTGTCCGAGCTACGCGACTTAAAGTGTGTTGAGATTGCAGGGAAAATAGGCTTTCCTCCCCTCCCTCTCCTTCCTCTCTCGTGCGCTCTCTCCATTCACCACGCTCTCTCGTCGTGAGGGGTCAGGGAAGCGAGTGAGGGGGTAGAGGAAGGCGCAAGGGAGCCCCTTTTCCTTACAATCTGAAACACTGTAAAATGGATATCTCGGACACCGCATGCTCAAATGGTATGAAACTATAGATTCTGAATCCTCTCGTCATGCCCGATCGAGCTGTCCATATGGGATTACTCGGATAGGCCTATGCGAAAAGTTCGCTTTTTAAAAATTATTTTTCAAAATCAAGAAAAATTAATTAGACAGGCGTGATCGCCATCCAATTCTGCCCCAGAAAACATTCTGCCTTAAAATTAGCACTCTCGGGAGGCTCGTAGGACGTCAAAATGTGATTTCAACGTAAAAAAAAAAGAATCGACCTTTTTGAGCTGTGCCAGACTTTGCTCGAAAATAAGACGAACGGCTTCATATTCCATCCCATCTCCCCCCCCCCCCCTCCCTCCCCTCTCCCTACAAGACTCCCAATTGGTAGAGACAAGGGGTACCTCCTTTCGCTTTCTCCTTCCAGCAACTTCATGTTTGAATCCTCCCATTCCACTTTCTTCCTCTTCAGCAGCTGCTTTCTCCATAGCTGCGAAATCTTCCGATGCCCTGCAATCATCCATCCCCTCATCCATTCCATTCCATCCCTCATTATCCTCCTCACTTGGTTATATCAGCAGGTATCTCGCTATCCTCGACCAATCGTGGTTTCCGATGTAATTGAGATGCTTCTTCTCTTCTTCTATCAATATCCATTGATTGGAACAGATTGAATTCTTCCTCTGATCTGGCTATCAGTGTGTTGATGGCCTCATCATCAGGTAGATCATCTTCCTCCTCGTCATCTCCCTCCGCACTGCAATCACTCCCTCAGTCTCCTCCCCCCTCCCCCCTCTCACCTAATGATCTGCTCCAGCATCTGTCTTCTCTCGGCTCCAGTTGATCTCTGATCGAACTTTCCAGCCTGTATCACTTGTGCATCGATGTTCAATTTGTATCTGGCGGCAGCGAGGATCTTCTCCTCCACCGAATTGGCTGTGATCAGACGGAGTACTCGCACCTGCACCACTCACTGCACCATCAATCCATAATCATCAACTCACCTCTTTCTTCTGTCCAATTCTGTGTGCTCTATCCTGAGCCTGCATATCCTGATGGGGATTCCAATCAGAATCGAAGATGATCACAGTGTCTGCAGTCTGCAGATTCAGTCCAAGACCTCAACACACACCATTAGTATACATCCCTCCTCTGTTAATACTTAGTGCTAATGGCACCTTTTGTAACATTTCCATAAAAATGGTCATAACTGATGGTGGAATAGCATCATCTGAAATTTATTCGAGAGAGCAGACTCTGCTCCACAAATCATATGACAGGAGGGAGCTAAGAGCTCCGACGTCCGGGCAATTACATAGAATTGTTACCGTCCGAGCTGATCCATGGTTAGACCTGTTCGGACGTTTAAAAATCTGGCAAATGTCGCGTGCCTCGAACAGAGTCTGCTCTTTCCCATAGAAATACTGATCAACATCTCCGGCCAAAACTAGTTTTGAGTAAAAGAGTAACCTCCTGCTCTGGTAGACAGCATGAATAGCCAGTACTCTGATCCGGGTGCATTGTACTGTTTGAGGAGTTCTCCTCTCTCATCCGGCTTAGTCGATCCATCCAGACGAAGGTACTTCCACTCTTAATACTCTCTCTCTCTCTCCCCAATCCTTTCCCATCCATTCTGTATCACACAATCAACTCACGTCTGTATTCAAAGTAATCTCCGAGAATGGACATGCACTGAGTCATTTGACAGAAAATGAGGATGCGATGATTGGTTGCTTGAAGCTGAAATGATATACATAGCATGGAATACGTCAATAACTGATATTTGTTACAAAAATGAAAAGAAGCCAAAAAAATACTTTGGGCAGAATCTTATCCAGAAGTTCGAACTTTCCAGCCACACGATAGATTTCGTCTCTGAAATAAAATACATATGAAACGGCAGAGAAGCCGGGAAGAGAGAGAGGGGGAAGGGGGAGGGGAACGTACCCCACAAATTCGGGTAGGTTCCAAGCTGCTCTGCATGAATCCTCGACGGAGTGGAAAAGGAAGGGATGGTTGCACAGTTTGCGAAGGTGTATCACAGTGTTCATGAGGGCACGTCCTCCTTGCTGCAATCAGTCCATCCATAGGGGTCAGGAGGGAAGGGAGGGAAGGGGGGGGGGGGGGGGGGTGAGGGGTACCTGTGCCTTCGTGTCGATGAGTAGTCCCTTCTGCATGTGTTTGTAGAGTACTCTTTGGATGGCACTCATATCACACTTGACCACATATTCCGTCTTATCAGGCAGCTGTGACTCCACTTCCTTCTTCAATCGACGCAATAGGAATGGACGAAGCACCTGATACACTCTCATCACTCCCTCTATCATCCTCTATCTCTTCCACCCCCCCCCCTCCCCCTCCCCTCCTCTCACCTTATGGAGACGTCGAATGATGAGCATCGTCTCTTCCTGACTCAATTCCACTTTCTCTCCAGTAGTCGCAAAGGGAGCATTGAACCACGAGTCGAAAGTACCACACGAGGAGAAGATGGAGGGAAGGAGGAAGTTGAGAAGAGCCCATAACTCAGGCAATTTGTTCTGTAGGGGAGTACCCGTGAGGAGGAGACGGTGTTGGGCACGGAAGAACGAATTGAGCATCAGAGTCAGTTTACAGTTGTGGTTCTTGAGTCGATGACCCTCGTCTATGATCATGTACTTCCATCTGATCTGCAATCATCAACCAATCCTTCATCCATCCCCCTCCCCCCCCCCCCCCCCTCCCCCCGTACCTTGCCAAGAAGAGCCTTCTCCTTCAACACATAATCATAGGTAGTGAGGAGAACGTTGAATTGTCCTCTCTTCACTTGTTGATCCAGCATTCGACGCTGATCCTGCAATATTCAAATCACTTTATCTCTATCAATAATACCCCTGACAACTCCAATGGGACCAACGACCAAACTGACTTTGTTTCCCTTGTAGACGATCTTGACTACATTGGGTGCCCACTTCTCAAACTCCAATTGCCAATTGGAGATGGTAGAGAGAGGGACAATCACTAGATACGGTCCATTGTTCTGTTTCACTTCCATGAGATAAGTGACAAGTGCCACCGATTGGATTGTCTTTCCCAATCCCATCTCATCAGCCAGAATCCCATTGAGATTGTTGTTGTAGAGGGAGACCATCCATTCCAATCCGCGCACCTCAACATTTTTAACCACTCCATGTGAAACATGGTCTACAAATCAAAATGAGATCAATGACACTAACCTGATATGGCTTGAGTTGTAGTTCTGGATTGCCTCCTCCCATAGTCGAGTGTTGTTGGACAATTCTCTCCTTGACACGATGAGCAGTCGAGTAATAATCAGCCATTTGCTTCTTCGTCTTAGGATCGTATTCATCCTCCTCATTCCTGGCCTGCAACCACATCCTCTCTCTCCTCTCTCCTCTCTCCCTTCTCTCTCTCTCCTCTCTTTCCAAAAACTCCTCTAATCAACAATGAGAAGCAGTTGAGTGCGACTCCCTCTATTCCTTCCCCTGCTCACCTTCTCAAGAATCTTCTTCGCTTTTTGTTCCTCAGTGAGTCCCTCGAATTCATCGTCTTCCTCCTCCTTTCTCACCTGGAACGACTACAAACGATATTTACAGTGTTCAAGAGCAAACACTATCAAGTATTTTCACTATTCAGGAGTAACTCGTCTATCTCACTTTCGGAGACTTTATAATGATATTTTTTAAACATGGAAACATAAATCTACGGAAAAAGGCACCATGTATTATAGATCAAGTTGTATTTTTTTAACTTAAAAAAAAGACCACTACATAGGAGGGGGGGGGGGGGGTAAGAGATGGATACCTCGTGTTCCTCCTCACTGTCACTGTCATCAGACACATCATCTCTGGGTGCGGCCTCATACTCTGGATGAGATTCCAACCATGTCTGCAATATCACTCATTGCCACACTCTAATACTTCCAACCATATACGTGAGAGAGAGAGAGAGAGAGAGAGAGAGAGAGAGAGAGAGAGAGAGAGAGAGAGAGAGAGAGAGAGAGAGAGTGTACCTCCAATTCCTCCGGCCCGGGTGTCTCATCAGGGGGAAGAAATTTCCCAGTGGCTATCTCACGAACGTGTACATGCATCTCTTCTGCAACAAATTTCCTTCACTGTTTAATCATTGTTTCTCTCTATCCACTCCCTCCCCTCCCACCACCATATCTACCTGTCTGTTGTTCATTCTTGGTCATTTTCTTCTCTTCCTTCTTCTTTTTCTTCTCGGCTGCTTGATGAGCTTTGACCAATCCGGTGAGCGATCGAATGAATTCATCCGTCTGTTCCAGTAGATACACCAGTCGTTTGTCCTGTATATCTCACTTGTCTATGTCTCTCCCCTAACACCCCCCCCCTTTCTCTCTTCGTCCTACCTTCTTCTCATCCAGCAATTGTCTGTATCCCTCTTCATCTTCCTGCATCAATCTCTGCATTCTCAACTTCTCATTCTTGGCCTCTTCCTTCTTCCTCTCTCTGTCGTTATTCTGATGCCAAGTAAGCACTGCCTTCCGTGCTTTTCCCATCGATATGACATTGTTCCTTAAGTAATATAAGGTTAATTAAGTAACGACTGTCTATGAACAAAGATTGAGAAGAATTGAACAAAAAGAAAATAAGTGAATGGAAATATATCGAGAGAGAAATTACGATGATACAAGTAGGGGCTGGGGTCTCGAATTTTTGCGTACGCTTTTACGGCTCCTACCTGCAAATTCGCCTACCGTATACGTGTGTTGCAGTTGTTTTCGTTGAATATCTTTTGAACCGCTAATATTATTATTTACTTATGTTGCGAATAATATGAAGAAGTCATCTAGGAATACGCTTAACACAATATTTCGGGAGTGCGCTACGATAGCACTCTGTGGTTGCGGTCACAAGTGGGTGCGCAATAAAACGTAGCGCACCAACTTTGTATTCATATCAGCGATAGATTTGGTCGCGATAAATCCGGTTATGTAAAAATTTCGAAAATCTAAGAAGCCAAAAGTAGTTTCCTTGGACACTGAAAACGTCACTTTCGCCACTGTAAAATTGACGTTTCGTTCCTGCAATCGATGGACTCAGCGCACCGTTTTCTTATTCTCATGAAAAATCATAGACCTGATCAGGGTGATTTTGACCAAAAAACAGCGAATATTATACAGCGGTTTTTATAAACGAGTGGTTTCAATGAACCGGGTTACGGTATTCTGACCTGGCTCAACACCCGCTCGGACTCGGCGACGCAAAAATGTCTTACCCCTCTACTATTTTCTTTATAATTTTACTTATAATTTTGCCATTATTTTTTTTGAAAAACTAAATTGATAACTCGGAATGGGGTAGGCTAAACTTCCATTTGCGCACTAATTTGTGAATTGTTTTGATCATCTGTTGACACGACCTCCGTCCCTAGATACAACATCCACATTTCATTGTTTTTTTTCCTAATCTTGATGCTAGTGAAAGTAGTTCCCACTTGTATTTTGTTTGAATTTCAACAGATTTCGAATGTAAACTTGAGAAAGTGATTGGGGAATTAAATGAACAAACCTATGGAACTCCTTGAATAGCTTGGCATGTTGCATGATGGCAGATAGCATATCAGCATGTCTCTGTCTTCTCTTCTTCTCTTGTTCCATCTTCTGCTGCTTCTCCAACTTCTCAGTGACTCGTGCCTCACGCAGCGATTGTCTGTTAACCATGTCTGTTATTATTCTCATTCCAGAGTAGTACGATTAAACACAGAATGGATATAATATTTTTAAAGAGCACCGCTTAGTTCTTCTGTAAGCATATGGGTTGAGAGCAGTTTCGAGAGTAGTATCTCTCTTCAGCGCACCCATAACCTCATTTCGAATCTGAAAGACATGGAATTTTCATTTAAGATATGATCTCTCTTAAGAGACCGTCCACGATATAAAGGAAAGGGTTCACGGACGGCTGAAAATTAGACTTTCCCATACTTTTTTCTTAGACGACTGAGGGTCCCTAGCGCTGATCGCCACCACCACAAGCTAAGGTCTCAGGTCCACTTTGGCTGACTTACAAAAGAAACGAATTTCTATACTAAATTCATGCTCTGTTAAGACCCGTGCCCAAAAAGCCACCTCCAAGTTGTTTCTCCTTCTCAAAGCACTCCCATTCAATTGTCCCTCTATTCTCATCCACAGTTACAAAGCCTATGTTCTCCCTTTGCTAGAATTTGCATCCCCTTTCTGGAACCCACACTACCTTAAGGACATAGCCACACTTAAAAAGGTCCAGCATACATTCACTCGTCAAGTTTTCTACCGTTGTTTCTTCCTCTCCTACCCCTACACCCTCCCCTCCTACCAAGACCGCATTAAAACCCTTGAACTGCGCACACTTACTGAGAGGAGAGTCATAACTGATCTTTGTATGACACATACCATAATGACTGGTTCCTCTATTATTCCCCGTTCATCGTTCTATGTATACAAGCCCACTCGAGATCGAGTCTCCTCTTTTGGTATCAACATTGAATTCACTACATGTACAGCCAGATTCCATTCTTTCCCTGTTAGATCATCTCGAATGTACTCTCAATTACCCGACTTTATTCGTACCGCACCAAATGTCAAGATTTTTAAACGTCGTTTAGAAAAACACTCCCTCATTAAAGACCTCTCCCAATCACAACACTAATTATTTCCTCAATTCATAATATTATTATATTCATTTTCTTGTTGCGCCAAGTGCGTAGATAAATTATTATTATTATTATTATTATTATTATTATTATTACTAGACGTAATGAAAATGCAAAAGAAAAAAGTTAAGCTCGAAAACCCTTTTTTCGATCAAAAATGTAGAGAGGGAATAGTGGGTTCCAGAGTTCAAAAAGCGATACAGGTTTCTGTATTTTCGGTAATGACAGAATCCCCGACCACACCACGCTGTGGATCGAGAACTGAAACTGGATTCAGGATTTTTCTGTGATTTGAAGCTCGTTTCAAAATTGACACGTCACCATAAAATTGAACGATCTTGTACGGCTCATGTAGGGGATGTCGTCTTAGTAGACCACTCTGATATCATTTAAAATGTCTTTAGCTATCAAATAAATACCAGTTATTGCAGTTTTCCACACTCGGGAGTAACTAAATCTGCATTGGAATGCAAAAAACTGGAATAAAGATCCTTTCCGCTTTAAAAATGCTCAAATACACGCACAGTTTGTTTAGAATATAATCCACCACAGTCTTTTATTTATAATAACTAGGATATATCAAAGAAAATTGAAAGAAAAAATAATAAAAACATTGATTATTAAATCTTACACATGTCAACTACTGCTCTAAAAAATATACTGTAGAAGGGCATCGCACTCGCTATTTTTCAAAATAGTTGTGTTATTGTTATTTAGCTTTTTTTATCTGTTCTGCTGGATTCAGCACCACCGATTGCATTAGTTAGAATAAGCAAAATATTTATTTGACGTCGTTGTAAATTAGCCATTGCTCTCTACAAAAATTATACAAATTACAAATCTATAGAGCCCGTTCGCCTAAGTGTCAGATACAAATTACAAATCTATAGAGCCCGCTCGCCTTAGAGTCAGCAAAGGTTCAACAAGCTCGAGAACAGGCAAAAACAGGCAAATTACAAATCTATAGAGCCCGTTCGCCTATGAGTCAGTAAAGGTTCAACAAGCTCGAGAACAGGCAAAAAAACAATGTATGCTCAAAAGTTGGTCTTAGGAGTAACTTTCGATTAACGAAAAACAAATATTGGGGGTTCGAGTCCCGACCTCGCTAAACATCCTTGCCATGCTTCGGGAAGTATGAAAAATGATACCGTAACCCAAAATACAGTAACCAGTTGCACATTGCGAATTTACTTTTTCCAAAATTAATTTTTTGTCATAATTTGTTTTTTCTTTGCATGAGCAACTCAGCAAGCAACTTATTTATACCACTTTACATCCACAAATAATGGCTCAGTGGCTAACGCGGGTGACATACATGACACGTTTTGGAAGCTATGATTTTGAAAACGTTTGATAAAAATGGTCATAACTTAGTTGCTTTTGGTAGGAGAGCTTCGGTTATAATTTTAATGGAAAAAGCATTCTCTGCTTTCCAAATCATATAACAGGATCTACGAGTTCCGACGCCCGGGAAATTAGCTAGAATTTTCTCCGTTCGAGCTGATCCATGTTCATGACTGTTCGGACGTTAAATAATCAAACTACTTTCCATTACTTCGGAGCTCTTAGCACTTGTCATATGATTTGTAGAGCAGAGTCTACTCTTTTGAATAAACATACGGACGAAGCTCACCGACCAAAAATAAAATTTAAAAATTTACGAAATCGGTAAATTCCCGGACATAATGTCGAGCTTTTTTTCTCTCACAACATATTCTTCTGATTGTTGGAGTGGTGTTAGGTACTAGTGCGTAGTTGAACCACTTTTCGGGGATTCTCGGAGAATTGCCGTTTTCAAAAGATACATGACATTTTTCAAAAATCGACCACCTTGATCTTTATCTCTGTCTCCTGATTTGAATAATGAAGTTGGGTTGGCTCTAGCATTTTTTTTAATCGAGTTATGGCCGTTTTCCGGATGCGAACTTGTTCATGACAAAAAATTAATTTTGGAAAAAGTAAATTCGCGATGTGCAACTGGTTACTGTATTTTGGGTTACGGTATCATTTTTCATTCTTCCCGAAGCATGGCAAGGATGTTTAGCGAGGTCGGGACTCGAACCCCCAATATTTGTTTTTCAGTGCAATTGCGTTAACCACTCGGCCATGATTTTCGTTTGTAAAATATAAATTTGAAAAATGCTCGACAAAATATCCATAATAGAGCAAAGAACCGAATTTTCAAAACGATTTTTTTTTTAAAAGTCAGCTCGCGATGTGCAACTGGATACGGTATTTCGGGTTACGGTATCTTTTTTCAGACTTCCCGAAGCTTGGCTAAGATGTTTTGCTAGGTCGGGACTCGAACCCCCAACTTTCGGTTTTCAACGCCAGCGCGTTAGCCACTCGGCCATGATTTTGATTTGTAAAATAAAAATTTTAAAAATGCTCGACAAGCCATCCATATTGGAGCAAAGAACCGAATTTTAAAAATGATTTTGAAAAAAGTCAGATTGTGATAACCGTAGTCCGGGTTACGGTAGGTTACCATAGGGAAAATTTGGGACCGATTGGAGACATTTTGTAAAAAGTTTGACCCAAGGAACTATAAATTACGAACCGGGTTACTGTAGGTTACGGTATGTTACAGTAGGGTACCGTAGGTGAAGTTTGGGAGTGATTAGAGACATTTTGTAAAAAGTCATATACCCATGACCCCCTTATACATGGGTGCACACAGCCCCAATATTGGGGCAATATTCGGTTTCGGTAGTACCGAAATTTTTTGTACAGGTGCGCCCAAATTCCTGAAGGAACTTTTCGGTAGTACCGAAAATTTCGGTAGTGAGCTCATAACTCGCTTCAAATTCATCGGGGAGCCTCGGGAGAAGTGTCAGTCCACCTCCCATGCAAAGATTTACAAAATTTGAGAATTCGTCATCACTATGAAATCGTCACCTTTTTGCTCATAATTCGCTTCAAAATTATCGGAGAACATTGGGAAAGGTACACATCGACTTCCCGTGCAAAGAATTACAAATTTGAGATTTCGTCATCACTACGCAATTTTCACTATTATGCTCATATCTCGCTTCATACTGATCGTCCGAGGCCAACTCGGGTAACAATCGAACCTCCTCGACGAGCTTTACAAAATGAAACAAAAAATGCGTCATCTCTAAGCAAAATTTCATCAACCTTACGTAATTGGCCGTTTTTCGAGCACAACTCGTCTCGAATTCGTCCGAGCAGTCTAGGAAAAGTGTTATTCGAACCTCCGTGGCCTGAACTTTCGAAAAGAGGAACTTTTCACAACAGAAAATTTCATCATCACTATGTAATTTTAATATTTTCGTTGAGGATGATGAAATTTAGCGTAGAGATGACGCGATTTGTATCTCATTTTGTGAAGCTCGTCGAGGAGGTTCGATTGGTAACCGAGTTGGCCTTAGACGATCAGTTTGAAGCGAGATATGAGCAAAATAGTGAAAATTACGTAGTGATGACGAAATCTCAAATTTGTAACTCTTTGCACGGGAAGTCGATGTGTACCTTTCCTGATATTCTCCGATAATTTTGAAGCGTGTTATGAGCAAAAACGTGCCGATTTCATAGTGATGACGAAGTCTCAAAATTTGTAAATCTTTGCATGGGAGGAGGACTGACACTTCTCCCAAGGTTCTCCGATGAGTTTGAAGCGAGATATGGGCTCACTACCGAAACACTACCGAAATTTTCGGTACTACCGAAAATTTTACAGAAATTTCGGTACTACTGAAAACTTGGGAAAAAAAATTTCGGTAGTACCGAAACCGAAACGACATCCCTAGTGGACAGCTATGAATCTAATTTTCAGACATCCGTGAGCCTCTGCGCAAGTGTACCGAAATACCGTGGACGGTCTCTTAAATAACATGCAGGGCCTTAAACGTGACAGGATCTAGATTCGAGAAAAATTACAGTAGACAAACCTGAGCCTGGAAATTGACAAGTCGAAGAGCTCTGAGTTCGATTTCGGCTTTCACTCGTAGATGAGGAGGAATGTCAACCGGAAGAGAAGAAAGAGCATCGATGCGCAGACCGATTCGGTTAGAGATCCTGCACTCACACAATATCCATCCAAACTATATTTTGTTAACTCCACAATGTTCTCAGTAATTTCTGCATATTTGTTTCTGCATTTTATTTATTAATTAACGTTTACCTGTTCTCTCTCTCCTTCATCACCGAACCAGGGTCGATGCCCGTAGGAACATTTACATGAGTGGAACGAGCCGCTCTTTGTTGATGAATCGCCAGAACCTGCAAAGATCCGATTCCTCTATTTTTTTTAATTTTCAGAAAAGATGCAACGGGAGCAATTTGTAAAAGATACAATGGGCGATACCATCAAAATAATGAATCGGAGGTACCTTCATGAGATCGTAAGGAAGCTTTTCTCCGCCTTCCAATTCATTTGAGATCTCGTATGGTTCTGGGAGAAGTGATGTGGCTTTCTGCTTGGGAGGCATAGCGGTCACTGCCAGATCAGATGGGATCGACTCATTCCGAGCAAGGAGTTTGTAAACTGCCACCTCAAAATAACAACGATAAATGGACTAATGGAAGCGAGGATTAAATCGAGTTAAACCTGTGCTTTCAGCTGCGAGATCTGAGTGGAGCTGAACTGAGTCTGTGGAGGAAGAGGTGAATGAGCCGGAGCAGATGGTAAAGGTCCTTCTCAAAGGAATCACGTCTGTACGAGTATATACAACAACGAAAACAATACCCTGTAGCTTGGCTTTAAGCTGAGCTGTCTTGAAATAACGCGGATCATTCTGGAGGCCTTGTTCTTCCATTGTAGCCATAGTATTCTCAATCTTCGAGATCGTCAACTCTTGTCCTTGTGAACCGAGTTGGAAAGGCTGCCCCGCAGCCTGTTCAGACATCGCGTCCACTGGTAAGCGCTGATCGGTCATCCCTTCATACCCCGGTCTGCTCATCTAAAAAAATAAACAATTTGTCCCAGCATAATTAATTACAGCAAAAGCTCTCCGAATCGACAAATATAGATTGCGGAAAACGAGGGCCAATTTTCCAAATTATGACAGGAGACTCAACTAAAACATTTGTTATTTATCGAGAAATATGAATTATAAATATAGTTTTGAAAAATAAGTCAGTGAGTGCTAATGAGTTTAAATACGCGCGGCGTCGCAATCAATGGCCCGAGTGGGCGGAGATGTGTGATGATATTGAGCGCTCACGACCAATAATCGCGCGCATATATGTAGTTGTTTCTGTAGTTGTCGCGATAAGACCGGAAATAAGAGATTGCACACCCTCGTACGCACACCCACTACACCCATGATAATCACACGCACACGCATATCAGTTGCCAATTGTTTCGCACTAGGGAGTACTTTCGCACCCAATTTAGATTATGATTGGAATTAGGCACTTAAATAATTTAAGTGCCGAATTCCATTCATAATCCAATTCTCTGGAGAGAATTCGAATATAGTCGAATAGGGCCTACTCCGAAATCATTCCCAAAATTCCAAAATCATCTTTGAAAACATCAATTATGATTGAAATTAGGCTCTTAAATATTATTTCCCAAATTATATATAATTTAAATTGGGTGCGAAAGTACTCCCTAACAATTGGCCACACGCAACTGATATGCGTGTGCGTGTGATTATCATGGGTGTGCGTGCGGTATTTTGCGTGTGCGCGTAGTGGGTGTGCGTGCGAAACACTAACTGCCGACCGTCCCGCCCATCCCGCGCGTTTAAACGTAAAATTAGAATTTATCGATCATTTTGATTTTCTGTAGGTGTACATTCCAATGATGACAATGGACATGGTCACTGGTCTCAATGGCTCTCCTCTCTCTCCTGACAGCGTCTTGCCCTGTGGTATGTATATTTCTATATTCGAAACTAGTGAGCGTCACATATAATAGTTTATCTAAGCACTAGGCAGGATTTGAATATAATAATATTATGATTTGATGATGCAATTAGTGTTGTGGTTGGGAGAAGTCATTAATGAGGAGGTGGTTTTCTAATCGACGCTTGTAAATCTTTATCTACGCCCATCTTTATCTTTATCTTATAATAATTTATCTACGCCCGAGGCGCGACGAGATTAAATATACATGTGATCGGAATGATTGATTGCAGGGAAGGGGGGGGGGGGGGAGAGAGAAATGACTCCTGAAATCATCGGGGTTGGGAGAGGTCTGAGATAATGGGGTGGCTCTCCAGTCGACGTTTGAAGATTCTGATGCTGGGGGAGGTGCGAATAAAATCGGGATGTTGGGAATACCAACGTGAGGTTCTGAAAGGGAATGAGTGGAATCTGGCGGTGCTCTTGGTGAATTCGGTGTTGATACCGAATGTAGATACTCGATCACGAGTCGGCTTGTAAAAGAAAGATGAACGAGGAATAATTGTACAACCATTCAATATCAATCAATTTATCATGCAGGAATATGGTTGTAAAATAATAGAGTGGAATAAGTAACTATAGATACATGACAATACGATGTCGCAGCTAGGTGACAAAGGAAAACAAATGATAAATTAGATATAGATTTGATTATTAATAGGTAGTACAACTTTGGCTCTCATGGTAAACAGGTCACAATTACGAGAAATTACAATGTGGTTGGGAATAAGGTTCCACTGTGGTAAAATTCTATTAGTGCGAAAGTGGTGAAAGAGGGACGAGGAGGATTTGTGCCTGCGTAGTTGGAATAGGTTGGGACGTCTAGCACGAAGGGGGGGGGGGGGGGGGGCAGAACAAAGAAAGTTGGGGCAGCCAACATCATTATGAATTACTTTGTAAATAAATGCTAGATCGATAAGTGTGCGGCGGTATTCTAGAGGCTCTAGTTCGAAGAAACGTAACCTATCTGGGTAGGAACGATAAGCTAGACCACACTTGTAAAGAACAGAACGAGTAAATTTGCGTAATACTTGTTCGATGCTAGATGATAAGAGTCTACTGTGAGGAGACCAGAGTTCGCTACAGTACTCTAGAATGGGGCGAACATAAGTTACGAAAAGACTGGAGTAAATTTTGGGGCTTTTAGAAACGAAAGATCGTAATATGAAGCAACATCGAGATCATGCTTTTGATATTTTACTAGTGATGTGAGGGGAGAAATCAAGCTTATTGGAGTATGTTACTCCACGGTCGGTAAACTCAGAAACGATAGGAAGAATAGAGCCGTTCATGGAGAATGAGGAGGGTGGATGGGATGGACCGATTAGCATGGTTACTGTCTTGGATAGTGAGACAGACAAACCCCAGTCAGTGGACCATTGGTAGATAGCGTCGAGAGAAGATTGAAGAGAGGAACAATCAGAGTAAGACCACAATTTGACATCATCAGCGTAGAGGATACAGTGGACTTCGGGAGGGAGAATGTTGGGAAGGTCACTAATGTAGAAGAGAAGGGGGGGGGGGGGGAGAGGCAGGATCCTTAGGGAACCCCGGAGGGAACAGAGAAAGAGGGAGAGGACGAGTTGTTTACAAACACAGTTTGAGAGCGGTTGAGCAAGAAAGAGCGAATCCAGGATAAGAGACACCCGTTGATACCGAGAAGGGAACACTTGTGAATCAGGAGATCAATAGGAACGGTGTCAAAGGCACGACAGAAATGTAGTGGCCCTTATTGAGTGCGGAGTGCCACTGGGAAAATGAGTTGAGGAGGGCGGTAGTACAAGACCTACGAGAACGGAAGCCGTGCTGAGAGGGGAGATAAGGTTGTTGTCAGAGAGGTGTGACCAGAGGGTATCTACTACAATTCTCTCCATAATTTTGGAGGAGGAGCAAGTGAGGGAGATAGGGCGAAAGGAAGTAGCAATGTTTTTGGGTCCCTTGCGTTTGTAAATGGCTTTGACTTGGGCGGTTTTCCAAATCCATTCATTATCATATGAGTCATACAAAGATCACATATGACTCCTCTCAGTTAGCGTGCGCAACATTGTCTTTTAGACCCCACATATATTTTTTTATTTAATTTGCTTCAATTACACCTATAGCTACGTGCTCTGTTTGCAGCCACTGAAATCGGACGTGAATTCGTTCGCCAATACTACACGATTCTCTCCGAGAAGTATGTTTCACTATTTTTATTAAAAAATTTTAACATAAAAATTTTCTTTTATATTCCTCTGTTCATAAAATTATTTTTTATAAGTGGTTAAGCGAAGGGAAAGGGCAGATTAATTGACGAGTGAAGGTCGTCTCAAATGGCTCTAACGACTAATCCTTTGAGACCTCACGACGTCCATAGATTCTACTCGCACGAATCTGTCTTTGTCCATGGCGAACTCGAGGCTGTTGGACAGCAGGTCTTGGTTTGCCCTCTTTTATATTTCTCTGTTTCTAAGTATTTTTTCTAAGCGGTTAAGCGAAATTTTTTAAAAATCGTCTCTCAATTCTCTATCAACAAATCTTTTCAGAAGATCGAACGAGCTATCGATTCTCTTGGTTTCGATGAGTGCAAGGTTCGCATCCACACCATCAAGGTTAGTTTTCTCTCCGAACATTCATGATAATAATTTCCGTAACCTTTTATTTCTTCGAAAGTTCTACTGTCTTTCGATGTTCATTATTTTTGCAGGGATCCCACACCCTCGGACAAGGAATTGCTCTCCAAGTATGTGGAGAGATGCAGGAGAACGAGCGTAGTGAGCCACGCCGTTTCATCCAGACGATTGTTCTTTGCCAGCAGACTCCTAAGAAGTTCTTCGTCCAGAACAATATCTTCCAGGTATTCTTAATCACATGCACATTCAATATAAGAAATCATTCGATTACAGGATTTTGGATTAGCATTAATATCTTCTGTTTTAGTTTGCTGATTCGTGTTTCAATGTCCTGGAGAAGGAGAAGTCTGTTCCACAAGTTGAGCCTAAGGTGCACAAAACAAATGCGCTTGTGAGTTCGAGTACAAGTTATTCTAAATGTAGTTTCAACTTTACGAGATATTTTGGGTTCTTCTGTATCTGACATTTATTTGAGTATTCAGCCTGCACCGAAGGTAAATGGACAAGGTTCTACTTCCCCTGTTGTGGAGAAGGCTGTAAAGGGTACGTGTGAGAAAAATATAAACAAAATCAGAATTGCTTTATTTAAACAAAATGATAAGTTACTTAGTTTTGTTATTAGAGTTTTCAGCGATTTGACCTGGAATGTCTTAATCTATGGTCACAGCAATTGCAGCCAAGCCAGACAATCATCATGCCAAGAAGGAGAGGGAGAACAAGCCTCCTAAAGTGGAGAAAAAGGAGGAGATTCCATCTGTTCCTATCAAGGCACCAGCAGCCGAGCCCCCTGTGAGTGCATATGAAATTAATGCTTTGTGTGTTTGTTGGGAAGTTCATTATGCAATATATTCGCCTATAGATAAAAGAAATTTTGAAGGACGTCAAAGTTGGAACACTCGAATTTTTCCGTTTTATACCCTTCAATTGACTGTCCAGCTCACCCTTGTGAACCGATTGTTTCTGATAGCTCTTGACGAGAGCTACACCAAAATAAGTCAACCAAGCTGAATATTGACCCTGTAGGATCACTCTGAAGCGAGATATGGCCGGGTAAAGTTTTTGGCGTTTTGAGAAAACGCTATTCAGGCGGTTGACAATTATAGAAGCGGGGGTGGCAAAGACTAATGAATGCACGTAGGAGGTGCGGAAAACATGGGGGAATCTATGGCTGCTTTGTTTGAATCGATTGTAGCAAAGACGGCTGAGTACGGACCGTTTCCGTGAGGTACTAAAGGATACGACGGTTTTTCGAGAAATTTTCCGAGTTCTGTCACCGTTCTTGGTTCTACGAGGGAATGAAGCCAAATGGAGTAGACAGTCGCGTAGAGTGACTCGTGACGGTTCCAGCGCTGTTTTGGTTGAAAGGTTTGTATTATGTTTAAAGCATGGTGTAGTGGTTGCAAGATGGGGCTTCGGATCGTGACAGCGAGGGTTCGAATCCCCGCCGGTGCAGTGTTTTGCAATAATTTCCGCGTGCTGATTCAAGACACGTCCTAAAATATATATTGTGGGAAATCATGCGTAGTTTTTCTAATTCTACAGAGTACCAGTTTTGTTTGTCCAACTCAAACACGCTAATTCAGAGGGCGGCCAACCGCAGGGAACGCTTGACGGAGACTAGTGGTTGGGGCGCGCGCCTTTCTCTGCCTCTTGCAAAACATCACCTGCGGGCGGGAGTTGAGCCTGCCTGCGTCGGCATGCCAGTCAGACACCATGCCCAGTCGGGGAGTGTCAATCCCGGCGTGGTTGTGTTTCAGACTAAAAGTTCATCATAACTAGGCCGAATTGCGCCGTTCTGCCTGGGTATCGATGGGATCTAGCATGGTGGGGAGGATTGACAGTCACAAGGGTGGTAATTTTTCTGACAAGGGAACCGCAAAAGTACACCGCGGTCAAAGTGAAATTTGTTGACAGAAGTTGAAAGATACCCCCCAGGGGATGATAAAACAGTTTTGCAAATAGACCGAACAATGTTCCTAAGGACCTAAAATAGGTCATGAAAAAATGATGGAAATTCTCTTGCGCGGTGCTCGGAATAGACTCAAAGTTTTGAGGCAGACAGAAATGTGTGCTCGTGGCGTAGTGGATAATGCGCCAGCTATTCCTTTTTTGGGGAAATGAATGACACGGGTTCGAAAACGTTTTTGCAGCTATTTTACCTTACTTTAACATTTAGCTCATTTAATTTTGTGTCCGATATTCGTGTTTTTGCACAATTTCACTGTTTTGATGTCAAGATTCATTCAAGACCCGCCTCCGCTCCCCGTAGCATCATGACAATGCGGGTCATCCACCTCTTCTCAGATGAGTTGAGGGGAGAAGCAGGGAGGGGGATGGAGAAGTCGAAGACGTTGGCGATAGCGGAAGAGACAACCTTGGCGGAAATGGGGTCGAAGCCGAAGGCCATCGGAGCGATGAGGATGCGGATTGGAGGCAAACTTGCCCCTTTTAAGCTGGTCGGTTGCATGAAAATTGCACCTTGACATCAAAACAGTGAAATTGTGCAAAAACACGAATATCGGACACAAAATTAAATGAGCTAAATGTTAAAGTAAGGTAAAATAGCTGCAAAAACGTTTTCGAACCCAAAGGATTCGAACCCGTGTCATTCATTTCCCCAAAAAAGGAATAGCTAGCGCATTATCCACTACGCCAAGAGACATTTCTGTCTGCCTCAAAACTTTGAGTCTATTCTGAGCACCGCGCAAGAGAATTTCCATCATTTTTTCATGACTTATTTTAGGTCCTTAGGAACATTGTTCGGTCTATTTGCAAAACTGTTTTATCATCCCCTGGGGGGTATCTTTCAACTTCTGTCAAAAAATTTCACTTTGACCGCGGTGTACTTTTGTGGTTCCCTTGTGACAGGCATCAGGGTGGTAATATTTATGACAGAAAATTTACCACAGCTGAATCAAAAAAATTACCACCCTGATGACTGTCAGAAAAATTACCATAGAGGTACCTCTAGCGAGCGTAGCTCGGCTGGTATATCGGGTTGGTGCATAAGTCTGCCGATTTCGACACTAGGATATTCTTGCCTGTCCCACCTTTCGAATTTGCCCAATCAGTTTATGTTATTTCATAATTGTTGAAGGCTTGGTCACTCTCTTTAGCGCACACTATGCCACGCCTGTAACACCGAAGAGACGGTCACAATATACCACCATTGTTAGCAAAATCGAAAATTACTCGGATATCTCGCCAAATCGGCATTCCATGGAGAACAGGGACAGGTCCAAAATTGATTCACAGTCGCAATGTCTGATAAGTAACTAGTGCATTAAAGATAATAGAAGCTGTCAGCCACAAAATTCCTACTTGAGATATGCATCTAAAATATAAATGCAAACGGCCTAATGCGATCAATTTCAGTTTATCTAGCCCTGTAATCGGGTCAGAGGGTCTAGAGATTTTAACATACCTGCAATGTAAAGTAGCTCTACTGCATAGTTCTCAATTAAATTTGTGAGAGGATTCAGCTATCCGTTGAAGAATTGCATTGCCCACAAGTTCGAACTCGAGAAACGAACATCCAATTAGGTGCTTACGGTGATCCACTGACTCCCCTACGCATTGAAAGGCTGATCTTTCGCTATTAAAATATCAATCAATCCTTGCCCTATCGCTGATATTTTTGACAGAATTATCAAATGCATAGTTGTTGAAGAGTACGCTTAGCTCGAAAGCACCCAAAACCACATTTTCCGACGTTTTCGGTCGAAATTTTATATCTGAAAAATCGCTCATTTTTAAAAAAGAAAAAAAAAATTTAAAAAAAAAAAAAAAAAGCGAAGCAGTTTTGAATGTTCATATGGATAACATAGACCTATGACAAGCGAGTCGAGAGCACTTCTGTTCAGGTCTGCCTCCTGGATGTTTGAGTGAGAAAATGCGATCGCGTGATCAGTAGGGTTGTCATTTCGGGTATCGGGTACCCGAAATTTTATGTACACATTTTTCGGGTAGTAGCTCATATCTCGCTTCAAACTCGTCGAGGAACCATGCGAGAAGTGTCAGTCCACCTCCCATGCAAAGATTTACAAATTTTGAGACTTCGCCATCACTATGAAATCGTCACATTTTCGCTCATAACTCGCTTCAAAATCATCAGAGAGACTTGGGAAAAGTACACATAGACTTCCCATGAAAAGATTACAAATTTAAAATTTCGTTATCATTACGTAATTTTCACATTTTCGGTCATATCTCGCTTCTAAATCATCGTCCGAGGCGAAATTTATTCGATTGGTTCGCGAGTCCGCTTCGTGCGATTTGTTTGAAGCGAGATATGATCAAAAATGTGAAAATTACATAGTGATGACGAAATCTGCGGGCCCGTAATAGAAACGCGCCCCCGTAGCGGGTCCGCTATCCCGCTATCGTTTAGCCAACCCTAACCTTGACCATATAGTGTCCAGGTTGGTGATGGGGGTACCTAGGGAAAAAGTTTGGATCGGATCGGTGATATCGATGTCCGGCCCATACTGCAAAATAACCAAGCCGGTCTCTTAACGATTAACTCTTACACGACTATTACAGGTGTCTACTGCCCCTGCTGCTCCAGTATCTGTCCCTATCCCTGCGGCGGCCCCTGCTCATGCCCATAAGCCAACTGCTGCCCCCATGCCTCCTCCCGCTCCCGTGAAAGAAGAACCGAAGACATGGGCAAGATTGGTTGGAGGAGGAAACAATGCAACTGTCTCGACTGTACCCTCTGTCAAGAGTGTTCCTCCCAAGAAAGAAACTCACCATGAGAAGACTGAGACAAAGAACATTAGTGCACAGAAAGAGGAGAAGAAGAAAGTGTACGAGAAGGCAGAAGAGAAGGATACCAAGGACTGCAAAAGTACGCATTTAATAGTTTCAAAAAATAATAAGTCGGAGCAACATTTGAAGAGTGAATATCTGACCCAGTGTACATATTCTTGGCACTAGCAAAAAATCTAATTCGCTCTAAATGTGTGAGATGGCAGTACTTATCGAGTGTAGCTCAGGCGCCACTGGTTTAGTGTTCCAGATCATTCTCCACTAAATGGCGGAAGTTTCAAAAAACAACCGTAACCCAACCGACTCTCTTTCGCTATCGTTTCAATCAAGTCATATCTTTAAAATTACGAAATATTCATGTGATCACACACACCAAGTTTCATCCAGATACGATTGAAACTGATGGAGAAATAAAGAATTTTCAAAAAAAATTTAAATTTTTCCTTGCTGCCTTTTGGTTTGCCGAAAGAGTAACACTTTTCATTTGATTAATTAAACGAGCAACCATCCTGCTATCTTGTGTGTGAAAACTGTAAATAACAATTTCAGTTTGGAATATATTAATACAAAAGAAAGCAACGAAAGAATATTTTATTCTGTGAAGTAAACCGGTTAATTTCGACTTCTTTATTAATTGATTTCGGTAGGTGGCCTATCATGAACTGAACGAGTTGACCGCCTTTAAAAATTTATTTCCGCCGGGATCCCAAATTGTTATTTACAGTTTTCACACAAGATAGCAGGATGGTTGCTCGTTTAATTAATCAAATGGCAGTAATGAAAATTTAATTTTTTTTAAAAATTCTTTATTTCTCCAACAGTTTCAATCGGATCGGGATGAAAATTGGTGTGTGTGTGATCACATGAATATTTCGTAATTTTAAATATATGACTTGATTGAAACGATTGCGAAAGAACAAATTCGGTTGGGTTACGGTTGTTTTTTGAAACTTCCGCCATTTAGTGGCGAATGATCTCTCTGGTTTCGCGGAGTAATATTACTGTAAGCACGAAGTAAGTAAAAAGTAAGGAAAGAAGTATATTACTACGATCCCTCGGGTAAGTTGCCTCAATTGTTACTGTAAGTTGACTTCGTGCTTACGTTATATACTCGCTACTTTTTCCTCGCTCGCTCTTATTTTTTCATTAACTGTAAGTGACATATTTCTGACTTTTCTTTTGAATGCAAATATCTTTTTCATTGCATCCAAGTTACAATTCGGTCACCTTTTGCTTACTTTCTCATTGCTTCTTTATTTCTTCTTGGAATTTGCACTGGTTTACAAAATTCGACTTTATTTATCTTCTAAGAACTCACAACAAGAAATTCAACACATAATATACATTTGGAACGAAACTTCGACATGTGCAATCAATCGAGATTTTTTTGCGAATTTGGACTGATTTTCCCTGAGTGAAATAACAAATTCGGAGAACAATCAACATCAACTTACAAAAATTTGACGCATTTCGTCTAAAGTTACCCGGTTCTAGGCGGAGAAATGGAATGGATATTTACGTGACAACAGGTGAAGTGGAGGGAGATGTTTCTGGAGCTGTTCCACCGCCTCTGGCTCGTCTAAAAATGAATTGGTCATGCATTTTATTGCAAGAAAATAAACCGTTTCACTTGTTATTACGAACGGTCCAATCTACTGTGTTTAGCAATCATTAATAAGGATTCTAGGGTTCAGTGTTTGTATTTAATCAGTGCACTTTGCGTCCAGGATCACATAGGAGAAAGATCGGGAATATTGGAAAACTATAAATAAATAATTAGCGAATATTTTGTTCCGCTCATCATGCCTACTGTATGCTAAACAGTCCATGACTCTAACTGAGTTTTTGAATCTTAAAATATTACTCTCTATAAACCACCTTTCAACAGTGTTCGCCTCACTTCTCCGTTTGTTCCTTTAAGAATATGATAGTTGAAACATGCACATTATGTCAAAAACGTACAGTTTCACCGTCCATTGTTTCCACAACACTGTGAAAAAATCTCTCACAACAACTTGAGGCGATACAGTATCCAACGCCGATAGAGTGTAGAGAGTCATGAATGACTCTGAAATCAACGGCGGTTTGATCTATGGCTAACCGTCCTCTCCCGGCATCGACTCATCACAATGTACACTGATATCACTAGTAACTGGCTGATGAATTGTCGTTTGCCGAAGTGTAACTGAAGCAACGCATATTATCAAACTCACTGTCAAAAATATTACCTGTTGTCGTATGCGGACGTATGTCGTTACATAGCTTGCGATACAGAAGACTTATGATCTTCTTAGGCATTGGGAAATAACACGAATAGATCAGAAGAAAATGAAAGAACACCGAGAACAATGAAGAAAAGAAAAACTGCAGCATTCCCGCTGGCGAAAAAAAAAGACAAAAAGCAATGAAAAAATAAGTTATTCCTTACTTACTTTACGCGAGCGAGGAAAAAGTAAGTAAAAAGCAACTTACTAAATCGAAATAGTTCAAGTAACAAAAAAGTAAGTAGCTAGTAAGCAACCAATTTGAGAAGCGTGCGCGATATCGCGAAAAGGTCAATTGAAAGTAAGTTACCTTTTTCCGGCAACTTACTGTAATCTTACCCTGCGAAACCAGAGCTGGAACACTAAACCAGTGGCGCCTGAGTTACACTCTACCAGTACTACCTCTACATACATTTAGAGTGAATCCGATTTTTTGCCTAGTGCCAAGCATCTGCGCAAGAATGTTCACTGGCTCAGATAGTCACTGAAGATTCTCCAGAACTGTTTTTGAAGAGTCTGCCCTCCTTGGGAGATTCCAATGGGATGTCCCAAAAGTCTTGTCATTTATTTGTTATTAATTTATTAATTGTTAAAAAAAAAGCTTATCGAATACTGCTATACTGCGCTGGATGGAGTAGCTACTGGTCTTAAGTTTCGGCACTTAGTAGTGACGAGTTTCTGGGCAATTGATAAATTAATGTTATAAACAAAATAAAAGACAAGACTTTTGGGTTACCGTAATACCTAGAGTCCGTGTCATCTATCCATCCATGTATATTAGAAGAAAAACACCTTTATTGATCAGAGGGCTTTCTTACCAAAAAAATAAGAGATTCTTGTCAGATGGATGGTGGAATAGAGGACACCGAGTCTTAGTTGAATATCCAAATATTTATCCGACGTAGCTTTTAGATCTATGGAGAATTTATTTAGAAGAAGAAAAAAACAATTATTTGAATAATAGTATGCTAAGTATTCGCAGAAGAGGAGCGTGGAGCAAAGTTGTACATCGGTGGAATCGTTCGGAATAAGATGCCCGATATGGAGGATGAGAGCACTGTCATTGCCGAGATCTTCGCTGTATTCGCTGGTTAGTTCGCACCTCAGTATACACTATCGTACTCTCTAACATTCATTCTGGCCGAGAAAAATGGGGAACCTGCTATACGTTGTTCTAATACTACTGGTGCAGTTTAGTTTCCATTATTATATGAAGCCGTTCGCCTTATTTTCAAGCAATGGCCGGCTCAGCTCAAAGCTCGATTTCAAACAACTGTATGTTTTGGGGTTGTCGAGGGTGCTGAAGACGATGGGCATATTCATTTTGCTCCTAGAGGCCTCATTGGCTCCAGACGGTCACTTTGAAAACACGTTTTAACGTGCTACTCGGCTTCCGAGATGGCTAATTTTAGGCGAAAATTGTTACTCGGGTAGAATTGCATGGCGAACACGCCTGTATAGTTCATTTTTCACGATTTTCAAAAATAATTTTTAAAAATTCAAATTTTCGAGGAGCCATTTTAGCGCTTTGCGACCAAGTGAGATCGATCGGGCGTGTCGAGAGGATTCCAATCCTATATTATTAGCTAAATCGATCACAGAAAAAATCGATTCAATTGTCTCTGATTGGACCAAACGTAATCAATTGTCTTTATCTGCTTCTAAGCATACACATATTCGCCTAGGATCCAAACTGCCGACCCCTCGTTATCAGATTGGTTCCATTGACCTACCACTTCATAATAATATCCGTGAGGTGTACAAGTTCGCTCTGATTTGAAGAATGCATGCTCTGTTAAGACCCGTGCCCAAAAAGCCACCGGCGCTAGGTCGGATGAGAACTATTTCGCACTACCGTCTCTGCCCTCCTCTCCTTTTCTCATCCCGTAAAGTTCTCATCCGACGTAGCGCCAAGTCACCTCCCTCTCAAAGCACTCTCATTCAACTGTCCCTCTATTCTCATCCGCAGTTACAAAGCATATGTTCTCCCTTTGCTAGAATTTGCATCCCCTTTCTGGAACCCACACTTCCTTAAGGACATAGCCACACTTGAAAAGGTCCAGCATCCCTTCCTCTTCCTACCCCTACACCCTCCCCTCCTACCAAGACCGCATTAAAACCCTTGAACTGCGCACACTTACTGAGAGGAGAGTCATAACTGATCTTTGTATCACACATACCATAATGACTGGTTCCTCTATTATTCCCCGTTCATCGTTCTATGTATACAAGCCCACTCGAGATCGAGTCTCCTCTTTTGGTATCAACATTGAATTCACTACATGTACAGCCAGATTCCATTCTTTCCCTGTTAGATCATCTCGAATCTACTCTCAACTACCCGACTTTATTCGTACCGCACCAAATGTCAAGATTTTTAAACTTCGTTTAGAAAACCACCCCCTCATTAAAGACCTCTCCCAATCACAACACTAATTATCTCCTCAATTCATAATATTATTATATTCATTTTCTTGTTGCGCCAAGTGCGTAGATAAATTATTATTACAGAAGACAAATTTGCGCTAACATAAAGTGATCGGAATCGGCCACGAAACAACTTTGGAAAAAGTTTCTCACTGAAAAACCTGCAGGAAACCCAGTAGGAAAACAAACGGGGAAACTACTAGTAAACTTGTGGGAAACTACTGGGAAACCGTCCTTACTGGGAAACTAGTAGGAAAAACTAAAAAAAAAAAACTAGAATTTTGAGAATTTATCCCAGTTGTTTTTCCTACTAGTTTCCCAGTAAGGACGGTTTCCCAGTAGTTTCTCACAAGTTTACTAGTAGTTTCCCAGTTTTCCTACTGGGTATCCTGCAGGTTTCTCAGTGAGAAACTTTTTCCAGAGTTGTTTCCTGGCCGTTTCCGTTCACTTTATGTTAGCGCAAATTTGTTTTCTGTGATCGATTTGGCTAAAAAATATAGGATTGGAATCCTCTCGACACGCCCGATCGATCTCACTTGGTCTCACAGCGCTCAAATGACTCCTCGAAAATTTGAATTTAAAAAATTATCGTTGAAAATCATGAAAAATTAACAAAAGTGTTCACCATGCAATTCTACCCTGGGAACAATTTTCGCCTAAAATTAGCCATCTCGGGAGCCGAGTAGAACGTTAAAACGTGATTTCAACGTGACGCCGTCTGGAGCTGACGAGGCCTCCAGGAGCAAAATGGATATGCCCATCGTTTTCAGCACCCTCGACAACACCAAAACACACGGTTTCAGGAAATTAAGCTTTTTGAGCTGTGTCAGACCTACTCGGATTTGGTCGACTCTTAGGCAAACGGCCTCATATGACCGACTATCTGAGATTTTCGAGATAGTTGTGCAGAGTTGTGGTATTCTCAAAAAATGGAATCCTCTCATATTGTGGCTATAGATAGTGCTCGATGTGTAGAGTAGGGGGATATTTTTTTGGAATTTTCTGATTTTTTTCGCCCCAGGGCATGAGTAATGGGGGTGATGACGTCATTAACCAAAATGCGTAAATCGTATCCAATCGTTTCGAGAGTGGGTTATATTGATTCCTCATGGAATTCTAACTCTTTTACTCTTGGACATTTTTCGGCTCCCTTTCATCCAGAGCTGAAAATCGATAAATTATACTTATTTTCAACAAATAATATTTTAAAATATAGTTGAGGATCAAGAAGGCAAAAATTGACGGCCGTTGCAATTGTGGTGTGCCTATGGTAGTTTGACCGACTTTTTCCACTTACTTTTTCCCGGCTCAGAGGCCCGGATTTTCACTCGATTTGTTATTTTGACGCATGTGCTTGTTGTTGTTGAGTGCAATGCATCTCCACCTAATCCACTATGGTGTGGATCGTAGAGGTTTACTAATTCATTCTAGCCCAGCTCGAGTTTTCTCCCTCTTTTTCAGATATTCGTACACTTTTATTCGTTGGTTGTGTCTCACTGCCTTTGTACGTTTGATGAGGTAGTAGTCATGATATCACCTTGTTGACGAACCCCGATAAACCGAAAATAGAAAATGAGCCAGAACCCCAGTGATCGAAAAGTCATGTCAATTGAAAATTTTATTCCATAAAAGGCGCCCGATAATAGCGTCGCTTAATAGAAATTGATGCGGTCTTTTCAATGGTGTATATCATTCTGTTTGGAAGGGTGTCCTTTTTTTAGATACGGCTGTCAACCCTATCGTTATGGTTTAGTAACGATTGACCCATGATCTACTATCATATTGCCCCATCTCAACTAGGCTGACCCATAAAGTATTACAACTACTCGTTCCCTCTCTCCCTCTGCACAGCTGGCAGTAGTGGAGAAGCCACTGGGTCAGTCTCGCTAGTTCCATCATGAGATAAACACCTTCTCTCCTAGTCTCCTATCGCTAACACATACCAGAAGTATGCCATCATCTTATATGGTATAAAGCTTTAATGTAAAGTGTGCTGTTTGACTTTCCGGCAGAGTTTTCATCATAATCGACGTCTTTTAGGAGCGAATGAGATACACCGTTGAAAAGAGCGCATCGTGTTCTATCAAGCTACGCTATTATCGGTTTCGTTTTTGAAATTTTTCTCGTCGTTTTTGATATACTTTTCGATCACTGCAGAACCCTATCCGGCGAAAAGAAATTGGTAAACCTCGATGATCCACACCATAGTGGATTAGGTGGAGATGCATTGCACTCAACAACAACAAGCATATGCGTCAAAATAATAAATCAAGCGAAAATCCGGGCCTCTGAGTCGGGAAAAAGTAAGTGGGAAAAGTTGGCCAAACTACCATAGGCACACCACAATTGCAAAGGCCGTTATTTTTTATTTTTGCCTTCTTGAACCTCAAAAAGCGTCATGATATATTACGAGTTTATATATAATCGGTGTATGACTGTATCAGTCATCTTTATCAGTGATAAAAAATAGGGGATGACATGTCTCACTATATTAAAAATATTATTTTGTTGAAAATGAGTATATTTTATCAATTTTCAGCTCTGGATGAAAGGGAGCCGAAAAATGTCCAAGAGTAAAAGAGTCTTAGAATTCCATGAGGAATCAATTTAACCCACCCTCGAAACGATTGAATTAGATTTACGCTTTGGTTGATGACGTCATCACCCCCATTACTCATGCCCTGGGGCGAAAAAAATCTGAAAAATTCCAAAAAAAGATTATCCTCCTACTCCACTCACCGAGCACTATCTATAGCCACAATATGAGAGGATTCCCTTTTTTGTCAATACCGCAAGTATCTCGAAAATCTCAGATATATGTTCTTACAAGGGAAAGTCGCGAATTGGCCATTAGCTTTCCGGAAAAGATGATTACGCCCAAGTAGGGACCCATGAGAATGAGCGATTTAAGTTTTCAAAAGTTGCCAAATCGCCCTGAGAGCAGAGAAAAATCGATAAAATGGAGATACGCGAGAGGTATCATCGGCTCTCAAGCGCACCTTCCCAACTGATCTATGGTGTAGTGGATAAGGGGCTCGTCTAGCAATCCTCATAATCTTTTGGAAGTCACAGGTTCGATGCTTGTGAACGACTTTTCTCTTTTGCTGCATTTTCAATCATTTATCTGTAAACATAAGGCAAAGTTAGCAATGATTCAACAAAACACTGATGACTGAACAATATTTATAGAGATAATTTTTTTGTCGATTTTGACTTTTCTCACCATGTGGTCCCCCCCCCTCTGGTCCTTTGTTGAGTCAAAGTCAAAACCTCAAAAAAATTCCCTAAAATATTTTCTGGCGTATTTTTACGCGTAGAAACTGAAAATACATAATAGAGCTCACGAAAGTCCGAAATAAAATAGTTACGGTTCAAAAAGCGTGTTATCTTCGAAAATTTAATCATAACTATTTTCTTTCGGACTTTCGTGTACTCTCTCTATTATTTATTTTCGGTTTCTACGCGTAAAAATACGCCAGAAAATATTTTAGGGAATTTCTTTGAGGTTTTGACTTTTTGACCCAAAAAAAGGACCAGAGGGGGATTGCAAAGATTATGAGGATTGCTAGAGGAGCCCCTTATCCACTACACCATAGATCAGTTGGGAAGGTGCGCTTGAGAGCCGATGATACCTCTCGCGCATCTCCATTTTATCGATTTTTCTCTGCTCTCAGGGCGATTTGGCAACTTTTGAAAACTGAAATCGCTCATTCTCATGGGTCCCTACTTGGGCGTAATCATCTTTTCCGCAATGCTGATGGCCACTTCGCGACTTTCCCTTGTTAGCCATACGGCATATCGTGATAGAATGATAGGGCGGCAATATTATAATGGGCTATGGAAGTCTTGAGGAGAAAAGGTAGGCTCTGGGTATTCAGGATATTTTTATATTGTAAAAATGGTAGAAATTGTTGAAACAGAAAAGTGTCTGATAATATAAGTAGAGGCTGCCCCCCCCCCCCCTCCTCTTGATGTATGGTTATTGCAGGATACGGTGAGGTGGAGGGAGTGCAGGTTCCCCGTAAGTGCTACGAAGCACCTCTCAACACTGCCAGACCAGGCACTGCATTCGCATTTGTGTCGATGAAGAATGTGGCAGAGGCACAGAAAGTGTTCAGCGCCTGCAGAAAGGACGTAAGTCGCCACTCTCACAACTTTATTTTAACGCTTTTCTTCTAATGGTGGTGTCCAGAAAGTTTTTAGAATTTTTGAACTCTTTTTAATCTCTAAATTCTCATTCTCCGGTTTTGGGGTGTATTCTCTATCACATACTCGATTTGGCGAAGATAAAGGTGAACCAATTTATTCCGTTATCAGATTTCACGATTATTACCTACTGGTGTATTAGATTTTTTTTTAATTCGGAGCCTCCTTTCGATAATTTCTGACTCGTATTTTAATAGCATTTTAATATTTCGTATTTTAATATTTTAATAGTATTAGGAAGGTGATAAGACACTTCGACAAAGAAATTTCTAAATAGGACATTTCGAAAAGTGACTTTT
Source organism: Pristionchus entomophagus (assembly GCA_036245825.1). Classification (NCBI taxonomy): domain Eukaryota; kingdom Metazoa; phylum Nematoda; class Chromadorea; order Rhabditida; family Neodiplogasteridae; genus Pristionchus; species Pristionchus entomophagus. The sequence continues at coordinate 29,374,280 of BTSX01000004.1, forward strand.
CGAAAAATAACTTCATTTATATTTTCTTGTAATTTAGTTTTAATTTTCGAATTCTTTCTGAATTTATATAGAATCGATAAAAAATAAAAGAAAAAATATTGTTTAATAAGGAGAAAGTGGCTTCCAAAGTTATGTGCGCGCTTCGCGGAGTTTTGCGAAATGTCCTATTTCAAAATTTCTTTGTCGAAGTGTCTTATCACCATTAGGAACATCGTAGGAGACAGAAATATATTATCTACTGAATATTTATCATATGCAATTATCATATGAGGTAAAAACTGATCGAACGTTGAATAATTATGCATTTTCTGGGCACAATCACATCGACCTTTTCATGCCACTCAAACATTACTATTTTTTGTTTAATTTTACTCTGAATAACCACGGAACGATTTTTCCCGACGGTACGTTAAAGCAATTCGACCCGCAAAAGAACACTTCATTGTCAGAACGAATAAATAAGCGACTACTAAACACTAAGCATAGAACGCTCAGCATACAGTACGCAAAACAGTAAGTAAGTGGATACAGTAAGTAAAAACAGCGTACTGTATGAACCTGATACCCTGACTTCCGTAGGTTTTTGAATTTTATAAGGAAATCAGGGGAATACCGTAAGATTCGGGGAATTTCCACAGTATTCAGGGAAATGCAATGGACAGTGCAATTGTCTATACTCAGCTCTTAAACACGGGGTTGACGCGCAGGATCGGGGGTTACTTTTTCTTTGTGTCGTCGTGAAAAATCGTGCCATGAATAACATGTTTTGTAGGGATGAAGAAATTCGATAAAGGAGTTGTGGTATGTATTTAATAAACTTAGTGTTGACTAGAAACTTGTTTGATAAGGGAATGGTAACATCGCACCGTAAAATTATCGAATGAGACATGTCGTATCGAAGTGACCCACGGGGACGGTCCATTTCCGTTTTCAGAAAATCCCCGATGTTTTTCTAATTCGAGATTTTATCATAACTATTTTGCATGCGATTTCGTGTGAGCTTCTCTTTTGGTACTTGTAGCGATCTCACATGTCAGAGGGAGGGCAGCATGTCCTCCGTGGCGAAGTGCGAAAGCTCTAGGCCAGTCTGTTTTTGCATGAGCTCGTGGCATAGGTTCAATGCCAGGCCAGATCATTTATCTTTTGCTCTTTTTTCTTTCACTTATGAGCCCTTTTTTGAAAAAAACATTCATATTTCAACAGAATGGTCATGTATCGTGCCTGAATAGGGCGATTCATGTCTGTAATGCATGCTCGAAATACCGTGTTTCGTTCTGCAAAATATTTGAAGCAACGTCAAGACGATTTGCCGCAGAGTCTTCCTTCAAAATTATGATAGAAACATCGGAAGTTGGCTAATAGATACGAACTGTGATTGTGCTGACTCTGCAGCTAATCGTATTGACGTTGCTTCAAATATTCTGCAGACCGAAGCACTGTATTTCGAGCATGCGTTACAGACATGAATCGCCCTATATAGGCAAGATTCATGACCATTCTGTTGAAACACGAATGTATTTTTAAACGGAATGGCTCGTAAACGATAGAAAAAAGAGCAAAAGATAAATGATCCGGTATGGCATTGAACCTATGCCACGAGCATATGCAAAAACAGACTGGCCTAGCTTTCTCACTTCTCCACGGACTTCTCCACTGCTCTCTCTCTGAGATCACGCCAAGTACCAAGAGAGAGGCTCACACGAAATTGCATGCAAAATAAAATCTCGAATTAGAAAAATATCGGGGATTTTCTGAAAACCGAAATTGACCGTCCCCATGGGTCACTTCAATACGACATATGTCTCATTCGATAATTTTACAGTGCGATGTTACCCTTCCCTTGTGAGATGCTAACCTTATTTTTTTTAATGCGTTACGAAATTGATTTTTATGAGGTCTCGTCAGAATGTTCTAGTTTCCCGAAACCCGAAAAAAAGTATTATAATAGAAAAGCAGTTGTACAATCTAGCGACGGTTACCAGGCTCGTAGAGTATTAAAACAAGTGAGTAAAACATTTTTTAAATCTCAAAACTTTGTGGACACCCTAATATTCAATTTGGTGTCTTCTAGCCCGATTGCACACTTTTACAGGATTCAAAGGCGAGTGTCCTCAAAGCATGGATTCCTTCATTCGGCTTCGATGGTGAAGTATCGGTCTCGGTCTCTGAGCCCAAGTTGTCATCTGGTCCCCGTCCGGGATTCCGTCGTGGAGGTCCAATTGGAGGAGGAGGAAGAGGAGCATTCGCCCCTAGAGGGGGAGGAGGACCCACTCGTGGAGGTAGACCATTCCATCAGCCTAATAACTAATTATGATATCCCCAAAATCCCGCTCTATTCCTATCTTCTTATTAATAGATGACCCATGTATACTTTCCACGTTTTCATCCCTATCCTTTATAGCAGTCTCTTTTTCTTTCTCCATAGCGCATCCACAGATGTATTGTGATGGTTCATCTTTTCTCAAATGCTTGTTCCTGGGAGTGCTCTACTCTACTAAAATACCCTTACTCAGAAACCACTTTCATCTCTCAGTCATCTTTTCCCTCGTTCATACTTTAATTCAGATCTGTTTGTTCCCCATTATCTGTGTCCGGTAATTCCACTTTTTCTCTCGCCTCGGTATTGTTGCTTCGCATCGGAGCTCTACTCCCGATTCCTCCCGTTTCCTGCTTGTGTTTTCGGCTTAACTTTATTTTGTTCTTCTTCAAGTTGTGAAATTACGTTTCAAACTGCTAATTTAAGTTTTTTCCACAAGTTATTTAAGAGTGTGAGAGTTATTTTTTTTGATTAGATTGACTGTGGTTCAACAATTGGATGAATGTGAATGGGGGAATTTTGCAAACTGCTCATGATTTCTAGATTCTAAAGAATACAACAGAAGAATATTCTAAAGAATATTCTTTAGTATGCCGTACAATCTCTCTCACATCTTCCTTTCTATTGAATGATTCAAGTTTGTCGTACATTAGTTGGGGTTAAGATTTCAGATGTAGTGTTTTTTTCAAGAGGTTCTTTAATTGCACAAGTATTACTGGATTCCTTTTGTTGTATCGTTCACATCTGACTTGATGTTTCGGTTGATACGGAACTGTTTTCCTCATCTGAACTTGCTCGGTTTTTTCTAGAGAAAATGTATATGAATCGAACATGTTTAGAGGTTGATCTCGTTGCGTATCGGCTATTTTTGCAGCTTGATTCTCATTTCTGCATATTGTTTCTTCATGTTTTGTAATGTTATATGTGATAAATTATTAGATGAAAAGTGTTTTATGTTGAAGAAGATGTTGTGTCGTCGTGTGAGTATTTGCGTTCTGTCATATTAATAATAAATGTGTGTGGTCTTCAGATGGACGATGATGACTACAATGTCGTGGGGACTTATGGAGATGACCCATCCATCGCTTACCCGAGGTGTCTAATCAATCAACAAGCTGTATGATTTAATTGTAAAATGTTCTGACGGTGTTCGTATACTAAAAGAAAGTAAACTCCAACGCTCAATGCGACGAGAGGCTGTATATAGGATGTATCATTTAATTGTGACATTGCTATTAATAGAGTGTTGGGCATTATCGCCTGCTCTACCTACTGTAGTTCTCAAAATAAGACTAGATTCGCTTGATCTTTTCAACATTATGTGTGATACTATTTTGCTTGCAGCGAGGATGTCCAAGATGAGAATGTTGCTTTGACGAGACTGAATGATATAGGAATGAGCAGAGCTGCCAAGAGATTGAGAAACGAGTTGGAGAGTGCTCCTAGTGATGAGATCTACGTCCATCCCATTGGTAAGCTTGTTTAATATACGTCTGTCTCTTCTCTAGAATATCAAACTGATATCATCGTTTAGCTCTACTTCAGAAGACGGGATTCGTTCCCCGAAAGGGAACTTTGGCTCTACTTCAGAATACGAGATTGGTCATTAGACCTGAAACATTTCTAAATTGCTCCTTCTCACTGATTGGTTGATTCACATGTATCGAGGGAATGGTGGGACTAGTGAGAACGACCAAAAGTGGACTATCAAACGTTTCTAGGATGTAATCTAGACTATTGTGCTTTTGCTGAATTATAAGAAAAATTCCCTTTCGGGGAACGAATCCCGTCTTCTGAAGTAGAGCCCATCTTTTGAATGAGAATTTAATGAAATTTAACAATGAATTACCTGACTAAATTAATTAAGTCGAGCAATTATTATTCAATTTGATTATGGCGAATAATGAGGTTTTTGGGTTCTTCCATTCGTGGGGGGTTCTTTCATATGTATTTTAAGCCGAGTTTGTTGGAAGCAACCTCCGTGAAAATAAATACTCAAAGTTATTAAGTATTTTATTTATTTATTTGAATCACCCTTCATGTGAATAACATTGAAAAGTGGGGGGAGGAGGAGGGGGAATGCCCGCTTCTGAATATATTAACTGTAGAAAATATCCATGGCATCTTCTTACATTGCTCTAAAATACTATACGTGAATTTTTTGTGTAGCCGACTTTAGTTTGTCTAATTTATGTTTTTCTTTGGTACTTGTACAGTTCGCTGGAAGGCCCATTTTGCACGTATTCCTCTTGTCTTGACGCTTTGCCCCTTCAAGGGGGAGAGTGGTCCTCCCATTAGGGGAGAACTCAGTTCATGGGGGGCGTCACTCTCCTCGAGAGAGGAGAGCGCGAACTCGAGTAGGCTGGGGACCGGTCTTCTATACGGGTGGAAGGGGAATGGAAATGAGAAATGAGAGAGAAAAGAAGAGACGCCAATCCCTTTTTATTGTAAGATTCAAAAACACAGTTAGAGTCATGGGCTGTTTAGCATACAGTAGGCATGATGAGCGGAACAAAATATTCGCTAATTATTTATTTAGTTTTCCAATATTCCCGATCTTTCTCCTATGTGATCCTGGACGCAAAATGCACTGATTAAATACAAACACTGAAGCCTAGAATCCCTTATTAATGATTGCTAAACACAGTAGATTTGACCGTTCGTAATAACAAGTGAAACGGTTTATTTTCTTACAATAATTCGTCTTCGTTCTATCAAATTCCATTCTCACTGCTTTTCCCTCGCGGGCGCACGTTCAACAACCGACTCAGAATAGATTAAGACGGCATCTCGGTAATTTGAGACCACCACCCGGACACGTTTCTCTTGCAATGAGAATCAGAAGCCCATACTTGGGTGCTGGAAGGGTCTTGGTACCATAGTGCACAAACCATGACTTATTTGTTGTTACAGCCGTGGCACAGGGAGAAACATGATTTTCAAGGTAAAATGGTCGAAAAGTCAAATTTTCACAACCGATCGAGATAGACCCAATTTATTGTTGTGTTAATTTAGAGGTGCCCTGGGGGTCTGAAATAACTGTTCTGGTCGATTACTGATCATTGTGAAATTCACTTTTTTGACATCATCTTTCGATTTTTTCGACAAAGTTGCCGATTTTCGCCAAAACTCCCAGTGACCACTATATACGTTTTGTAGCCCGTGCAATTCTGCATCGAAAAATCCTAAAGAGAGTTTCAGCGACCGATGACAAATTTGTCATTTATTCGATTAACTCCAAAAAATGCTCGATTTCGACCGTTTTTCAAGCATAACTTTTTTATTTCATGATCTGATGAGCTCTAACACCAAAATTCGAATTCTACACATAAAGTTAAGTCAGAATAAAATATGATCAGATTTTTCCCAGATGCAATTTTTTCCACTTTTTTCATGACCCCGTGGTCATGGTAATGAATAAAAAAGTTATGCTTGAAAAACGGTCGAAATCGAGCATTTTTTGGAGTTAATCGAATAAATGACAAATTTGTCATCGGTCGCTGAAACTCTCTTTAGGATTTTTCGATGCAGAATTGCACGGGCTACAAAACGTATATAGTGGTCACTGGGAGTTTTGGTGAAAATCGGCAACTTTGTCGAAAAAATCGAAAGATGATGTCAAAAAAGTGAATTTCACAATGATCAGTAATCGACCAGAACAGTTATTTCAGACCCCCAGGGCACCTCTAAATTAACACAACAATAAATTGGGTCTATCTCGATCGGTTGTGAAAATTTGACTTTTCGACCATTTTACCTTGAAAATCATGTTTCTCCCTGTGGCTGTAACAACAAATAAGTCATGGTTTGTGCACTATGGTACCAAGACCCTTCCAGCACCCAAGTATGGGCTTCTGATTCTCATTGCAAGAGAAACGTGTCCGGGCAGGGGCCAAAATGCTTGCAAATTACCGAGATGCCGTCTTAAGATAGAGAAATGAGAAATATTGAGGACGAGGGAGGGGGAGGGATACGTGCAAATTGGACCTTCCAGCGAACTGTACAAGTGCCTTTTCCTCCTCCTCCTCCTCTTCTTCCTCTTCTTCCTCCTCTCTTCTTTAAACGATATTTCCAGATTGGCACATGCGAATGGATGTTGGAGCTGAAGAAAGGGAAATGAAGAGAGCAAAGAAAGAAGCTGATGAGGAGTGTATTGAGAGAACCACACTCAGAATCATGCAGGTGCGAGGAGAAGAGGAGAAGAGAGATCATTGATCACGGGTCATCCACAATAGACCCCCCCCCCCTCGGAACAAGCAAATAGCTGCAGCTTTATTTCATTTTCCTAAATTTTTGGCCTTTCTCCTCAGTGGTCAGTGTCAAAATGGGCATTGAATAAGAGCAAATCCGTAACCCTAAACCTCTTAGTTAAAGTATCGATTCTACAGGTAGTATTGTTACTCGTGGAACGGTTTATTTTCTTACAATAAATGAATGAGAACGGAATATGGAAGAATGCGGCTTACTGCCCGTTACTGTTGTGAGACATTCCACTGGCGGACTGCGCTGCGCGCGTCGTCTGTCTCTCTCTCTTTCTGGAAGGTTGCGAAATTTCGGGGAGGTTCTGGTAGGGACCACCACGTAAAATTTGAAGTATTTCCTAAAATTCCGTTTTTACTTGCTATGGGGCAAGTAAGGATGCCGAATCATGATAGCGTGCTCAGATTTTAATAAAAATGCTATTTGATCGAGTATTAGGTTATCATTCTTAGCCCCGCCTATCAGCATAGACTCAACTGCGGTACTCCATTATTCGCCGGCAATGATAAATCACGCCATGAGTAATTCTTATAGTGCGCATTTCAGTGAAATTGGGACAAATCATGAGCGAAACAACATAATTTTTCACAATATAAGTTGTATCACAGCCTCCTCTTCAATCAATACTGGTGACTTACAGTAATCTTGAAAAATAAGCGTAAATGCAAGGTCGGAATTCACTATGATCGCTTTGTCGAATTTTCGTTATTATTCGCTCGAGAGTATCATATGAGTTCGTAGAACATCTCACATAGGAAACTGAAGAGCTGCATATAACTGAGCGTTTGAAATCTAATTAAAAAGAGTTCAATGGACAGATTACGCATGTTGACAGCCAATATTTAAAATGACCGCTTTGCTGAATATTTCTTTTTATGTGCTTTGTGTCTTTTGAGGGAGCTACTCTCGACAGTCAGTATAAAATTGGAGAGCTGCATGCTCTAATATTCTGTAAAAGCGGGAAAATGTTGATTTAGGACGTTTCTCACGCGGTCACACACCCTTTCCTGGCTCCGAGATTGAATTTTCCGGTTCGGTGGTCCCTAGGTTCTGGAAGTTTCTATGACGAAATCTCTCTTCCCCTCCTTTCCCCTCTTTCTGGAAGGTTCGATGACGAAATCTCTCTCCCCCCCACGGCACCCGGGCCGCCGACATAAGACAAGCGGAAATGTCACCACCCATCAAGGGAAATCAGGAAATGAGCGCGGGCCTCCAAATAATGTACAGTAGAAAGCTGTGCCTGAATCACGATAAATCAGGGATTTTACGTGATATCACGTAAAATCCCTGATTTATCGTGATTCAGAATCAGCTTTTTGAATGGTCTCATAGCGACGGGCCCGGAATCTGGCAACTAGAAGCGCACGCGCGTGATTCGGACAACGCGGTTGTCATTGTTTTTGTAGTTTGTAGCCTAAAGTTTGCTCTTGACGTTTTCGTTGACGCTATGTCGGCTCTCCGGGGGCCGTGCCCCCCTCCCTCCCCCTCTTTCTAGAAGGTTCTCCATAGAAGCTTCTGGAAGGTTCTCCATAGAAGCTTCTGGAAGGTTCTCCATAGAAGCTTCTGGAAGGTTCTCCATAGAAGCTTCTGGAAGGTTCTCCATAGAAGCTTCTAGAAGGAGTCGGGAAAGTGGGCGCTTCTTGTCCTGGACTAGCATATGCTTGGTCATTCATAGACCAACTCCCTCCTCCCTCAAAGCACTCGCGCTTTCTTTCCACTCATTTTCTTTTATTTTTTCACGTAACACGTATACCCGGCTCTTCGAAATTTTTTTTAGAAGCCTTTAAAAAACATAAACTATACCCTTATGCCAACTAAAACACGTATAATAATTTTTGGGTTTTCTCGACACGACTTTTCGACTGTGCTAGCTCTTTGTGTCACTCTGCGAGCATTTGCGGGTTTTTTTGCGATAAGATTATTGTATCGCTGGGTGATAAGACATTTGGGAGAAAAAAAATCGGAAAATCCGATTTGGAGAAAACTAAATAGGGTAAATCAAGTGGGAAAATCCACTTGGGAAAATCCATTTCGGAATAGGACATTTCGGAAATTTTCAGCAGCGACGCCGCAGGAGCGCGCTCACACTCCTTCTATTACTATTTGCGCATGATTAAACGATTTTTACTGCTCTTTATTTATCAAAAGCAGTTCAACTCAACCAGGACATGATGTTAGTGATAACAAAAATTTGAATAAAATAAATATAAAATATTTCAGGAGAAAAATTTCCGAAATGTCCTTTTCCAGAAAATATTTTCCCAAGTGGATTTTCTGAATTTTTTTTCTCTTTCCAGGTTGGGAAACATGTCTAATTGTCTATTAATAAAAAAAAAGCATCACTGTTAACTAATCTTTCCAGAATTATGTACATCTTATGAAGTATATACGTATTAGGAATGAATTACACATTCTGGATTATTGAAAAAGACATGTAAAGTGAAGTTAAATATTGTCGGTATTGTAGGCTCGGGAGAGGCGAGCTAAGGAAGGATGGACTATGGAGAGAAAAGGAAGAGAAGAGACAGGCTGGGGAGATGAAAATGAGGATGAAGCATCTCTAGTAAGTTCATCCTATACGTCACCCCCCCCCCCCCCCCTAATATTGGTTGTATGGGTGATATAAAGGTGTTGTCTCGTCCTCCCATCGATGGATCTTCCTGGATTGGAGTAAGCAGTGATGATTCCAGTGATAGGTTGATCCTCTTCTCTTTCAAATCACTTCCATAACCAATTGATTATTTAACAATTGATCCTCCTATTCAGATTGTATATCCGTCTGTTCCGAAACAGTAAGAGCATGACAAATGTAGACAAATATAAGAGGAGTCGGATGAGGGGATCCGCTGTTTTTCCAATGGAGAAGCTTATGACTGAAGTGAATCTACTGAAGTGAGCATATTTCCATTCTAATATTACAAGTTATTGTTTAACGAGAATATTGAGTGGTATGTTATAGAGAATGTCGTGAAAAGGAGAAACGAAAGAGAGAAGAAAAAGAAGATAATGAGAATGGGAATGAGAGGATGGAGGATGGATTATTCACTAATCGATACGCCCCCACCCATTTCACTCATCTTCTATCTCCCGATGTTAGTTGATCTACTCATTTCTGCTGGATAGAATATACTTATTCTTCGTTTGATCTCTGTTTGCATGGAAGGTGCAGCATCCAATAGATTAATTGAGGGAGTCAATCGACAAGTTGTTCAATGGCTGAGACTGTGGGACGAGTGTGTATTTGGACGGAGAATACCGTATGTTCTCATTCTTACTACCGTCTCTAATATAACCACAATATAGACTCTTAAATTTTTCGATTTAGTTCCATCAATATGAGATCTTGGTTCGATGCACTCTTTGAAACGCTTTATCTTATTCGTTCTGAAAAGGTGTCTCCTTTGAGAGAAAAAAAGTGCTACTTGCTTTGGAATGTCGGACATACTTATTTCAAAAGCGGCACAATTGCATAGCAATTGAGAAACACTACTGAAAAAGGGCACCGAGAGAGAGAGATGGAGAGTGATTGCAGTGATTCCCTTCTGGAAGAGGAGTTGTTCTCATTGGACGATGGTTCCCCTCGTCGTCCGATCAAGCGAATCCTTGTGATATCTGGTCAAGCGGGATTGGGAAAGACCACACTGGCGGCTGTAGCAGCGAGGATGGTCGGATACTCGGTGGTTGAGACAAATGCCAGTGATAGCAGAACTATCTCTGATCTGGAGAGAGTCATCGAGAGTGCAGGGAGGAGCACGAGGACACTAGATGGGGTGAGTCGAGGGAGGGGGGGGGGGGGTGGAGGGGGAGAGGAGGGTCTGTTGATGTCAGGATGGACGTCCAATGTGCGTGATACTGGATGAAGTTGATGGAGCACCCGTGGAGACAATTAGATGGTTGGTGAAGACAGTGAATGCGAATGAGAAGAAGAAGATAAGGAGACCCATTATTGCCATTTGCAACAATCTGTGAGTTGGTATGGAGAGAAGGAGAGAGGAGAGAGGGGGGAGGGGGAGGGGAGGGGGAGATGAGGATGGTATATTGCAGATACACTCCTGCTCTCAGAGAACTGAGACCCGTGGCCATGATGGTGACAATGGGAGAGACTAAGAGGGCGAGACTCGTTGAGCGACTCTCACAGGTATCCACTATTCGTTGGCTATTCGGCGGACGTAGCGAAGTCGCTACCTCCCTCCCCTCGCGTATTGCGGAGGGTGATGAGGGGAGGGTAGTGAAGTGTCTTGAATGCAGATCGTTGATGAGGAGAGATTGAGTGTGGATGAATCAGCCCTGGAGACTCTGGCAAGACTATCTGCCACTGATATTCGCCTCTCCCTCAATGTTCTACAGGTAATGTATTTAACCTCCTTTAGACATCTCCTTGGTGGTAAGACATTTGGGAAATTCCATTTGGGAATACTTTTCACGTTTCACGCGGAGCAATGAGCTTTATAATCTATTTTCGCACGATTAAATTATTTTTAAATGTTCTTTTTGATTAGTTACGTTACAAATCAACTAGAAGAACCAGAGAGGTCAAATACTAGGTGAAAAGTAACACACTATACCCGTCGATTTTTGGGAATAATAGTACCCGCCACCAGGCGGGGACGGTAAAAATGATGAATAATAATTTTGTCATTATAGAAAGGACGAATACAAAGAGAATGAAAGCGGAAATGAGAAAAGGCACCAAACGGAAAGAACACGCTCAGAGACATCCAACTTTTTTTTCGTTGTTCGAATCAACTCTGTGATTTTTTTTTTGCGTGATATCTCCGCTATTCCTTCACTATATTCGACTCCGAAATAACTAAAATGACGGAAAAACTCTGGGAATTAATTAAAGTATACCCACAACACATATAAGTATGCATAAACCCATTTTTTAAATCAATATTACGCACAGGTTTGGCAGTATGTAACCGGTATGTAACGTTTTTTCAAACTTTTGTTTACTGTGTATGAGAAGCAATTTTAAAATCGATGAGGGTATATTTTTTTAGTTGCATTTTGATCCCCGCTTTCGAATGGGTATACAAGTTAGCCATAGAAGTGCCGGCAAAAGTAGTTAAAGGTCATGCGAACTTACCCCATCTTCGCCCTGCGTACACTATCCTCTCTCTCAGATCGCCGATCTTTTGGCTCAGAATGGTCATACGGGGTTCAAATTTTGTATGTGTGACCACTTTGGGTCGAAAAAACTTTTTTCATACAAATTTTGATCTTTGATCTCCAAAAATCGATAATTCCAAATTTGAGATTACGGTGTCATGTGACATATCATTCGAAAGAGCATCGGAAATTATATTAAATGGCCGAAGGAAACTTGATTTGAGCTATACCGAAGCGAGTTGAGTTGTGGCTGAGTTGTGGCGAGTTGTGGCTCAAAAAGTGAAATACATGACCAAAGGATTTTCTGACGTATTTTTGCCTGTAGAAATCGATTTTTGATTCTATTATTTTTTACGACATTTTTTAAAAAAATTTTACGACGTAAAATTTCACGAAATAAAAAAACATTTAACCAAAAACACTGTTAGTGTAAATAATATTTTTCGGTAAAAGTTCTATGTTTTTTTCGATCTCAGTAACTTGAATTTCTTTAAACATTTAGTCCAAAATAGCAAACCTTATTTATTTTATATTTTCAATGTAATTTGCAAATGTAGAAAAAAAACTCCTTTGTGAGATATTTTTTGAAAAAAAATTGATTTGCCCTGAAACTTATTTTAGATTAGTATTTTAAACAATAGTGTGCAAAATGGAGCTACAAATTGCGACGAAGGCGCAAACAATTTTCGAAGGAAAGGGTCCCCCCCCCCCTTACCTACAAAAATATACCCGCCGATTTTTGCCCGACTTCACACACGTATTTGACCTCTGAGAAGAACACGATATTCACAAGGAAATTGCGCGAAAATGTACATCAAGCGTGAAGTTTCCCAAATGGCACTTTCCCAGGTGGCATTTTCCCAGATGGAATTTCCCAAACGTCTTTCCATCATCTCCTTGATATGTCTCAAATTTCTACTATCAAAGAAAACCTCTCAATGATTATATTTTTGCTTAAAACCATTTCCAGCTTGATAAGCCGATTAACACTTGCTCTTTCAGTATCTCTCCCTAGCTGCAAACGCAAAAAAGAGAAGAGTGACATCAAGTGAGGTTGAGATTGCGATCGATAAAGTACGGCCTCCCAACACGAATATATTCGGCCATTGGAGTACGGTACTGGAATGGGCGAGACATTTAGACAAGTGAGTTAATATGGGATGAGATGAGAGAAGGGAATGAATTAAGGAAAGGATCGGTGTTGCCATTGGAGGTGAGACTGAAAGCAGTTGAAAGAGTGGTGATGGAAGAAGATGGAGAGAGACTACTCACTGGAATACATCACAACTATCTATCCATTCCCAATCTCGCTCCCAGTATGTATCACCCCCCCCCCCCCCCCCCTCAACCCTCACTCATTCTTGCTCCTTCAGGTACTCTATCGACGGTATCCCGTATATTATCTTCGATCGATCAGATGTCCACTATCGTCATGACCACTAAGAAATTCGTATTGTGTAAATACGTGAGGATGGAGTATTTATCCCTCCATGCCTCCATTGCCACCCATGCTAAGTGAGGAGAGAGAGAGAGAGAGAGAGATGTATAGGCGGGGGGAGGGAGAGGGTGAGGATGGAGATACGTTCCAGGGCCACTCTACAGTATCCTACTCATCTACAGAATGTCCAATTGAGAGGAAAGCAGTCAGAAGTTGGTATATTCCCCTCACCCCTCATCCATCTCTCCCGTATTCTCATTTATCTCTTTTGTTATTTAGGAGACATTGTCATTGGTTCGTCGTTCGATGGTTCGACTAGTGTCTAAGGGGGAACTCATCCTTGACACTCTCCCTCTTCTCCTTTCCATTGTCCAACCACCTATTAAGACAGTGAGAAACCCTTCTTTTCTTTTCTCCCATTCTCATGGATGAGATAGGAGATGATAGAGAATGATGTTTAGTCAAGGAGATTGAGAATAAGATTAACTTTTCTATTAATATTAGGCGAATCGTTCTCTGTTCACTAAGCAAGAGGAGATGATAGTGAAGGGAATAGTGGAGTGTCTTCGTTCCTTCGGCCTGTCTTTCGTCCCCATCACACACGATGGAATACTCAACTACTTATTCTCCCCGTGAGTCATCCCCCCTCCTCCTCCGCCCTCCGCCCTCCCCCCCCCCCCCCTTTCATGACTCCTCTTCAGTCCCATCGATGTTCTCACCATGTATTCCATCTCTTCCTCTCATCGTAAGATGCTCTCTAATAACCAAAGGAAGATGATCGGCCATGAGGTTACTCCTTTTCACCTTTTCTCTTTTTCTACTTTCTGAACCAATACTTTATCCACAAATGAAATGATCGCAACGAGAATGATAAGTGTTGGGGAAGATCTTTGTCTCCAGTTCTTGATTTCCCTGTCGCAGGCTCCAGATCGTGAAAATTACTAGATATTTGATTTGTCTCTTGTATTACTTCATTTTTGTTAAAAGAATGATGGTGTCTCTCCTCTCTCCTTAGGTGGTTCTCTCGTCTGTTCGTCATTCCTCTTCTCTCCATCCATCTCATTATGCATCATGGACATCATCACGACAGATCCCTTCCATATCAACTGGAGAGAATGGAGAGAAGGGAGAGAAGACTCGTCCAATGGGCACTCTTGCCCTTCAGTCTTCTCACTCTTTCTCAATGCAATCTAATGTCCCCCTCCACTTCAGATACAATAATTGTTTCTCCAATGCAGTCAAGAGAAATGTCAAGATGTTTCAGTTGCTTAATTGATTATTTCGTTAAAAACCCGCCGCTGATCTCTGTATTAGTGTAATATATGTTTTTTTCTTCATTCATTAAAACCATAATTGATTAAAACTTGTGATCCAATAATTAATTCAAATTCCATTCCAATACGTTGTACAATACGAGATTTGATAAAAATAAATGAATTGATTTATCTTTGACACTGTCACTTGCAAGGGTAATCTATGGACTCTCCCCACATATCATGTTTATCTGTGGTGTGGTTGGGATGGACTGGCATGAGTAATTGCATTCCCACATTTAGATGGAATCTTCCAGTATTGTGAAGAGGATTGAGTGGACTGTCGAGGATCTCATTCTACAGATATACAAGAATAGAAAAGTGACAATTCGTGCGTGAGTTTATTGCACCATTTTAGACGAAGAATACTATTCAGTTCTTTGGACGAAGCTTGCCACCAACTTCACTACAGTAGATCCGCACTGCGAAAGCTGGCAGTAAACTGCAAAACTCTGGAACAACTTTATCGGTTGATTATGAATGATCAGAAAAGTACCTTGAGGTGAGATATCACGTATTTCCTCTAATTTTGTAGGAAAATCGAGACCTTTTACTACATAATTTAATGTGTTTTCAATTTCTACGGCACGAATTTTTTTTGGAGTAAATTTATCGGATGTAATGTAGGGACCGCAATGGGGTATGTAGAGAAAAATTCTAGCAAGATGATCCTCCTGCCATATCGATCAATTTGGCTTTTCGAGCGAGGCCTAGTGTCCACATATTAGAATCATTATGGCTATTTCAATCTCAGGGAACCCTTTGATGTGTTCAGTTCAGGCCAAAAAATAAAGCTGACGCCTTATTTTAAAAAATCTGAAATTTACACCAGACACTCACTATATGAGGTAGTTAACGAAAATACTAACCACCCAAATTCATATTTTTTTGAAATTAGTTATGACACGAAATGTCTCGATTCGGATCGAAAAAATATGTTTTTCAAGCATAACTTTTTTCTTTCGCGGTTTGATGATCTCTAGTATTGAAATTCGTTTTCTACGTGCAAAAATACGTCAAAAAACTACTTTTCATATACTTCTGTGAAACTTTGTTTTTCGACCCTAAAAACCGTGGGTTACTGTAAGTCCGCCAAAGTCGACTCGAGACCTTAGCTAGTGGTGACGTCGATCAGCACTCGGGACCCTTACTTCAAGAAAAAAGTATGGGAGGAATCGAGTTTTTGCCCATCCGTGAGCATGTGCACAAGTGTACCACTATACCGTGGACGGTCTCTTAAAGTTAGTCTAAAATTTCTTTTCCATGTGCATTTAGGTAATTGGGAGTGCAGAATTCATTAAAGTTACTCAAATTTTTATGAAAAATAAATAAATCATCGAGTTCTGAATCACAGCACCCGGAACTCCGACATAGAGCCAACGAAAACGTCGTGAGCGAACTTCGGCAACAAACTACAAATGCAACAACGAATGTCGTTGCCTGAATCACGCACGCGTGAGCACAGTATCCCACGCGCGGTCCAGTTCCTTGATTTTAACGTTCCGTGCACTAGAATTGCAAAGTGAGCGTGACATCCGTGTGAGACCAACGATTTTTCAGTTTTCATCGTGATTCAGGCTCAACTTTCTACTGTACGATTTTACTTTCCCGGGCGTGTTTGCCTGATTTCCCCTGATGTTTTCGGACGTTTTATTTTTTCCGATGACGGCGGCACGGTCACGGCCCCCGGAGAGCCGACATAAGAAATGCGGAAAGTGTCGCCAATCATCAGGGGAAATCAGGCAAAAACACGCGACGCGTGAAAAACGCACAGTAGAAAGTTGAGCCTGATTTGCAATTACAGTATAATTTTGCCTGATTTGCAATTACATTAGAAAAATGTTGTCCCTGAATTGCATGATGTTCCCTGAATCGCATTCTCAGTTCGCGATTCGAGTTCGACTACAAACTATAAACAGACGATTTTTCTTATAATAATAATTTATCTACGCACTTGGCGCAACAAGAAAATGAATATAATAATATTATGAATTGAGGAAATAATTAGTGTTGTGATTGGGAGAGGTCTTTAATGAGGGAGTGTTTTTCTAAACGACGTTTAAAAATCTTGACATTTGGTGCGGTACGAATAAAGTCGGGTAATTGAGAGTACATTCAAGATGATCTAACAGGGAAAGAATGGAATCTGGCTGTACATGTAGTGAATTCAATGTTGATACCGAAAGAAGAGACTCTATCCCGAGTGGGCTTGTATACATAGAACGATGAACGGGGAATAATAGCGGAACCAGTCATTATGGTATGTGTCATACAAAGATCAGCTATGACTCTTCTCTCAGTAAGTGCGCGCAGTTCAAGGGTTTTAATGCGGTCTTGGTAGGAGGGGAGGGTGTAGGGGTAGGAAGAGGAAGGGAAACAACGGTAGAAAACTTGACGAGTGAATGTATGCTGGACCTTTTCAAGTGTGGCTATGTCCTTAAGGAAGTGTGGGTTCCAGAAAGGGGATGCAAATTCTAGCAAAGGGAGAACATAGGCTTTGTAACTGCGGATGAGAATAGATGGACAGTTGAATGGGAGTGCTTTGAGAAGGAGAAACAACTTAGAGGTGGCTTTTTGGGCACGGGTCTTAACAGAGCATGAATTCTTCAAATCAGAGCGAACTTGTACACCTAGATCACGGATATTATTATGAAGTGGTAGGTCAATGGAATCAATTTGATAACGAGGGGTAGGCAGTTTAGATCCTAGGCGAATATGTGTACACTTAGAAGCAGATAAAGACAATTGATTACGTTTGGTCCAATCAGAGAGACAATTGAGTGCAGTTTGCAATTCAGAGGTGATACTATCTTTGGTGTTCTTATTGTAAGAGACATACAATTTGACATCGTCAGCATAGCATTGTACAGTCACATTGTGAAAACGGGAGAGTTTGGGATAGGTCAGCAAGGTAAATGGAAAAGAGAATAGGCCGAGAACACTGCCTTGTGGCACGCCAGAGAGAATGGGGAACGAATCACTAGTGACAGAGGACAATAGAACTGAGAAAGTGCGGTCATATAAGAAAGACTCAAGCCATGAAAGCAAGTGACCGTGTATACCGTAATGCAATAAACGAGCGAGGAGTTTGGGATATGGAACAAAATCGAAAGCAGTATTAATTTTCAGTTTTCGATTGACAAAAACTTGCGCTGTTTAGATCGGTCGATATTTTTGAACCCCTTATGTCGGCTCTCCGGGGGCCGTTCCCGGTTGCCGTACTGAACTACCCATATAAGCCCCGCCCCTCGAGTGCAGTCCTGCACGCAAACGTTCGGTGGGTCACTCCTTGATAAATGTGTCAATGTTTGTAAATTTCAAATATTTTAAATTTAATTTTTCACAGAGGTTATAAGTGGAATATGGTGTCGTAATTGATAATTGATAATCACATAGTCAGTTTTTTTAGACACGTCACAAGTAATTAGCACGATCATATGTAAGTTAAACGGTATCCTTGAATTTGAACACTCGAAATAGTGGAATACGTAACAAATCTATTAGAAAGACACGTATTTCACTCCTTTTGAAGTAGGTTAAAGGTTCACAATAATGAGAAATGGGGAATCCATAAACTAAACGCATATGGTACATGGTACATGTTTCTTTCAAAAGTGCAACGCCCGATAAAATACATTTCGGGATGACAGATTTCTTTTTTTTTGCACAAAGCTTAATTAAGAACGAATCAATAAGAAAAAGTCAGCGGCGCATCCCCTGAAACGATTTCTATCTAATAAAACCCAAAAACCAGGATTTTAGCAATCAAAATTAAAGACTTTCGGGATGGTAGAATTTAAAAAAATATATATTTTCATATTTGAATATTTGTGATACGAGCTTCACATTTCTTATATAAATGAAGAGACGCATTCGCCTAAAATCGATAAATTCAAAGGAAACCAAAACTTAGAAATTTAGTGTAAATTTGAATTCGCGGGAATTTCGACGTTTCTCCCGGAGACACACTCTTTCCCGGCTCTGAGTCTAACTTTTACGGTTCGGTGGTCCCTACCACCCTCGGGTTTTCCCGCGCTGCCTGCGCGCCACTTTTGCGAAGCTGCGCACCCTCCCTCTCCGGTTTTCACATACTCTCTCGCCCAGGTGAGAGAGCACGTGAAAAGCGGAGAGGGCACAGCTTCGCAAAAGTGGCGCGCAGGCAGCGCGGGAAAACCCGAGACCGTAATGGGACTTGTAGAATTACGTATCGACTTATGATTTTAATTTTTGAAAATATTTTTATTGTAATAAAATTATTGTGAATTAGAACTGAATGTTGCGCGGGAGTCCATAGAAGGTATTTGTAGCGGGTCGACCATAGGGGATGCGAAATAAACCTCGCAGAAAGCAGGGAACTAGCTTCAAGGAACTAGCACGGCTTTTTCATTTTCGAAGGCCAAAATCAGGAGTTCCACACCATTTCCCATAACTATTCGATTCGCGATAATCAGTAGAACGGATTAAGAATAGTTCGAGAGAGGGGACCACGGCCGAAACATTTATAATATAACGGCGAGTCCGTATGTTCAACCTGTTTTCTTACAGACTCCATGAAAATCATAGTTTTCGTGGTGAGAGTTTAAGACACGTGGGGACCGTCAGGGTTGAGAGCCGTACCCAAAAATCGAGGAAAATACGTTGACTTTGTGCGATTTGTGGTGTGTTTTCCAAATGCGCCAATTAAAAATTTCACGGCTTTTTTTGAGTTTATCCCGCTTATTGATTACTCAAGACATCCACCTCTTCTGTTCCATGTTCCACTAGTGGGTAATCTATCGCTGAATGTGTCCCCATCGTTTCGTCCTATTTGCTATTATCCGATTTTATAACTACCGTTTGGGCTGGACCAATGTTTTCTAAAAAAAAAAACATGTTTTTGAGCATCATCTTCTTGCTGTTCTGCCCCCCTCTCCAATTTGTAGCCTAATCTTATCCAGATCTTGTTTCGAGTATACTGACTGGCTTTGGACGGAATCATTACTATCCGATTTTTGCTATATTCGCTCGAAGTTGGCAATGTTCACAATAATTTCTCATTTTTGTTTCCGATACATTTCGACCTCTGTTCTCGACCTTGATTTTTTCCTATATTTATATACTTTTTTTTCTTTTCTTTTCAAAAATCGTTCTTTTCCGGGTACATGGCTATTGGCTATTTTCTAAGCACAAAAATAAGTCATGGGGTCCTGTAGTTGACTGACAACTTATCACCCCTCTCAGCGCGTTTCGAAAATCTGACCCAGCTTGAACATTTATTGAACTGTCTTTATTGATTGTTTTGAATTTTCTATTTAAAATCCTGAGTGCTTTCAGTAAATCGGGCACGCTGAGGAATCTGAAAACACTCACGAAATCAAATTTAAGCTATTTTGAAAAACAAGCATTCAAAAACGCGTCGCGTGTCACTGTAGCGCATGCGCATAGAACCTTAGCTCCTGAAGGTAACGCGGAAACTGCCGTGAAGTATACGATCCGTGGATATCTTTTATTTAACACCCCTCCTGTCCAATGTATTTCTTAATCTACTGAGGGCATTGTCTCAAATATTCTGATAAAGTTTGGAGAAAATCGTCATTCTCAGATTTTTACTGTGTTCATTCTAGTGCGGCATCTTAACTTTCTCTTCTAGTATTCTTTCTCGAAGCATTTCTCTCTCTATTCACTAGAGTGCGCAAATCGGGTAATAGTCTCTTCACTTCACACACTCTCTCGACCGGTCAAGTGGTGAGAGAGTGTGCGGAATGAAGAGACGATTACCCGAATTGCGAACTCTACTATTCACGAGCATGGATTTTATTCTCTTTTTTCTCAGTAATGCCTAATATTATGCGAACCCCTCATAAAAATCTAAGCTTGCAAAAATTCATTGCAAAAGTTGTGAACACCTGAACTCTTTGAGAATTTTAGTTTTCGTCCCATCTTTCTCTATGTTACTGTAGTTTATTCTACTCTGATGTTTAATATAATCGGTTGTCATTATGTGATGACTTTATACTGCAAATGTGAGGCTACATGTATTCGTTGAATGATAGGTAGGACTGTTTTAAGTGAATTGTTTAGCAGTACCTTCCGGTTGTGAATTATCTAATGACTATTGTGATTGTGCTATACATTAGTTTTTGTTCTCAGTTGAGTCAACATCGTCGTTTAACCTTTCTACTACTATCTTAACTCCGTGATCTTCTTTAGGATCGTTTAATTGTGAAGCGAATTATCCTATCGATACAACTTTTTTGCTCTCTAAGTGACAGTGCCGTGTAACATGCCAGCATTCGAGGACATGTGCTGGAAAGAGAGAGGAGTATTTCACTCACTGAAAACTTCTTGAAATATTGATTATTTTTGGTCTTGGGCTACGGTAGTTTGGAGTCGTATGAGTTCATGCTGTTAAAGAGCAATGAAACTATTGGAAAATACTCAAATATGTGTATTTTCCTAAGTGTGTTGCTATCTATGAAAGAATCTAGAAGAAAAAATAAGTTTGAAATTATAAAATATTGACAGAATCGAAATTGCTGACCCGAGGAACAGCGCACGCGACGCGTTCAAATGAGCGCGCTTCGTGCGTCAAAAACTGTGAGTGGGCGGGGCTTGGCTTTTTTTTTTTAAAGGTTGTGTCAGCAAATGGGAAACTTCGAAATGCGGGAATTCAAATTTGTGAAGAAATTTTGTTTTTCGCGAACTTATCAACTATTTGGAGATCCAGCTTTTCACTTTTTCACTGAATTTGAAGTCCTGACCTCAAAGAATACCATATAAAAATATCTCGAAAATCGTATTACGCGAACATGCTAAATTTCGCCTGCCAATTCCATCGCTCTGCGTTTTTATCAGTTAGCGATTGAATTTCGTGATCCAGCCTTCCAATTGCTTTTTCTACTTATTCTATGAACAAAAATCGATGTCTATGCAAAAAAGGGAAAATCGTATTACGCGAACCTAATCAAATCGGATGCAGAAGTTTCAGGAAAGAACGTGCAACTAAAGCTCTTGGTTGATCGATTCTTATATTTTATCTAGTGTGTTTGTTTAAACCATTCATTGGAGTTCGAAATATGTGCATTAGAAATTGAGACACAGTTAAATTCAAAACTTCTCGCTGTTTCACATATAGATACCGTATACCTTGCGAACGTTTGTCCTTTCACACAAACAAAATGAACAATATATTGATCAATTATCAGTTCGAAGGCGCCATTTTATTCAATGCTGTCAAGAAATATAAAATTAAAAGTGTTTGAAATTCGCTAATGGTGACCTACTGACCATGCCATGACCCACTGAACCGATTTCGTGCGTGACTGCACCGAGAGGGGCGGGGCTTAGACGGGTAGGTCATAACTCGCTGATTTTTTTTTCATAAAAATCTGAGTAACTTTAATGAATTCTGCACTCCCGTTTACCCAAATGCACATAAAAAGGCAATTTTAGAGGAACGTCAAAATTTCTTTCCGTTTGCCGTGCGGCCTCGAATTCATCCACAATTGCAAAAATGACCCTCTGACGGCTCTCGCACCCCGAGCGAAGACATAGGCAAAGCGAAATGCGTACCCGCTCATCAGGGTCAAATCAGGAACCGCCCCACGGCCGACACGGCGACGAGTCTAAACGACACGGCCTCTTAATCGGCAACATAAGACAAGCGGAAAATGTCGCCGCCCATCAGGGTAAATCAGGAAATACGAGCGGTCTTTCAATCACCATACAATATTTTCAGGTTGCCTGATATCAATTTAAAATTTTTTTTTAACGTTGGTCTCATAGCGATGTACCCTGATTTCAGATTTCAGTTCGCGATTCTCAGCTTTGCGCGGTGCAAACACCCTGATTTTCAATATGAGTTTCTATGTTTAGCGATCGAATCGAGAACTGAGATTGAGAATCAGGGATTACCTTTTTCGGCGCGTCGCGGTTCTAGTCAACCAAAGTGATAATCAGGCAAAAGTGATAATTCAACTCGATTTTGTAGTTTGCAGTTCTCGACGTTTTCGTTTGTCCTATGTCGGTGATCCGGAGGCCGTGGCTCTTGAACCGACGTGCACTCACTAAACAGAGTAAGTTTGAAGCTGGAGCCGTTACCGTACCCGTTTCATAACCAGAGCCGGCGAAAAGGACAGATGCGTTGCGGTTGCGCGTCGCGGCTGAGTGCCGATTTATGGTATCGCGCGAAACTAGTTTAAACGATAAACCATGAGTGTTTTTAGGTTGTTCAGTACGCCCGATTTAGCGAAATCACTCTCATTCTTTAAAAAAAATAATCAATAAAAAATATTGGAGCTGTGTCAGATACGTGATTCATGGAGTCTGTAAGAAAAAAGGTTGAACATTCTGATTTTTTGACGTGGTGATCTATTTCAGCGACTAGAGCACTTGGCGGCTTCTTTTTGTGCTTAAATCGTAGGTTATCGGTCACAGACTCTAATCGATCCAGAACATGCGAACTTCAAATGCGAGAAAACTCAGACAATGGTCAAAACATTCCCTCCCCTGCGGGTGATTACGGTACCGGGGCGTTCGCCGATTTAATCCAAGCGACAAAGCGGATTTTCTCGCACCACGAAAAGAAATAATTTACCAAAAACACAAGTCAACAGTTTTACCAGAAGACTCGTCACTTTCTCGTTGCTTGTGTCGGCTGTTCCATGCCCCTCTCGGTGCAGTCCCGCATGAAATCGGTTCGGTGGCTCATGGCATGGTTAGGGAGGGCATCGTGTGTTCCAAGACGATTTTTCATACAGAAATGCTCGTCAAAGCTCGCGAGTATCGAGAACTGATTTTTCAATGTATTTTTTGAAAATTAATTCCGGCTTTATTTGCATTTACTTAGCTATTTATTTTGTCAATTAAGGTGCCTCATATACCCGTTCACACTATCGTTCAGATGGTTTACTCAGATTATTCGAAAATAAGCGTTATTCTTCTTGCAAACGTTGCACTATTTCTACAACCTTTTTTGACCTACAACTTCCGTTAACGCTCTTCCCATCTGATAGCACTTTCATGGAACATTCTTGTGGACATAGGGTACCTTACTAGCACAAGCGCACGCCTCAGCTCTCACTCGTTTTCTGCACTTGCAGACCTGTAGCATCTATATATTTTCTTCCCATTCTTATTAGCCTTATACAGCTTGTTCTATGGGTCTTGGGGACCGGAATGGAAACATGTAGTTTATATGACTCGGAAGTATCGTTTAGCGGCCTGTTATATTATAATTTTTTATGGCTTTTCTTTGCCGCTGTTAGATTCAGTACACTCGATTACATAAGCGGAGCAAAAAGAATAAAAATTAGGGTTAGTTTATCAATACCCCATTGTCCTCTCTAAGCATGGTATGCAGGACACCAATTGCGAATTTCAAACACTTTTAATTTCATTTTTCTTGGCAGCATGAAATAAAATGGGGCCTTCGGACTGATAATTGATCAATATATTGTTCATTTTCTCTGTTTGAAGGTATCAGTCAGGACAAACGTGCGCAAGGTATACGATATCCATGAGTGGAACCGCGAGCAGTAGTGAATTTAGCTGCATCTCTATTTCTAATGCACATATTTCATACTCCAATGAATGGTTTAAACAAACGCAATAAATAAAATAGAAGAATCGATTAACTAAGGGTTTTAATCCCTTGTTACATGGTGTCTTTTATTTTTTTGTCTGTTACTTATTTTGCAAGGATCGCATCCATGGATTTCGGGAAAAACTTGATAGAAGTTTAACTCCTGCACACTGATCGTACTGAAGTCAAAACCCAGAAGGCGCATCTCAAGAATAAGCCGTGAGCTAATTAAAACGGACGAATTGGCAAAGTATGCATTTTTCACCGACGATTTAAAACATGATCGCATTCACAGAATTTTTTCTCAATTTTTTTGTATGGTGCTTTGTTATCAGACTTTCGTATTCATGATAAGTATGTGAAGGCGCATTCCACAATAATCGGTTAATCCTGGGAAATGCCAAATTACGTGTAGGATTTGAATTCCCGCATTTCGACGTTTCCCACTCCGTGACACGTCATTTGCCGGCTCTCATTTCAACTTTTCCGGTTCATGGTCCCTACAACGAGGTATCTAATGCAATGACCTACCTTTTGAAACACTCGTTCTCGGTAATTTTTTTTTTCATCTTCGGAGACCGTTTTCCCCAAATAGACTTGTCTTTTCGAGATCTAAAAAATAACTCAACGACGGGTACGATCTAAAGTATCGTCTTAAATGTGCTGAGCCTAAAAATCCTTTTTTTTAAATTTCATTTTCGAGGTTTTACATGAATGGGTACGAATTTTATTTCTTATTCTACACGTACGATTCAAGATACTCTCACATGATATCCCAATCCCCCCCCCCCTCCCCCACGATACCGATCTTCTGCAAGTACCCCCCCCCGGGTATGCGTGATTATCATTATGCAAATTTGGCCAAAAAAGTATACAGGCGTTCTCCACGCCCTCACTTTAATCATTAACATTAATTCGTAGGAATCGGAGAATTACTTTTTCAATAGTCAATGTTCCTACAAACTCATTGGAAATCCGTAGTATCACGCCTCTCACATAATTCTCGACCTGGATCTGTCAGCGGGTCGCTTTTTCGAATTTTTCACGGTTTCGGGCTCTACTCGACACCCCTAGAACCCCTGTTTACTGAATAGTCTATTCCAGCTCATTCCGCGTTCTCGCGAGCAATTGAGCTGTCTCAATGGTCATTTCACGTTGAGTTTCACTGAGAATAGCACTAGGAAAAGGTAAAAGATAGTTGAAAACAAAGTTAAAACCTTGGTGAGGCAGTTTTTGGGGGTGGAAACCAACTTAGGTTCCTCGATATAAGAGCGCAGGCCTATAAATCGAATCAGCGTGCTGAGATATATTACCGTAAGCAAAAACATTCGTGGGTTTTCGAACGGTTTGCAAGATAGAGCTTGACGTTTCTAGCACCTTTTTGAAAAGAGGTATCGACAAACGGGTTGAGTAGGGTAATAGAGCATCGAAAAATAGCCCTAGCTCACGAAGAAAAGTTTTTTCTTGGACCTCGTTGAAGGATAGTAAACTATGGTTGAAGGTGGTAGGCTGCACCGAACCGGTGCTGCAGCGCGGCCAGGAATAATCTCAGAGACTATTCAGTACACAGGGGTTCTAGGGGTGTCGAGTAGAGCCCGAAACCGTGAAAAACTGGAATTCGAAAAAGTGACTCGCTGACAAAAATCTGCTTGTCCTGGTCGAGAATTAGGTGAGATGCGTGGTAGGAGAGTGGTAATGACAAAGTGAATGGACTGATTGAGGGATCTCTACTATGACCACAAGCATCTCTATCTTGGACAAGAATCACTAAATAGATCAATCTCCAATCTGTGTGAGGTACTCAATGCTCAGAGATGTCAGCTCAATGTGGTCAGTCACTCCATTTTAATACGCATTATATATACTCCGTCCAATATTATTATAGAAAAAGTGTCTTTCATTACAGACAGCGTGTAGTAAAGGACTAGTATTTGGTCGTTTGTGTCTGACTCCTTCAGTGGGAAGCGAGGATGAAACTCCCCTCGATTGCTTCAAAGAACCACTCTTGATCTCGGAGGTATCTACTCTTCCCTCCATTCCCCCATTCCATCCATTCATCTTTCCATCTCATTCCCTTCCAGTCATTCATCTCTCACACTCCTTCTTCCTCTGCTCGATTCATTCTTGTCGTCGAGAAAGATGCAACCTTCCAGAAACTAATTGATGATGGATTTTTCCAATTCTACCCAAGGAGCATTTTGGTTACGGTATCTTGTTGTTATAAGGTTCTTACAAAACTGAACTAGTCGAGGCCTTGATAATTATAAGATAATTTTCATACTGTCTCCAGATTTGAAACGACAAAGTCTCCAGATTTGAAACGATAAAGTCTCCAGATGTGAAACGATAAAGTACAATGATTAAGGGTAAGGGCTATCCCGATCTTACGACTCGTGAATTTCTCCGTCGATTGGTAGATCATCTCAATATTCCCATTTTCGGTCTATTCGATGCCGATCCACATGGAATGGAGATTTTTCTCACTTACAAGTCAGTTTTAATTCACCCATTCACCTTCCATGTTAGAGAGTAAACAAGCTTCTTACAAGCCAAAATGTTTTGTAGCTGTCAAGTTTAGATTTGCATAATTGTCGACTCTGTACGAAGCGATAGGGTCTCCCCGATGAAATATACACGTTGGGACATAGTAGGAATCCATGGTCGGGTGGTCAAAGGCGCTCACAAAGGACGATTGAAAGGGGGGGGGGGGTGGGGTTCCTTTAATTTATTCTTTTTTTAAATTGAATATTTCTTCATGGTCGAAAACGGTGAGACGTGATGTTTTGGATGCAATATGGTGTCGTCACTAGAGAAAAAACGTTCTTTCGATGCCGGAATCAATGTGCAAGATTACTCGTTGAAGCAATTTTTCAAGTCTATCGATCAAGCCGATCAACCACGGTGGCGGTATGAGGCTGTGATAACGTTTAAATAAATCTGCACTGAAAAAAGTTAACTCTCTTTATACGTGCTTAAATAATATCGAACGCAGAAAAGTTACCTCAAATATTCTGGAATAAGTGTGGAGCGTTTGAAGTGACTATCGACGGGCTTGCACACATCCATTAAAAAATGCTGTAGTTTAATTTAGTTACTGAAGTTTCGATCATTCAGAATAAATTCCAAGACTATTCTAAAACACATTTAATAAATAGAAATCCATTCCGAAACCTTGTTATGGAAGACCATGACTACGGTATGACTATCCATCCTAGTGGGAACGTCGAAGTCATGTCCCAGCCATTTGATAGTGGGAACGACTGCTTTCCTTCCCTCCACTCTTCCAGGACACGAACCGTATCTGACAGTATATTCATCAGCTACTCCCCAGACATCCCCAACGATGACTACATAGTTGATTTCCCGTATCTCTGTCCTCCCGATATCGATTGACTAGTAGGAGTCCTGGACTTACATGAATCCCAGTACGACGTCGCGTCGTACCGGGATTCAGAAGCTTCTGATCGAAAAACTGAAAACGCCAGTCGATTCAGAATCAAAAGTTACCCCTTGGACGAACTTTTGAGCATTTTCGTTTTTTTGCTGTTCCAGACCCTGTTGCACATTTACTGACTCTTACGCAAACGTCCTCAGAACCGAGAAAAATGTGATTGAAAGTGAAACTCCCGATAACCGACCCGATGTAGGGAGCTTCAGAATGATCTCAGCACAATGAGATGTTGGGGGCTGGTAGGACATGCCTAGAGATGCCCAAAACCGGTGAGAACTCATTTCATGATTTTTTGTCATCCCCAAGAAAATCAATCTCTGCTCGAATAACTCGTGACAGGCGTGATATGCCAAAATGATCAGAAAAAAACCTGCTCTCTACTGTATAAAAAAAAAATGTCAAAAAAACTACCATAACTCGAAAACGAAAAAAGATAGAGCCTCGCCCAAAATTTCATTTTGTAGAGCTTCAAATTCTGGTCGCGCACGCGAAATACCGGCCCATTTTGCTTATCCCGGACCAGATTTTATCGCAGAAACAAATTTTTGCCAAATTGACTTCGTGCCGTATCGGGATTCAGAGGGCTCAGATCGAAAAACTGAAAAATCCAATCAACTCAGAATCAAAAGTTACCCCTGGGAACAATTTTTGAGCATACATTATTTTTTCATGTTTCCGACTTTGTCTGACTCTTACAAGGGAAGTTCACCAACTGTCGCCGAGCTTTTCAAATTTACTCGATACGCCAAACTTGGACTTGCCATTGAAAGCCGAAAAGTATTTTCAAAAGTTCCTAAATGTTAATGAGCGGAAAATTAGAGTCTGAAAACGAAAATGCGCGGTTGGGATAAGCACATCCTTGTGTCCTCTCCCCATCAGCTCGAGTGGCCGACTGGTTATGTGTTCGCTTGCAAAGCGAGAGGGATGGGTTCGATGGCCTAACTCTTTTGCATTCTTTTTCTCGACACCTACGATGAAAAAAATTAAGTTTATTAATCTATCAAAGTGATATCACAAAACCAAATACAATCCTTGGATCATCCATTTATCCTTTGCTATGGTCTAGGAAAGGACAAGAGCACGGCTCGTTAAGCGCTAAAAAGTTGACACACCGATCCAAGCAAAATAGGACGTGTTGCGGCGCTGCGCGAAATTTAAAATTCTTGTGGGCGGAGCTTACTTTACTGTTTCGCTTCAATTCATGATTGTTTATTTATTTGTGATAAAACTATATATTTATTTACTTTTTAACTAGTTAATTCCTATGCGGAACACGATTGTGACCTCTGTCTAACGTCTAAATGCGCCGGTTCACTTTGCGCGAACCACTCTCGTTGCCGAACTTTCATTTACCGGTCATTTTCTTGAAACCTAAGGTTTCGTGAGGTCTAGCACTAGTTAACTCTTATGTGGAATGTCATTAGGCGTCTGCCAATGTGGTGGTTTTGCTTGAGAGTGCTCCCATTCAAAAATGGGACCATTTTGAAGGATGGCCGCTGCCGCCAAAATGGAAGTTATGTAATTTGAGCCTTTCTGACATTCAGTTTCCATGATAACGTCTTCAAAGTTACACAACGGCACTGAGAGAACTTACCAGAGATCGTTAAATCCATCCTAGACTCAATCAGATGTCGTTCTTTTCGTAGACAACTCGGAGTGATAAGGTATATCATCCATGTGTATGTGGCTTTTTCAATTATTGAACTTTGATCTATCAACCTGAAGTGCACGAGACGTTGTGAGCAGGTAGTGACCGATTAGATTGTTATTAAGGTAGATCAAAATAATAAATACTGACCCCTGGATTGGAGCGCGCCCTAATGAACTCGCGCGTCGCGGTCATGCGATTGCGGCATTTGAGTTGACGCTTTAACGAGCCGTGAGAGATGCAGTAGGATTTATTAGAATGAATGTCCGGCAGCTGCAATACTCTCTAGATTTCATCGTATTCGATCCTATCACTACGTGCATTCTCAAACGTAAAGAAGGTTCCTTCATTGTATGTCCCCATTCTATGAGTCCTACCGCTTCGCTTGATCTCTCGTTGATCACAGAAAACGATAACTGGATGGCCCAAGGATTGTATTCGGTTTTGTGATATTACTTTAGATTAATAAAATTCATTTTTTTCATCGTGAGTGTCGAAAAAAATAATGCAAGAGTTTGGCCATACAGGCAGTCGAACCCAACCCTCTCGCTTTGGAGGCGAACACATTACCAGTCGGCCACTAGAGCTGATGGGAGAGGACACAAGGATGTGCTTATCCCAACCGCGCATTTTCGTTTTCAGGCTCTAATTAGCTGCTCATTAACATTTAGGAACTTTTGAAAATACTTTTCGGCCTTCCATGGCATGTCCAAGTTTTGCGTATAGAGTAAATTCGAAAAGCTCGGCGACAGTTGGTGAACTTCCCTTGTTAGGCGAACGGGCTCATAAACCGAAGATCAGAGATCAAGTTATTTGTAATGTTGATAAGAATGATACCGTACCAAAGGTCCTAAATTATGTTGAGTTGCGGAAATGTCGTTGCGTAGTTGTTATCACGTCCTGTGTTATCTTATTCAACTTTATAAATAATTTGATCTCTGATCTTTGGTTTGTTAAAAATCAAAGATCAAATTGATGTCAAGAAATAGGAATTGACGATAATTGGAATTGCTCCATAGGTCCTATGATTAGAGACCGCAGGTGATTCTTTCGAATATGATTCTAAAATCAAACCGGGTTGGTAATAAGTAAATCAGTGTCTGCCGATACGATTTACAAAAGAATATAATTATGCAAAATAAGAAAAATACAACTATTATTAGAAATCGCATAAGAACGCCCCTACAGTATACCTGCAGGAGTTCGAGTTGAGTCAACAATTTTTGAGCGGTGTCGTGACTTTTAATCTGTAACCAAAAAGGCAAGATATACCCACTTTCGAACGAAAATGAGGGCATGTGTGCATATTCTAGGGATGCCTTAGAGGTTTTACTATGCAATTGAGACGGTTTAGTCAAGGGGGGAAATGAATACGAGAGGAAGTAGATAACGAAAGAGCGAACCCGTCCAAAACCGAAAGCTGACGACGAAAACTCTTGTTAAACCCACTCTCGAACGAAAATTAGGGCATGTGTGAATAACCAGGGGATGCCTTAGAAGTTTGTTCATGCAACTGAAGTGGTTTAGTCACGGGGGGAAATCAGTATGAGAGGAGAGTAGGTCAAGAAGGGCTAGGAAAAATAGCATTGAGACGCCACGGCAAAATCTGCTGTTGCTAGAGCGCGTGGATTGAAATATGTGGTGCAGGAGAAAGGTAGCTTATGTCAGATATACTCACGATAGAATAAAATAATAATTACTCAATAGATAATTAAATAAGTGATTTTAAAAATAAGAAGATATTAAAAACAGTTGTCGATCCTCCGAGTAGTGTGCGCGTGGTGTGCCAGATTACGGTCCCCCATGAAAACGGTGAAAGCCCGCACTCCGCGGTCTCTACCTATGATGACAACCAATCAAGAGTGTGCGTATTGGGAATTCAAAATCACATTGTAAATTTGTTTTCCGCGGATTTATCGAATATTTCGAGATGCCCCATTCCAGTTTTTGGATAAATATGAAGCTCTGATATCAAAGAATCTCAGATAAAAATAATTCAAAAATTGTATTACGCAAACATGCTAAATTTCACTTTCCAATTTCAGCACTTGACGTTTTTATCAGCTAGGGATTGAATTTCGTGATGCCCCATTCCAATTTTTTCTCTACTTATTACATGAGCAGAAGCCGACGTCTATGTGAAAAATTAGAAAAATCGCTGTACGCCAAACTTTTTAAACCGGCGATGAAGTTTAAATGAACAATGCACAACTATAGCCCTTAGTTGTTCAATTCTAATATTTTATTCACTGCATTTGTTTAAACCATTCATTTTAGTACGAAATATGCGCATTAGAAATTGAAACACAGTTAAATTCAACACTTTTCGCGGTTTCGCCTTATGGATACCGTATACCTTGTGCACGTTTGTCCTGACTGATACCTTCACACAAACAAAATAAACAATATTCAATTCAATTCAATTATTTATCCACCAGGTAACATGGGAAAGGAATAGCGAGGATCTTCTTTAGTGATTTGGTGGAGGTCCGTCGTCTTGATGGCGAATCGGTTGTTGGGGGAGAGGGGTAAGACTTTCGGATGAGCAGTGGGTCGGTAACAATATCAGAGTCGCAAGAGCGATTCTGGAGAGAAAGAAATAGAAGGTGTAGAGAGGAGATGAGATCGGAAAAAGTGAGGCGAGCTGGTAACAATTTCGGCAGAAAGCGCGTTCCATCTTTCGATTATCCTAGTCGCAAAATTAGAATGAGACTTGGGAGGCACGAAGGGAAGAGAAATACGCAAATTGTGAGATCTACGAAGGTTACGGCTAAGTGGGGCCAATCTGTATAGATTGGAGTGGTCATAAGAATAGAATCCATGAATAGATTTATGAATGAAGAGAAGATCAGAGATCATTCTACGGTGTTCGAGAGTTTGAAGTGAAAGATGCGACAGTCTATCTGGATACAAGGAATAGGGGAATTGACACCGTGCAAATATACGTCGCGTGAAATTACGCTGCACGTCTTCAATTTGATTGGCAAGAATGCTGGTGTGAGGAGACCAGACAACAGATCCATACTCGAGTATTGGCCGGATGAAAGTGGTAAATGCGCGCAAATACAAGTAAGGATCAAGAGAAAAGAAACACTTGAACATGATATTAATTTTCGCTCTCGCTTTTGATACCATTTTCGAAACATGATCCGTAAATTTAATTGAGGGGCTCATAATAATACCAAGGTCTTTCATGAAGGGAAAAGCGGAAAGTGGAATGTTATTGATCGTGTAATGAGTTCGTGGTGAGAAAAAGCCATAGTGAACTACGGTGCACTTAGTCTCATTGAGGGATAAATTCCACTCAAGAGACCACGCGAAAACAGAGTCAATAGCGCATTGTAAAAGCGTAGAATGAGTTGGAACCTTAGCATAGATCTTGAGATCGTCTGCATAAATACCGTACTTAATCTAAGGTGGCAACACTTTAGAAAGATCGTTAATGAATAAGATGAACAGTAACGGACCGATACATGAGCCTGATGTGACAGAAGTGGGTTCAGAAAAGGTGTTGCCTATGAGGACAGACTGAGTTCTGTTAGAGAGGTAGTTTGATATCCATGAGACTATGTGGGAGGAGAAACCTAGGTTGGAAAGCTTATTGAGTAAGAGTCGGTGGTCAATACTATCGAAGGCTTTTTTGAAGTCGAAGTAAATGGTATCAAAGGAGGAATTCTGAGATTTGAAAAATAAGTAATCTGAATGGGTTGAGTACAAGTGGAACGGCAACTTCGAAAACCAGATTGGTGAGAATCCAAAAGATTATTTCCATTCAGATACTCGTTAATTTCATAAATCAGAATTTTCTCAAAAATCTTAGTAACAGAACAGGTAAGACTAATTGGCCTGAAGTTATTGATAGAGTTAGAGGCAGTTTTAGGAATAGGTTTAACGATAGCTTGTTTCCAAATAGAAGGGATGGTGTTAGTAAGCAAACTTTTGTTGAATATTATCAACAGAGGAGAGACAATAGAGAATTTACACTTTGAATAAAAAATGTTGGGAATACCGTCAGGAGAGAAATATACTGATCAATTATCGATCCTAAGTCGCCATTTTATTTAATGCTGCCAAGAAAAATAAAATTAAAAGTGTTTGAAATTTGCGACTAATGTCCTGCTGACCATGCGACCCACCGACCTGTGACCCACATGTGACCCACCGAACCGATTTCGCGACTGCACCACAATGGGCGGTGCTTGTACGGATAGGTCAGAACTCGCTGATTTATGTAGAGAGGGCAATGGGGTATATTTATTCATTACGCTTCGCTTATAGAATCGAGCATGCTGAATCTGGCAGCAACAAAGAAAAGACATACAATAAATAATATAACAAAATATAGCGATTTCGCAAAATCTCAGATTGACTGTTCACCTACCGTAATCATTTCTATAGAGTTAGCGCAACTTTATTACTGGAAATGCTTGATTCAATTTTAAAAACATTTAAACAATATTTTTATTTATTTTTCGGTATGTCAGTTTGAGAACTATCGAATGTCCGTAGAACATGGTCAAATTTGAGGGTAAACGCTAGTGTTCGAATGCGAATTCGTGGGTATTCGTTAGCTAAGATGTGCTGTCTTCGAAGCCACTAAGGGCTACTTCCGAGTCACAGCAACTACCCGATTTCACTATTAATAAAGTCCCCAGGACCCATATCACAAGCTGTAAAAGGCTAATAAGAACGACATCGAAAAATAACGACGCTGCATACCTGAGAATGCGAAAAATACTAATTTTAGTGCTTCGGAGCAAGTAAACTATGTTTCCGAGTGGCATTTGAGGCACGAATGTATGACCGTTGCATAGCCTTCACCCCAGCGAATATTCCATGTAGTGGGTTAACGACGGCATCGCGTTTGAAAGAGTCAGTTGATCAAAAACAATTTCTGAAATAGTGCCCTCTTTGTAAGAAGATTTACGCTCATTTTCAAATAATCTGAGCAAAGCGTATGAAGGATGTTGTTAACTGGTCTATGAGGCACCTCAATTCACAAAATAAATAACTAATTGAACTCAATTAAAGACGGAATTAATTTTTAAAGATTAAATATTTAAAAATCAATTCTCGATTCGCACGAAAGCCTTAAAGAGTACTTTTGTAAGAAAATTCGTCTTGGAACACACGTTTCCCTCCCTAGATTTATATTTTTCATAAAAATCTGAGTAACTAACGAATTCTGCACTCCAGAATACCCAAATGCACATAGAAAAGTAATTTTAGAATAACTTTAAAATTTTACTTGGTGGTCCCTACGTGAAAATGCATGAAAAAATATTTTCACGTTCTAACCCGTGAAATTTCTGGAAAATCGTGAGCATTGAATAATTTTGCATCCAAACAGGTGTGTTTAAGCGGAATAAAATTTTAGTGACATTTTTAGTCTTAATATTAGTGATTTTAGTGATCATTATAATTTATGATATTTACTCCGTGCATAATTTCTCCGCATCTGAAAGACTCCCGATTTTTAGGTGGGAATAACTTCCAGATTGCGAAAAATTGAGCAGTTTATTCATCTACATAAATTTAGCTTTTATGTGCTTCTATTCACTTTTTTCATTGAGATGAAATTCGATGAAGGGAACATTTTCAGCATTGTCTGATATTATCTGAGCATTTGAGCATTTTCTATTGGGAAATGCATACTGTATTTTTCACGTTTTCTCGGAATTTTTTTCTTGAAATCGTGAAAACAATTTTCACGAAAAAATTCCGTGATTCCCGTGAAAGTCACGAAACGTTCGTAAAAAATTTTAAATTTCAAGGAATATCATGCGTATGTAGTCGTATGTATACACACAGGAGGGGTATCAGACCGTATTCCTAGTAGGCAGCCTAGTAACCAACCGAGGGGTCCAGGCGCTCTGAGATCCTAGTAGGTGGCCTAGAAAGGTCTCCTAGTAGGCCACCAAGTACGCACTTGCACATACTAGGCGGCCTACTAGGAATCCTTTCTAGGCCACCTACTAGGACCTCCGAGCGCCCGGACCCCTCGGTTGGTTACTAGGCGGCCTACTAGGAATGAGGTTCTCTTACCCGTAGTATCTAGAGAGCGCGCTGTCTATATAGAGAGTCTGCCTTCGTCTTCTTAAATAAAACAGAAAAAATATTTATAGACAAATGAATGATTTACCAATTTCGCGAGAAAGTTCCGCATGGTAACGCTTTTTGAATGTTCATCATGGAGGGGCTTCGCTCCACAATATCCATGATGTCCTCAGTGTCCTCTAGTGTGGGGAGCGAAAAAAATACAACAAAAAATTGACTTTTTGCTAGGAAACCCCAGTAGAAAGGGAGATCGATGACTTTGGAACCCTGAATTTGTAACCATCGATTTGAGCACTATTGGTTTGGAACAGTTATTTTAGAACCCACTTTATGGAACCGTCTTTTTTAAACCGATGGATATGTAAACGACATTTTGGAAACGACGATTTGTAATAGTTACAAATCGTCGGGTTACAAATTCTCGATTCCAAATTGTCGGTTCCATTTTCAAAGTTCCTAAAGTGAAAGTGTATATTTTAATGGTGCCTAAATCGTCGGTTGCAAAATGAAAGTAGCATTTTGAAGGTTACATTTTCTCGATTCTAAAGTAGTCGGTTACAAAGTCATCGATCTCCGTAGAAAGAGTGCAAATTGGAAACCGACAAAATCTATGAGGAAATTAATACTCCAGTAAATGAAGCGGAAACATATTGACAGCAGAGCACTCGACAGATGACATCCCGTACAGTGATCCTTGTTCCTAGTAGGCCACCTAGTAAGGGCGGCCCCCTATCTCCCCCATCACCTAGTAGGCCGCCTATAACCGTTGAATTCCTAGTAGGTGGCCTAGTAAGTTTCCGAGTAGTTTACATAGTCTGCCACCTACTCGGAAAACTACTCGGTGGCCTACTAGGTAGGAAATACCAGAGTAGTCAATGAAGTAGTGATGAATATACTGTCAGATACGGTTCGTGTTCTGGAAGAGTGGAGGGAAGGAAAGCAGTCGTTCCCACTATCAAGTGGCTGGGACTCAAACCATCAGAGAGAGATATATTCCCCATTGAAAGTAATCAACTACTCGCTATGAAGAACGTTGATCATAGAAAGAGTTCGAGAGTGAGGAGAAGAGCCGAATCTCTCAAAGAGGAAGATATTGTCAAAGAGGTTAGTGAAGGGGGACTAATGAGGGACTAATGAGGGACGACTAATCATCAGTTGGACTCGTTGCAATCGCGCCCTTTCAAGATGGAATTGGAGGCAATATCTGGACTGGGAGTCAACTATTTCCCTCATTTCTATCTCTCTCCCAAGCTGAGACACATTCTCACTGACTGATCTATCTCACACATGATCTGAAATAGAAGTGATATTAGAATTATTCAGTTAAACTACATTGTTATTCCCTGCTGTAAGTGATCTACTCTGACTCGCCATCTTTCTTTGTTTATGTTCATAATATTTATTAACGAGTAATTCGCAAATGCTATCAATCCACAACAATTGTTAGCAGAAAGAGGGTACGGATCTAGATAAAGTTCAATTGAAGGAGTACATTTGCCAAATGTTACAAATGCATGAACAGTGTATTTGATATTATTGCGATTGATTGAATCGTTACTATGCTATGATTTACTTTGTTGGCCGAGAAGTGACAGTGGATTAGCATATCAACACTATACGTATTGAATTATATCCTCTAACATCTAAATGTATCCTATTGATATGTGACTGTGTGCTCATGGCGTATTCGTAGGTGAAGCAGATAGAGGGGATTGACAGAGATTGAGTGGGCCCTCTTTCGCAGTCCACTCAAGTATAGGGTTTGGTATGGTATCATCCAATATATTGATTGAGATTACTACACTAGATAACTCACGATTCCTCTAGTGGCATCGAATGTGTAGAAGGTGAGATGACACGAGTAGGCACGAGGGACCAACTTAATTACAAAATCCTTCCTTTTCTGGACTTGTCTGCGTACCTTGACCAGAGTGTGAAGGGGAACTTCTATGTAGGGAACTTCATCCAAGGGTCGGTCAGTGAAATATGCCAGAATACATCTTAGAACAGCCTGATGAGATACAACCAAGACATTGCCCTGAATATGGTTAGTCATCGATAGATCTATAGATGAGATAGTGCACATTATGCGTATTATACCTGTCGCTCCAACTCCATTATGACTGGTTCAAGTCTTGCCACTACATCTTCATACGATTCACCAGATGGAAATCTAAAAAATATTAATCGTTTTACTTATCTTCCGTGCCTTCATACAATGGTACTATAATGGACACATACGCACCTATAATGGTACTTGTCCTTCCTTCTATCTTCCGTCTGTTTGGGATATCTGAATATATTCTTCATCTCCATTCTCTCTCTCAATTCTCACCTATTCTCGATGTCTTCATAGGTGAGCCCTTCACAGATGCCTGCATCTAATTCATCCAATGCCTTCAATGGGAATCATCACCGCCCTCACCTTCTCCCCCCCCCCCTCTCTTCTCAGACCTTCCAGTATTCCACATGGGCAGCCACTCCCTTCAATCGTCTGGCTGACTGAACTGCCCTTATCTTCTGACTGCACCATACGCGAAGATCCTTCAACATTCCTTCCCTTTCCTTCTCATTTTCCATAATTCCTTCTTTTCTACCTGCACTCGTTCTCCCTTGAAGAATTGTTCAAGTGCCTCAGCATATGCATCTCCCTCTGGAGTCAAGGGAGAATCTCCTCCCATCCTTCCCATTCTATTGTATTCACTCTCTCCATGTCGAGTGAAGTAGATCACTCGAGGGAGAAGATGGATATTCATCAGATAGTAGATCACTCGAGATTGAGCGTGGCCTTACAAAGTATATATATACATCGCAACCCACCCCTTATTTGTCTACCGTTCACTCGATTGACGTAAAATGATCGACCAGCGTTAATTACCTGCAACGTCGGTGATTAATACACTGTGAAAACTACCGTAACCCTTATATCACGTGTATTCTCAGAGATTGAAGGAAACCGGAATTTCTAAGGGAGATTGGCCGGCGAATTCAGGCCGCATATGGGACTTTCCACAAGCATAGATCATTCCTAGTGAATAGATCTGTCCCAATGGTTCATAAGCGCCGTCTTTTCAATGGTTGTATCATTCCCGCCTTCCTATACGCATGTGAAACATGGGCCTTGACCAAAGCACAAAGTGAAAGATTATCGGTGGCCCAAAGACGCATGGAGCGTTGGATGGTCGGTTGCACTGTTTTGGATCATGTCTCGAACGAAAGGCTGCGTGGACTCACTCAGGTCAGAGACGTTGTTCGTACCGCCTTGAAAAGAAAGTGGCTCTGGGTGCATAAAGTTGCTAATGATCATGACTTGAAGTGGAGCAGAACTGTGATCGATTGGACTCCATGAGGGCCTAAGCGAGGACGCGGAAGACCGCCCACAAGATGGAACGATCTCTTCATGCGTACTATCGGACCTACATTCCTGAGACAAGCAAGAAATCATGAATGGCCCGCCATGCACATCAGAGCCTACTCTTGATAAATGTGTTAAAATCCAAATCCAAATCCAATATTGGGGACGAGAAAAACTTTGACGTCGATGGATTTTTCCAGAACCGGCTTTTAGGCATTATCCGATTCTGGGTCCGGCTC
Organism: Pristionchus entomophagus; assembly: GCA_036245825.1. NCBI lineage: Eukaryota > Metazoa > Nematoda > Chromadorea > Rhabditida > Neodiplogasteridae > Pristionchus > Pristionchus entomophagus. The sequence goes on from BTSX01000004.1 coordinate 29,413,032, forward strand.
TATCGTATCTCAGCTCCCAGATAAGCTACAAGAACGACGTTGGGCTCAAAATGTTCAGAAAAATATTTTAAGAAACTTTCCTGTTAGAATCAAAAATGCAAACACCTATCGTCAGATTGTTCTGACATGGGAAGGGTCTCAACTCACATTCTCTGATCGGCACAAAACTTTCAGTACCGAGTAAATCGACTACGCTGATTTCAAATCTGTTTTCAAAAACTGCTCAATAGGTCATTGAAAAATCGATAATTCAAAAATTATTAGTTTTTGGAGCATAACTTTTTTATTTCGAAGTTTCATGAGCTCTAGTTTGTAGATTCGGATTCAGCGCTCGAAAATAAGTCAGAAAATGCTATAGCGACATCATTTTGAGAATTTGACCTATTGACTAGGGAGGGCAATGGGTTATTAATATACAACCCCTAATATTTATTCCTTATACTTCGCTTATAGAATCGAGTGTGCTGAATCTAAAAACAGCAAAGAAAAGCCATAAAAACGATAAAATAATATAATATAGCGATTTAATAAAATCTTTGATACTGCCTATCTACCGTAATTGATTTTGTTGAGTTAGCGCGAATTTATTAATAGAAATGTATAATTCTGTTTTAAGCATATTTGAGCATTGTTTTTATTTATTTTTAGGTATGCCAGATTGAGAACTTATGAAAATGAGTAGAACACAGGCAAATTTTTGAGCAAACGATAATATACGAATGAGAATTCGTGATATTCGAGAAAGAAAGATGTGCTGTCTTCGAGGCCGCTAAAAGATACTTCCGACTAACAATAGCTAATCAAATTTACTACTAAAAGAGTCTCCAGCACCCATAGAACAAGCTGTAAACGGCTTATTAAGTGTAACGAAAAGACAACGACGCTATAGGTAAGAAACTGCAGAAAACAGCGAAAACGCGTGTTTTTGGAGCTTTAAAGCTGCAAAACTATAGTTCCGACTGGCAGTTGATGCATATGCTTGTGATCATACTTTGGTCTATGACCTAATGAATGTTCCATGAGAAGGCTATTCGGTGTAACGAGCATTTATGGAAGTTTTAGGTCAAGAAAGTTGCTCAAAATAGTGCACCCTTCACTGGAACATTAAAGCGTTTCTTTGAATTATCTAATTAAAGTATGTAAACTATAGAGTAAACGGATCTATGAAGCACCTCTATTCACAAAATAAATAGCTAATTGAATGCAACTAAAGTCGGAATTAATTTTCAAAGACAAGACATTTTGAAAAATCAGTTCTCGATACTCGCGAAAGCTTTGAAGAACATTTCTGTAAGAAAATTCGTCTTGGAACACACGATGCCCTCCCTACTTTTGACCCAAAAAGTGACAAAAGGAGAACATGGTGAAAAAATGAAAAAGACGAAAAAAATTCATCTCGAAAAAATATCTCTGTAGGAGATTCGGATGTATTTTTGCTCGCGGAAAGTTTGTTATTGTTGTTTTTGACAAAATTTTTGTTGTTTAAAACTTCTCAAGACAGTGTGCAGAAATGGCAAAACAGTATGCAACTTTTTCATGACCCCGGCACGGCACCCGGAACTCCGACATAGAGCTTTCCCTTCCTGTTATTTTCATGATAAATCTTAGCCGTTATTATCGTTGTTTTGCAGAAAAAAATAGAATATTTGGTACAGCGGTTTGTATAAACGAGTAGTATTGATGATTCGGGTTACGGTAGTTTCGATGTTGATCAGGTTTAGTGATCGGAATCGTAATGAAGCGTGTTTTCTTTTTAGAGATCGTTTACCTGGCACTCATGGAGACTAATTGAGTGTACATCTTATTTAAACGTCTGGTTAAAATTCCATATTTAATAGTATAGTCAATTTGCAATTGACGATTTTCATGTTGAAGTCTGACCCAGCACAAGGCCCACTTGAACTCGGCTGATCAAAAAGTTCTAGAACTTTTTGATTTTTGATGATTTGATCATGAAGAGGTAATACGCAACATTGAAGTCACACTAGACTACGAATAAATGACGTTTTTTTTTAAAGAATTTATTGACTGATCTAGCTTTTCACACCGATAGATTCTGCAGCACAAAAAATAGTTATCAAAATGAGAATAATGCTAGAAAAAGCCGCGAGAATCGCCCATTTTCGCGGCAAGAATTCGGTTTTCTACCAATATCTAAAAATGGGCAGTTTGTTCATGCCATCTTTTTAGTATGTTATTAAGAAGGGGATCATCGATTTTTAGAGAAAAAAATAAGGCGTGAACAAACCGCCCATTTTTAGCAAATGATTTAAAACTTTCAGTACAACATTGTGACCCAACGAACCACTGTAGTCAGAACCGTGATTCCGCTTCTAGTGTTAAACTGAACTTAAAAAATTATACTTTGTTTTTCCATGATAACTCGTAACTCTGGTAGCACGAGACGAGGATATTGTAATTTATTGAAGCGTTTGAAAAATATTCTTTTGCTTTCAGTTCACGATAGCATGATCAGTAGACTGACATGCGATGCGCTCCAGTTGGACTCAAAGCGTCGCACCCTCCACCTATTTTCTTTATCATTTTACTTAATATTTTGCCATAATTTTGCAAAAACTGAATTTAATAGTCGGAATGGGGTAAGGTAAGCTTCCATTTGCGCACCAATTTGTGAGTTGTTTCGTTCATCTATTTACACCGCTGCCGCCCCTAGTTCTCACTCCTCGACGATTTTCGCTATCATTTTTCTTATTATTTAGCCATTATTTTTTGAAAACTAAATTGAAAACTCGGAATGGGGTAGGCTGAGCTTCCATTTGAGCACGAATTTGCGAATTGTTTTGATTATCTGTTGACACGACACCCGTCCCTACATAGAGCCAACGAAAACGTCCTGAGCGAATTTCGGCTACAAACTACAAATGCAACAACGAATGTCGTTGCCTGAATCACGCACGCGTGAGCACAGTACCCACGCGCGGTCCAAGTTCCTTGATTTTAACGATCCGTGCACTAGAATCGCTAAGTGAGCGTGACTTTCGCGGGACATCCGTGTGAGACCAACGATTTTTCAGGATCGTGATTCAGGCTCAACTTTCCACTGTACGATTTTACTTTCCCGGGCGAGTTTGCCTGATTTCCCCTGTTTTCGGACGTTTTATTTTTTCCTATGTCGGTGGCCCGGTTGCCGTGCCCCGGCACCCGGGCACCCGGGGGCCGCCAACATCTATGCCAACACCTATAGGCCAGGCTGAAAGCGTACCCGCTCATCAGGGTCAAATCAGGAACCGCCCGCGAATGTGAAATCCTACAGAAAGAAGTTGAGCCTGAATGAAAAAAGTTACGCTTGAAAAACTGCGACATTCAGGTTTCCTGGGCATAACTTTTTTATTCGCGCTTTGGTGAGCTCTGACATCCAAAATCGGATTCTACGTGCAAGAATACGTCAGAAACACCTATAGTGAGATAGTTTTGAGATTTCGACATTTTTACCCAAAAATGACCATGACCCCGAGGTCATGAAAAAGTTGAAATTATTTTTGTCTGAGAACAATCTGACCATAGGTGTTTCTGGTGTATTTTTGACCGCTGAATCTGAATTTCAATACTAAAACGCATTAAATGTTTAAAGAACAAAGTTCTGATCGAAAAACGGTCGAAATAGCGAATTTTCTTTATTTAATTCATCATAACTTTCTTCCGGCATCCCTACTTGATGTAGTGAATGTTTCTCCTAGACTAATGCGAGTGTGCTGAACACAAATCTGAGCTTAACTCACTCCAATGGTGGGGTATCAATTTTATGAAATTTTATTTTCTCTTTTTTCGCTCATTCTTTCAAATTTTTCACATTGAAATTGGCCTCCGAGCTTTTTGATTCCAACAGGAAAGTTTCTTAAAATATTTTTCTGAACATTTTGAGCCCTACGTCGTCCTTGTAGCTTATCTGGGAGTTGAAATACGATAGAGCCGGACCTAGAACCGGACAATGCCTAAAAGCCGGTTCTGGAAAAATCCGTCGACGTCAAAGTTTTTTTCGTCCCCAATATACTCTAGTATAATTATCTTATAATGATTCTCTAAAGTTGGGGCTCCCAGTTCCTGGGGGTCCTGCAATCTCTCAGAATACACGTGATATACTCATGATCGTTTCTATGGAATAGAATACCTTAATGAAGCTGAGGCCACATTCATTGTCCATATCGAGTGGTTCATACTGCTTTTTATAATTCTCGATTCTCATCATGAAATCGTCCTTTGCTTGCTCTGCACTCATGACTCCCTTGTAGTCGGGAGAATTCACCTACAGTACTTATTCCCGGATATATTATTGTGTGTTTGTGCTCACTTTGATATCGAATACATTAGCGTTGATAATGGAAGGAATATTGCAGATAGATTCAATGAAGAAACAACGGAAGCTGGAAACATAATCTTCCCTTACAAATAGGGTTCCCTTGTTGGAAAATTTTCCGGAATTCCAATACCGTGAACAAAGGATATTTGTCGTAATCGATTTTCCGGCTCTTCTCCACAAGCCCAGATTGGCTATAAAATACCCAATCCTCGATTCCCCTTGCTCTCTCATTTCTGTTCTCTCTTCTCATTACCATCCTATACTCTGCGCATATAAAAGAGCCCTCCCGGTCATTCTCAGATGTCCGGGCGATCTCGCTCGAGCGAGAGTGCGGGGAGCCCTCGCCCCCATGGATTGATCCTCCCTCCCCGAGAGAGGAGGAGGGGAGAGAAGGCAGGGGAATGGCCATTTTGTGCCGATCTGGGATTGTGGAGAAGAGCCCAATAAGGGATCATTTTCCAATAGCCGACCGGGTCATTCTTGCCCGCTATTGGAAAATGAGATTGAGAGGGGTCATTTTCCAATAACGATTTTTTTCCAACAAGGGAACCCTACTCGCAAATGATCACGTCTTCTACCGTACCCTCTCTCATCGCAGAAGTCTATCACCATTTTTCTTCTCGCCTTCGTGGTATTTGTTGCGTCTAAGATGGCGACAGTTCCCTTGGAAGTATCGAGGTATTCGCATAAGTCTTTCATAGCTCTGCGAGCTGATTCCCTAAATGAAGGTAGATACGGTAAGAGGAAGGATCGATAACTGACTCCCTAACACGAAGTGCATCTTGATTGTCTGCCGAGAAGAAATTGGCACTGGCACCGTGAATTGCATCAGAAGCCGTTTCCTCCTTTCTTCGATACTCACCCACGTTGAAAACTCAACACAATTATATTAACTATCTAACCATAAGATACACATCACCGCATTTCAACCGAGAATTGTGTAGTGTTATATCCGAAACCTCCTCGTGGCGGGAATTATGAAAATGTTCAAACGCTCCCGAATTTTTTTGGCTGACGCGCAGTAAAATACCGTACTTTCAGCTTGATTTTCAGGCATATCCGGTGACCGACCAAAATTTAAAATTCCCTCCAAAAGTAAATACCGTAATTTTCGATTGATTTTCAGGCGGATCGTCGTGGATTTACGAAAATGGTTCAGTATTTGGCGGCTCTGGTTATGAAACGGGTACGGTAACGGCTCCGGCTTCAAACTTACTCTGTTTAGTGAGTGCCGACTTTGTGTAGGCACGAAATGCCGTGCACATTTGAACATAATAACCACAAAACCCCTCATTTCAGAATTTTCTCTTCTGTTTTTTCCTATCAATTTCGTGGCATACTTAATCCTTTCTGAACATAAATGAAAAGAAGTTGATATGCTAATCTTATAATTATATCGAAAGTTCACCTCTAGTCTTGATTCCTGCCCAATTGAGATACCGGCACAATTTCTTGGATATGTATGTTTTGCCTCTAGCGGGCAATCCAACCATCACAATGACATTGGGAACCCGAACATGATCTGAAAAAAGACGAGACAAAGGCTTTTTTTTTAATATAGTGAACTACTTACCTGAATATCCACTGGTGAGAGTCTGGGTAACTTTACGTTTGGTAGATGCCTCTTCCATCGATGTACCCGATTGCGAGGAAGACGAGTTCAAGTCCATACCGCGTTTATGAAAATACAATTAATAATGTTTTTTTTAAATGTTCACGATAAATCATTAAAATTTAAGAGTTAAGTATAAAAGATAAGTCCAAATCCGGAAAATGGCTCGTGAATGGCAAACTGACTTTATAATGATAATTTTTTTAAAGAAATACAAGCTTCACTGCATGATTTGTGATCCCGGAAAATACAGTACTCGCTCCAAAAAAGCTGCTTGAACCGACCATTGCACTTCCCTGCGAACTGTTCAAAAAAGTTGCTTAGGATTACGGTTTTCGGTGAGAAACGACATTGATTTTCCGTTCCGCTACAAAAGTCAGGGTATCAGGTTCATGTCTGGTCATACGGTACGCAGTATTTCCTTACTGTATGATGAGCTTTCTATGTTTAGTGTTTAGTAGTCACTTATTTATTCGTTCCGATGTTTTCTTTTTGGGGTCAAATTGCTTTAACGTACTGTCTTGAAAAATCATGCCGTGAAGCTTGTATACAAACTAGTACAAGCGGCCGATAACTATTAAATATCAGCTGGAATGCCAAAAATATCAGCTATTATATAATAGCTGATATTTTGGTCTCAACACTTCAACACAAAATAACATCCTATATTATCAGCTGGAAGGATGTTATTTTCTTTTTTTCTCTTTTTCGCAAGTGTTGAGACCCTAATGAAACCCGGATCATAAAATTCATGTCCGGGGTTCATGTGTCTCGTCCTCTTTGTATTCATTCAATTGGATTGCAGCGGAGGCGATTGTTCGGGCTTGAAGTGTAATGGTTGATCGACTCGGTATGTTCCCCTTATTTAGCCAAACTCTTCTCCTTCCAATAACCTCAGCTCTTTCCAGTGAATAGCGAAGTAAACAGCCGAAGAGTGCAGAATGTGGAGCAGTGTTTCGGAAGCAGTGGCCAGTCACTCTCGTCATTCGGACGTGTCTTGGTCGGCGAGGGGATCTTGATAAAAATGTGCAGGTAAACTGTTACCCTCATTCTTTTTAAAAAATTTATCTACTCTGGTTTTAAAGGGTAATATTATAGTAATGTTTACGCCTGAAAAGTAAGTTACTGGGTTCCCTATGATAATTTAACTCGATTGCTATAGTAATATTACCTTTTTAAGTTAGGGTCAGGCAACTTGCTGCCAACTTACTTTTCCCTGAATCTATTTCGGGGAGTGAAAAAGTAAGTTACTCGTAAGGATAAAGTAGCTTCCCTGTTACTTATTTTTTCCTAGCCGTTTACAAGGGAATGGACTGAACTTAATTTAAAATTATACGGAATGGCCTATATACGGCCGAAGGGCATACCGGTCCGTAACCGACGGAACGGCCGGCTTGCACCCTCGAAAATCTGACCACCGGAACAACCGTATACCCAAATAGAAACGAAACATGGCTATTACGAAATCAATCGAACGTTTTCACTAGCGCTTTTTCTTCATATTATTTGGTAGCAATGGAGCTATGGTTAAACATTGAGCTCTCATACGCGCTACCTCGAATCCTTGTTTCGATGGACTGGCAGATGAAAGTTGTCGGTTTCGTTACGTTTTCGTTAAATGGCGCTGGAAACTCATTCTAAAATAACGGAGACTGAAAAGAGTGATTAATTTCTCTTCTTTCCAGGTTGCTTAGGCTAAGGCTTAGGCAAATCCGGCTCCGCTACTGAGATGGGTAGCCTAACCTCCGGGATGGGGAACCCATCTCAGTAGCGATTCATAAAAGCACTGTTAACGGTTGCTTCTTCTCTACATTGAGTTAGAACATACAATGAGAAAGATTCAACGAAGTTTCGATATATCCATGAGCAGAAATAACCATAAAAATACATCCAGAAGGTTTACATTATTGAAGTTTCTTCAAATTTGGCCAAGTGTTCGACGTTTTCTATGATAAATAGTCGAAGGTGCAACCCGGCCGTTCCGTCGGATAAGGTCACGTGAAGGGCATCCCCTGGCGGTCAGGAATCTGTTTTCAAAAAGCGCGTGTGGTCACCCAGGAGCCAGAAATTGGTCATTGGAATTTGCACACGGACTCGACAAAGCCGCACCCCAACCTTATCTTCAATTCTGAGAGAAGCATTTACATGGCCTACGTGGTGAAGTGGGTGTGCTCTAGAAATTTCATTTTGCTGACTTCGCAGGTTCAACTCCCGCTGGATGCGATTCATTTGCAAAGTTTTCCTTATTTTTTTCTAGGTGAAAAATATCAATATCAATCACTGTCTGGACCATTTCATGTAAAAATTTCATGTACCACACGCGCTTTTTGAAAACAGATTCCTGACCGCCAGGGGATGTCCTTCGACCGTATATAGGTCATTCCGTATAATTTTAAATTAAGTTCAGACCATTCCCTTGTTAATTACGTAATAATATAGTAGCAATCGAGGTAACTTACTCGAGGGTTCGTAGTAATATACTTTTGCTACTTACTGTAAGCTTACCCTTCAAAATCTGAGTACTACGATATCGTCAGGGAAAAGTAAGTTGGCAGCAAGTTGCCTGACCCTAACGTTAAAAAGTAATATTACAATAGCAATCGCGTTAAATTACCATAGGGAACCCAGTATCTTACTTTTCGGGCGTAAACTACTATAATATTACCCTTCAAAACCAGAGTACGTGCTAGGCGTACAGGATTTGAATAATAAAAAAACTGACGAATTGACGAGGCAATTCGTGTTGTGGTTGGGAGAGGTGGTTTTTTCATCAACGCTTGAAATTCTTGACACTGGGTGCGGTACGGATAAAATCAAACGAGATGTTCGAACAGGGAATGAATGGAATCTGGCTGTACATCTAGTGAATTCTACGTTGATACCGAAAGATGAGACTCTATTTCGGGCATACAATAGAAAGGCGAACGTGGAATAATTATTGAACCAGTAATTATAGTGCAAGTCCTAAAGATCATCTATGACTACTCTCGGTTAGTGCGCGCAGGCTAAGGGTTTTAATACGGGCTTGGTAGGAGGGGAGGGAGTAGGGGAAACAACGGTAGAAAACTTTACGAGTGAATGTGTGCTGGACCTTTTCAAGTGTGGCTATGTCCTTAAAGTAGTGTGTGTTCCAGAAAAGGGATGTAAATTCAAAAAAAAAGAACGTAGGCTTTGTAACTACGAATGAGAATAGAGGGACGGTTGAATGGGAATGTTTTAAGAAGAAGGAGGAACAATTTAGAGGTGGCTTTTGGCACGGGTCTGTACAGAGCATGAATTCTTCAAATCAGAGCAAACTTGTACACCTAGATCACGAACATTATTATCAATTGGTAGGTCAATGGAGTCAATCTGATAACGAGGGGTTGTAAGTTTAGATCTTAGTCGAATATGTGTACACTTAGAAGCAGATAAAGCACTGGTGAGCTTGAAAAGGGCTAGGGTTCGAGATGGAAGGGGACCGAACTTTCGGAAGGTCCTTTGTGGGGTGTCCGAAGGCCTAAGCCCTTCCTACCAGGCCGATTTTTGAAGGGGTCCGGCTCTTATTTTTCGAAAATGTTTTATGGGTCCGGACCATTCACCATTTTTAGCTCACCAGTGAGATAAAGACAATTGGTTACGTTTGGTCCACTCAGAGAGGTAATTGAGCGCAGTTTGAAATTCAGATGTGATACTGGTTTTAGTGATTCTATTGTAAGAGACATATAATTTTTGGTGAAAATGTGCAGGTAAACAGTTTCCCCATTCCATTGTTGTTCATTGGAACCCCCTTGAGGAAAGGCCCGAAACAGCGTCAATTCTTCCTTTTCAATGATATACTCGTATACGGCAACATCTTGATAGGTAACCTTTGGCATTTAATGAAGTAATCTTTGATTAATTTAGCGAAAAAAAGGTACAATAGACAGCATATTATTCCTCTCGAAGACGTCTGTATCGAGGTACATCCATTTACTTTGTGCTTCTGACTCCATTGGAATGTGAGGGAAAGAGAAAGATCAAAGGTTAGCTCGAGTCGCTCTGGTGTGCGTCCTCAAGTTGCCCCCAAGCTTGGGGCAACTTGAGGGACATATCTCCAATTGTCCATACTATCTCACTTTGACTCGGTACAAGCCAACTTGATGTACCCGGCGAGAGAGCATACTGGAGAGATCATGGCGTTCCCCAATCTCCCCCCAATATTCCAATTTGTGGACGCACACCAGACATCTCTCTCACAAGGGAATGGTCTGAACTTAATTTTTAATTATGAGAAATGACCTATATACGGTCGAAGGGCATCCCCTATCGGTCAGGAATCTGTTTTCAAAAAGGGCGTGTGGTCACCCAGAAGCCAAAAATGGGTCATTTAAATTTGCTCGCGGGCTCGACACAGCCGCACCCCTACCTTTACTTCAATTCTGAGAGTAGTATTGACATGGCCTGCGTGGTGAAGTGGTTGTGCTCTAGAAATTTCACTTTGTCGACTTCGCAGGTTCAACTCCCGCCGGATGCAATTCTTTTGCAAACTTTTGCATCATTTTTCCTGGGTGAAAAAAAAATATCAATCATTGCCTGGACCATTTGATGTGAATAAATATTTAAATGTTTATGAAAAATCATGTGAATCAAAATTCCTTTCAATTATTGGGATAGACAACGCATCCAGATTCCAAATACGCACTATCACAATCACTAGAAAAACCGAAGATAAACTAATAAGGGATCTGTTATTTTATGGGGGTTTTCATATCTCATGAACGGCGCTTCGGAGACTCACAAATATAAAATAATTCTGAAAGATGTCGACGAGATTACTTTTTTTCTAATTGGAAGTGAAGACTCTTCACTTCCTCTTAGAGCTAGCTCATCTGCGAAAAAGTTGTACCATTCTAAAGTTTTGAAAATGGGGGGGGGGGGGGAAGACTTCATTTTGGCTGCCGAAAGCGTTCAAGTAGTCGTTTTTAGCAAAAAAAAATTAGTTTTTCGAGGTAAACTTTTTTCTTTCTCGTTTTCATGAGCTGTGGTATCGATTTTCGGTTTCCGCATCGAAAATACGCCAGAAAATTCTATTGCCAGGTGTATGTGATTTTCACACTTCGATCCCAATTTCGAGGCATTTTTTGGTCAAAAAGTCAAAACCTCAAAATCACCCGGCAATAGGACTTTCTGGCGTATTTTTCGATGCGGAAACCGAAAATCGATACCACAGCTCATGAAAACGAGAAAGAAAAAAGTTTACCTCAAAAGCTAATTTTTTTGGTAAAAAACGACGACTTGAACGCTTTCGTCAGCAAAAATGAAGCCCCCCCCCCCCCGTTTAAATTTCGTAAAAACCATGACCCGTTTTGCACGTACCCTGCAGGTTCTCCCCTGCAAGGGGGAGTGGCCCACTCCCTCTAGAAGAGGACCACAGTCCAAGTCCGAGCACGGGGAGCAAGCAGGCCATGCTCCCCGTGCTCGGACTAACCGGAGAGGTCGAATTCAACTCTTTTATAGGCGAGAGAGCGCGCGCGAGGTGAGAGGGAAATAAAAATGAGAGAGTGTGAGAAGAAGAGAGAGTCTTATCCACTTGTAATTCGTTTTTCTTCAATCTCATTCCACTCTCGCTCCGAAACTGTGTTCTCCCACACTCAACCAACATTGGTGAAAGGAGAGAAATGAGCGCCGGGGAGGGGAGTGGAATACGTGCAAAATAAGTCTTCCAGCCAAGGTTACAAGTGCCCAAAGTTGAGCCTGAATCAAGTCAAATCAGTTCGCGATCAGCTTTTTTGAATTGTCTCATAGCGATATCCCTGATTTTAGGGTTAAGTTAGTTTGCGATTCGTTGTTTTTTTTCTATGTTTAGCGGACATCGCTTTGGGACCATTCTTCCAACGTGTAAATCAGGGAGCTGGAGACTGTAAGAGATGGCGTTTTCATAGTTTGTAGTTTTAGTTTGCACTCGGACGTTTTCTTTCTCCCTATGTCGGATCTCCGGGGGCCGTGGGGTAGGAACAAAATTTTTTTATGGTGATATTTTCAAAACTTTAGAATGGCACAACTTTTTTCACAGATGATCTTGCCTTACACTTCCAATTGCAAAAAGTCTTATCTCGTCGAGATCTTTCAGAATTAGTATATATTTGTGGGTCTCCAAAGCGCCGACCACAGAGGGTAAAGTGTGCCACAGCGAATGAGGCTTTCAAGATACTGTTTTTTAAGGTCGATTTTCGAACTCTACGTCAAAAGTTGACTCTTGGGCCAAATTTTGAGCATAGGTTGCAAAATCGTTGTACGGACCTATCTCAATTATATCAAAAATCCTGTGCTAATACTGCAAGGCATTTTGTTTCACTTGATTTTCCTTTAATTATTTCTCTGCAAATTATTCACACGAATTGGTCCAGACAATGATTGATATTTATTTTTTTCACCTAGGAAAAATGATGCAAAAGAATTGCATCCAGCGGGAGTTGAACATGCGAAGTCGGAAAAATGAAATTTCTAGAGCACAACAACATTACCACGAAGGTCATGTCAATACTACTCTCAGAATTGAAGTAAAGGTAGGGGTGCGGCTGTGTCGAGTCCGCGTGCAAATTTAAATGACCCATTTCTGGCTTCTAGGTTACCACACGCCCTTTTTGAAAACAGATTCCTTACCGCTAGGGGATGCCCTTCGACCGTATATAGGTCATTCCGCATAATTTTGAATTTAGTTGAGACCATTCCCTTGTCAGACTCTCTTCCCCTCATTGAAACTGCCAAACCATAGTCCTTTCTCGTTCCGACGTTCTCCTCAAAGATAAATAATGGAGTGGATTTATGATGGGAAGTGATTGTTTTGTGTACAGGATGTGGCAGACGAGGGACAACTTCGTAATGGATGGTTGATACGGACTCCCTCGAAGAGTTTCGCCGTTTATGCTGCCACTCCTACTGAGAAAAGGGAGTGGATGATGCACATGGAGAGATCTGTTGAGGATCTTCTGGTCAAAAGTGAGTTACCTCGATTATTTGAATGATACCAGGAATATTGTATGGATCATAGATACATTCATTTATTCCGTTTAAGCAATCTTGGAAATAAGAATCGAGATAGGAAGGGAAGAGAGAGTACGCCTAGACCTTTGATTATACGAGTGCAGTTAGGACTAGGGTTCTCTTGATGGAATCGATTCCGGAATTCCATTAACCGGAACAATGGAATGACGCAATTCCATTCATTCCATTCCCCCTCTCCAGTGCTGTCGTTCCGAATTCCATTACCTAATGGAATTCATTTTTGAGATGGAATTCCGTTTGCGGACGTGCGATATTCGACCGATTCCGTGGAATTGTGTGGGACAGAATGGAATTCCAATATGCTAATAATTCCATTAAGAGATCTCTAGTTAGGACATCATTGTAGACAAGAAGAGTCCTCCTCCCACTCTGGCTCTTGCTCTCTCCTCCATCTCTTGATTGTAGACAAAAAGAGTCCCCCTCCCACTCTGGCTCTTGCTCTCTCCCCCATCTCTTGATTGTAGACAAGAAGAGTCCTCCTCCCACTCTGGCTCTTGCTCTCTCCTCCATCTCTTGATTGTAGACAAAAAGAGTCCTCCTCCCACTCTGGCTCTTGCTCTCTCCCCCATCTCTTGATTGTAGACAAGAAGAGTCCTCCTCCCACTCTGGCTCTTACTCTCTCCTCCATCTCTTGATTGTAGACAAAAAGAGTCCTCCTCCCACTCTGGCTCTTGCTCTCTCCCCCATCTCTTGATTGTAGACAAGAAGAGTCCTCCTCCCACTCTGGCTGCAGTGTGGGTGCCAGACTCTGAAGCAGTCCGTTGTATGTCTTGCGGGAGAACCCACTTCAATTTTTTCTTTCAACGGAGACATCATTGTCGCGCATGTGGAAACGTCGTCTGCAGGTACGATTACGTTTATTTGTGAATCTACTCAATAAAACCCTTAAAGTACAAAAATATCATTACATTCACTGCGCTTTTATCGAAGAAACCCATTAATACCCAATAATAGGTTGTTATCTTTTTTTTTAATAGTTTTTACCTAGAGACCGCTGATTGCGGGCGTTGTGGGATTTCGTGCTGCGTATTCGGAAAAGTCGCCCAACCACACCACCTCGAAAACAGCAGGTAAGGCATTGGTCTGGCCTACCCGAAGGCTATGGTTCAAATCCCCTTGCCCACATTTCTTTTGCAATATTTTTCCATGATCCACAGTATCCTTTATTTGCAGTATTTGACAACATTTTGGGTAAGATACGATCGGGAGAACATGAAAACATGAGAATTATCGAACATGGTGAAACTCTTTAGCATCTCTGGATTTTTCCCAAAAAGCACGTGTGAACAGGGATACATTACACTGTGCTGCCGGTTGGGTGTGTCAGTTGACGTATGATATTGGTTGAAGGATAAAACACTTCGACTCACATAAACACGGGAATATGCAATGAAAAGTTACATTAAAAACTTTATAAAAAACGATAATTCCCATGTTTTCATGTTCTCCCGATCGCATTTTACCCAAAATGTTGTCAAATACTGCAAATAAAGGTTACTGTGGATCATGGAAAAATATTGTAAAAGAAATGTGGGCGAGGGGATTTGAACCATAACATTAGGGTAGACCAGACCAATGCCTTACCTGCTGCGCCATTCTGTAGCTTGGCAGCGTAGAGCTTATCCTTGCCACTATTCTGGGATTGCGCGTCCTGTGGTGAGCGCGCGAAACAAAATCATCGAGTTTCAACTCTTAGAAGGTCAATCGGGCAACTTTTTTAAAACGGATTCAAGTAGCCCCCAGGGTACCTATCACCCTATATCAACCAACTTCTGATTCGTTTCTGCCGACTTTTGCGGTTCCCCTGTGAGCTTGTGAATGATGCTCGCAATTTTAAATATAATTTTCACCTACAACTCTTTTCCGTGAAGTGGCACCCCTCTTGCTCCCTTTGCCAGTCATTATGACGACCCTCGTGCTTGTTTTAGCGCAAAACTCGAAGGGGTGTCTTTTCACGGAGCTGACTTATCGAGCTTCCAATGTCGAAAACTCGACACTTTCGCGTTTACTGACCCACCACTCGTTTATACACCCTTCTAAATCCTTCTCAAAATCATTGCCTATACCTTTATGTTTCTTTTGATGCCAAGTATGGCTCTTGGCGTTTTCACGGAAGAAGGGTTTCAAGCCTCGAAGTCAGCGAATCGCCAAGTTCGAAAATACTCGTTCTCTGTACCGCGCAGTGAACTTGGCAGCAAAATGTGCTCATACCTACTCCCGCATGCATGCGTCGGCATGCCAGTCAGACACCATGCCCATTGACACCCGCCTTTCTCTACCTGTTGCAAAACATCACCTGCGGGCGGGAGTCGAACCTGCCTGCGTCGGCATGCCAGTCAGACACCATGCCCATTACCGCAGGGAACGCTTGACCGAGACTAGTGGTTGGGGCGCGCGCCTTTCTCTACCTCTTGCAAAACATCACCTGCGTGCGGGAGTCGAACCTGCCTGCGTCGGCATGCCAGTCAGACACCATGCCCATTATTGTTGGGCTCCGGTAAAAACGGTAAATCCATTATAACTTTTGTTGTGCTTAATTGCATTGAATTATTTTTTTAGTTGACGTTGATATTCAACGTGCAGATAGAAAGATACCTGTAGGTGGTATATTATCTTACAAGGGGATGACCAGAACTCACATATCCCGATCTCGTTCATTTTCTCATGAGAGATAGCTCTCGCATAGAGAAACTCATTACGGTTTTCAAAAGTTGCCCAATCGATCTGGAAATTTTAATATTGAAACTTTAAAATTTCGCACGCAAACTTGCACGATCGACTTGTTCACGATATGATCGAATCGTAGTATCTCACTCCCATCGGCACCGTAGTCAAATGGATAGTGACTAGGACTACTAATCGGAAGGTTGGATGTTCGAATCCCTTCTCTACCTTTTTTTGTTTTGTTTCCTTTCCGAACACTCCGAGAATTTTTTCCATGTTTTTTGCAAGTTTTGATTTTTTGTGAAATGAATCTGGGCGACTGAATTAGTGGTGTTGAATACCACTAATCATATGACTCATGCAATACCGTTGAACCTCTTTCGTGTGCAACTGTTTCGGATCTATCGACACCACTGAACTTGATGAAAAAATAACTTGAAAAAAATAACAGAAAAATTTCTCGGAGTGTTCGGAAAGGAAACAAATCAAAAAAGTTAGGGAAGGGATTCGAACCGCCCACCTTCTGATTACTAGTCCTAGCCACTATCCATTCGACTACGGTGCCGATGGGATTGAGATACTACGATTCGATCATAGCGTGAACAAGTCGCTCGTGCAAGTTTGAGTGCGAAATTTTAAAGTTTCAATATTAAAATTTCCAGATCGATTGGGCAACTTTTGAAAACCGTAATGAGTTTCTCTATGCTAGAGCAATCTCTCATGAGAAAATGAACGAGATCGGGATATGTGAGTTCTGGTCATTCCCTTGTTAGTTGACAAGAAGTTATTCAGATTTTTAACGAAATTTTTAACGAATTTAACGAAAACGTTAATTGGGTATAACTTTTTAGCGGTTGCATATTGATGACACTAGGGGTATCATTCGATTCGTATTGCGTTAATACACGCGATATAATACTATTAAAAACCCGAAAAACTGTGAAAACCGAGATATGATGCACTCGTTAAATTTTCCGCCCAACCCTGATGCATAGTAGACTAGCTTGCTCCATAAAGAAATAAATAAAAGTGTCGTAAATTTAATAAAAATGATTTTTAAATCATGAGAGGAGTGGTTGGTAATAAGTTTGACACGACTCTACACATGAAAGTATTACTGTGGGTCCGTTTGAGCCGCTAATTTTTCTAATTGCTTTAGATTGTATATTCAATATTTTCATACTATATTTTTGTTCCTATTCGATTCAGCAGCAGCGAGTCTATCGGCAAAATGCAACGGGATAATCCTAGCATTTTTCTCAAAATCCCCCTTTGCGGTGTCTACTTTTACCGTTCGGCAGAAAACATGGGAGCAATAGCTTTTTCGAACATTATCGTTTAATTAGTGGAACCATTTTTTTTCGGGATTGGAACTTGTAATGTTGGTTGCAGAGCATGCTCGTCTCATTCGCTCAAAATCAGCAGTCTGAAGAAGGGCCCAGTGAGGGTCTGTGATCAGGTAGAACCTGTTATCGCCTGTTGACTCTACTAACAGAAAGTGCTGCTTGACTTGATTCAATCAGTGGTTAGTCGTAAAAGGATGGAAAACAAAATATATAAGATGTAATGATTCGTGTTTGACATAATCACATATTGCAGTTGATAGAACAGAGAATTGATGGATATGTTTGAGTGTTTCGTCAAATTATCGTCAGTGGAGTACAATGACGTGAAGGAAAGCAGCAATCGATTGATGAACAGTCAACAAGAGGAGAGGGAAAGAGAAGGAAGAGAAGGGGAACGAAGTGATAGCAGTGCTGAGAGTGATGATGATATGGCTAATGATGATTATGGAGTGAGTTGCATATTCCCATACAAGCATCCATATCCTTACTCATAGTAATCGGTATTCCATCCATAGCTAACTCTCCCTTTCATACAGAAACATTTGAATGGTTTCAACAATTGAGTTCAATTGGTCACTGATTATTTTCTTTAAAAAAATCTTATCTTGAAGTAAGCATATGTCTCTTGTATCTCTCATATTATATCACAGATCTGACTTATGACAGGTGCCGTTTGAAAAAATATTCAAATTTTGACCGTAGATGTATCATGGGTCAAAGAGTTTTCAGCAACAGTTGCAAAGCCGGAAAATCAAAATTGCCTAATGCCGGCTCTGAGTGTGGCTCTCAAAAATATGAAATGTCATAAAAACGTTAAAATTCATCCAATCAGGTCAACCAAAAAATAAAAATGACCGTCTCGACGAATCCAACAACTTTTGTTTTTCACATAAGCTTTGGATATATCGTTTAGGTAAAGAAAAATTGGAAAAAGTATTTCGCGATTTCAAAAAAGTGATCACCCTGAAAATTGTTTTGCCTTTTACCAAGTTTTTTTATTGCAAAATTAGAATCCACGCATGTTTTTAGATAGGTGGAATGAAAATACATGACAATGAAAGCACCGCCCGTATGTTTTTGGGACCTCAGAACCTGAAAAAGTCAGGTTTTAGAGTGAATTTTGAGCATAGCTTTTTTCTTCCACGTTTTCATGATCTCTAATGCCGAAATTCGCGATCAGCACGCAAAACTACGCCAGAAACACCTTTAGTCGGATTGTTTCGAGAGATTTTTTAAAAAACTTTTTCATGTTCATGATAATTTTTGGGTCAAAAAGTCGAACTCTCATTACTATCTGACCATAGGTGTTTCCGAAGTATTTTTACTCGTAGAAATCGAATTTTCATACTAGAGCTCACCAAAATGCGAGCGAAAAAAGTTATGTAGAAAAATCGTGAAGTTATATCTATTTAATCGCAACGTTTTTCTTTGGTGAGCTCTAGTATGAAAATTTGATTTCTAAGAGTAAAAATACTTCGGAAACACCTATGGTCAGATAGTACGGAGAGTTCGACTTTTGACCCAAAAATTACCATGAACAGGGGTCATGAAAAAGTTGGGGAAAAAATTTCTCGAAACAATCCGACTAAAGGTGTTTCTGACGTAGTTTTGCGTGCTGATCGCGAATTTCGGCATTAGAGATCATGAAAACGTGGAAGAAAAAAGCTATGCTCAAAATTCGCTCGAAAACCTGACTTTTTCAGGTTCTGAGGTCCCAAAAACATACGGGCGGTGCTTTCATTGCCCTGTATTTTCACTCTTCCTATCTAAAATCATGCGTGGATTCTAATTTTGCAATAAAAAAACTTGGTAAAAGGCAAAAAAAATTTCAGGGTGATCACTTTTTAAAATCGTGAAATACTTTTTCGATTTTTTCTTTACCTAAACGATATATCCCAAGCTAATGTGAAACACAAAAGTTATTGGATTCGTCGAGACGGTCATTTTTCTTTTTTGGTTGACTTGATTGAATGAATTTAAACGTTTTTATGACATTTCATATTTTTGAGAGCCACACTCAGAGCCGGCATTTAGGCAATTTTGATCTTCCGGCTTTGCAACTGTTACTGAAAACTCTTTGACCCATGATACATCTACGGTCGAAGTTTGGGCCTGATCGAAGCAGTTTGAATATTTTGTCAAATGGATTCCCAGATTCATGCAATTTCTCAGAAAACGTGTGATATTCTAATACTTTCCAATTAGTATACAATTTTCTGCTCTTTTTTTTTGTGGAGATCTTTTTTTCAGTATATATTATCAGTGGGATATTCCGTCTGAAGAGAGGAATCTTCTCATGAACAAAGGAAGTATTCGACAAGGAATGAGTTATCTATTTCAGCCGACATTCTATCGCGAAGAGACAACTCATTGATGATTCCTCTCGATCTTCTTTCCTTCTGATAATTGACTACTGAGATGCATTGACGGGCAGTCTCATTCCTTCGTCGGGACAAGGATCATTGAATGAATTCGTTCCCACCCCCCCCCTCCCTTCCCACACCATATCTCGCCATCCTATCTTGCTCTACCTTCACTTATTTTTGCATTAGTCTTCTCATATTCGTGCTAGATTATTCCCTTCGATGGGATTCACTGTACATCTCCCTTATATCGATACATCATAAATAAAAGTGAAAGAGGAATATTATATGGCCATCCCATACCCATTCGCGTTCACTTCCCATTTATCATCACTAAATAATCAAGAGTAAACTGTGCTATATTCCATATGAGTCAAGTATCACAGAGGGGTTATATCCAGTTCGTTTGACTTTTTCATATTTCGGAGAAGTATTTGAGACTCGTGAGGAGATTCCAATCTATAGAAAGAAAGTGACTACGAGATTAAGACCTCAATCATACCTGGAACGGGAGGCATTTATGAAAGTTGATCGATCGAGGGATGATGGGTTGGCTCTTGTCTGGAATATTACAGTATATTTCTGAGCCTTGATTTTGATGACTTGGAGTTGAGTGTTAAGGAGCCCGTAGAATATCCAATTAGTGGCAACGGCCAGATATGGGAAAGCATGGAGAAGATAGATGGTGAATAGAGCATCCTATAGGAGTGAATGATGAATGAGGATAACCCCCCCCCCCTTCCCCCCCCGCCCTTAGTACCTTCTTATAGTTGGGATATGCAATGTCGATAAGAGATGGACCATCCACTTGAGATCGGGTATTATCTTGAAGGAGATAGGAGCCATAGATTACAGACCACCAATAGGGAGTCCATCCAATGAAGTAGATCACAGAGATTACTATTGTGTATCGGAAGATACGACGAAGGGGAATATCAGAGGTTGGATGTTGTCTCCAATGGAAGAATGAATTGAATCAAGAAGAGGAGAGACATACCGTATGTGAATGTGAAGTTGTCTGAGAAGATTATAATCGAAATAAACGATGAGAGAAAGAGGAAGAATGAATCCAAGAGTGAAGGTACTGCAAGCAGAGGATTAGAACAATAATTAATTGAATCCCTTTTCTCATCATTGAAAGCCTTCAAATTCACTCATCTGATTTGGAAATAATAGTTGCATAACATGGACTCACGAGTAAGTGAACAAGAAGAATACTTGACGAGGCATCTCATCTTGGCACTTTAAAATCCGCACTCTAAATCAATTATGTATAATACTGTTATTTACTAAGTGATTATTTTGATACTTTCAGCCTCATTTCCTTGAGAATTTTGTAAATTGTGACTCTGAATCGATACACGAAAAGATGCTTTTCCAGTGAAAGAAACAGATCTAATCTCCCTCCCATCTGATGAAATATCCAGTCATCAACTACCGTATCCCAGATAGAAAGAGAGAATGACGCGTACTCGGAATTCATTCATAGAAATTGGGATCGGATATTTACCTGGTGACATTAAGTGATTCAATAGCCATGACTTCATGAATGATGTACTCCCTAGTTTCAGAATAGACGAGAAGAGGAAGGAGAAGAACAAAAGCGCATACTACCATACCTGTAATCCATTCTCATTCTAGATTCCCCAATCACAGTAAACTGTGAGAGTGAATCATATTGAATTACCATAGAAGTCAATGATTTTTTTCAGCAGTTAAATTTCTGAAACCTCTAATTGCAAGTTGCTCTATGGTATTTTCTTCAGAATTGTACGCCTCTTATTATATAAATGGAAATTTTAGTGATGTACTAGATGTTGTGATGAGATGTAGTGAGAAGAGATTAGAAGGGAAGGGAGAAGAGGGGAGAGATATGGGAAGGGGGGGGGGGGGGGGGGAGGGGGGGGGGGAGAAGGGGATGGGATATCTCATGTAATCCCCACCTAGAATGAGAGTGTAGACGAAGGAATGAGATCTGAATCGGGATGAGAGTGGATGACACACTGCTGCATATCGATCGAATGAGATTGCAGTTATGAGGAAGGTTGACAGAATACGACCAACGGATCCACAAATGTGATGCACCTTGCAGATTACTGTACCGAATAGCCAGAAACCAAGGAGATTGTCCTGAAGGGAAAAGAGAAGAGAAAGGATGAGAGTCTCTCTCTCACTGCTATGGCTGTAGGAAGAGAGATGGAGATAAAGAGATCTGTTATACAAAGGGCTGAGATGTAGATTATAGTGTGATCACCCCGAGCCGAACCATGAGAACTATTCTAAAGACTGCCAATTACTTCCTCCTCCCCCCCTCCCCCCCTTCCCCCCCCCCTTCCCCATCCCCTTCATTAACGGACGAGTGGTCGAGAGATGAGATAATGATACCTTGATGATGCCATATATGATAGTGAGAACAGATACATTCCCAGCCAAAGAGACAATGAAGCAGAGAATGAAGAGAATGGCCAGTGAAAGGAGTCGAGGTTCTTGCTCCTGATCATACAATTATCTCATCTATTGTCTATCGGTTGGAGAGAAGAAAAAAATAAGGGAGGAAGGATGACTTACGATGACAGGAGGGAAGACTTTCTGAACAAAATACTCCTCGAAGTAGGATTCATTGTGAGTAAAATTACACTTGAAGATACTGGTTCTTATTTGTTGACAAAGGGAAGTATCTGTGACATTACGGAACCGAGAATCGTCCATGAAAGTGTTGGAAAGGAGAGACATTCCACAGGACAGAAGATATAAGGGAGATGAGGGGAGGAGAGGGGAGGGGGAGGGGGGAGGGGGGGAGGGGGGAGGAGGGAGATGAGGGGGGAGAGGAAAGAAGGGGCGGAGTCAACGTATAGATCACACCAGATTCAGATGAAATTAAGACAAGGAGAGTCGAGATGATGACTTCCCTACTTGAAACTATATGGATTCAATCTCCTTTCGGAGGGTTGAAAAGAGAATTGAGAGAAAACGAGAGAGAGAGGGGGGGAGGGGGAGGGGGGAGGGTGGTCTCTTAATTATTAACTCCGTTTCAGTCAGTTTTCCCTTCTCCACGAGTCTACAAACAATCGAGAATTCAGATGGAGACGGTTTTATTAGACCATGTAGCTCTGATAATTTTATGCCATTCATCGTAGATTCTCATTTCAATCTCTCCATTTCTAATCAACTAGATTACAAGAAATTATTAATCCCGCTTCTCATTCGCATCCAGAAATCATTCCTCTGTCTCCAATCTTGGACTGATGCATAAATTAATGAAACAAGAATTAATATGGATAATATTGATTCGACAACTACTTCCCTCTTCGATAAATAGCAATTTTTAAAGTTTCGATAAAAGTATGAGCAAACCATGCATTTCGCCCGTGAGTGTTCCCCCCTCCCACACCATTCGAACATATAACTTATTTCTTTACTTTTTTCTATTCTCTTATATTCCACAATAATACAAAAGCAAAGCTTTGACGTTGATAGTAC